>CM055835.1:17898373-18498373 GCA_029582265.1 Zoroaster sp. YZ-2022 | reverse complement strand
CCACCAGAATGTAAAAAAAAAAAAAAAAAAAAAAAATTTTTTTTCTTTGGGGAGGGGGATCCGGGCCGGGGGACGGCTGTCCCCCCCCCCTGACGGTCCGCCACTGGACCTTGCCCCATAGAGCAAGAGATTAGTGGACCGCCCACAAACATGGTTAGCTCAGTTGGTAGAGCACTCGTACGGTATTCGAGAGGTATTCAACAGCCGATTTTCGTGCAACTTCGTCTAGACTGTGGGACATGGCCCAGAAATCCTTTCAGAAAGTGATTTTTGTTTCATTCGGCTGGGTACACGGTGAAATATGTCTTAAATGGAAGATGAGATATTACTTATAAAGAATCCAATCGATCCCACGCACTACGGTTGCACATTTTAGTGCGATTCTCGTGTAAAATAGCCTAAACTCCAGGATAAAGAAAAAACAGCGCCCTCATGTTCGGTTTGACGCAATCTATCGAATGAGGCTATACCCATTTTCGGTCATTTTCCCTCAAAAATTATCTATGGGTGCACCCCACTAAATAGTGAGGAATTCATGCGCCAAGTTGTTTATCATAAAGTGTATGTCCTCAAAATTTTCTGAAAAACAAAGATTTGAGGCCCATACATTTGATGGATTGTGTAAAAAATGGCCCAATATCATAACCTGGGATCCTTGACTTCCAACTGTGAGTATTTTGGATACACTAGGCCATGAAAAAGTGGTCCTAATTTGATTTCAATGGTATTGATGGCTGTTTCATAATAAGAAGAGAATATTCAAAGAGCAACATGCAACATGCATGTCCATTGTTTTAGAAGGGTAGAGCAAGAGTTTAATATGGAATTGGTCCTCCATTATTCTCCATAACTGAGTTCTTACAGAAAACTACTTGTGTAACATGCCATTGAAGCAATGCTTTGTATTGCAACTTTTTTTCCAGCTGAATTTTCATTCAAATCACTGTCAATTGTGCATGCATGATTGAATTTCAACCATTTCATTACGAGCTGTGTAGAACATGTCATTCTGTCATTTGCTTTTTGAATTTTTAAAATTCATGCAATACTTGTTGAGATATTCAAAAAAATATTAGGGGGAATTTAGAAGTTGTGATGCGTGTATATCCTCAGGAGAATGCCGGACTCTGGTAAATGCTGCTGCTTCAAGTAGGCTGCTGGAGGATCACGCGATGGCTGGATGCTGGAGGATTAGTGCGCTGAGGCGTACAGGCGGGAACTGAAAGAAATAAAGTATTGCTTTCTCTTCAAAGCATGCAAGGAGATCCTGTTAGAGGGAAAGCACGTATTTCAATTGTAGATGCTTCTCGTTGAACAGTCACTCAATTCACTTGTCCATAATTAACTTGAAGTATGGATACATTTACAGACAATTTACTAATGTAAATCTCACACCTTAACTATCAGACAAGCTTTTGGGCCTTGAACTTCACTTTCTCTGAAGTATCCAGGAGGTAAATATTGTGATATATTAAAAGAGCAAGGGCGCATCATGAACACTATTGCATGCTGCGTGTACTTTATCAGTTATTTACATAATCCAATGAAGTTCAATCAATAAAACAAAAAAGTTAATAATTGTTAATGAATACACAAGACTGTTAGACGATGTGATTTAATGGAACGTGATCACGCGGGGTTGATTAATGGCTTGTTAAGACTGGCTGTCTATGCATAATTTGTGATTAGATGAACAGAACATTCAAATTCACGCTTTTTTACTCATCCTATCAAATTAAGCTTTCTTTGTATACATTGTTACTTTCAAATTTCCAAGAAGCAGTCATTATTTTGTTCCTGAAATTCACAACTGCATTCATGTCTAAAATTATCTCATCGTGAAATTGGATGTTTCGCATCTTTTGGAGATTGATGCAGTCAAATTAACTATCATCGATGCGCAAAGTATTTTGTCGAATTTTGTTATTTTCGCTTATTCAATTATGCCATTGGCGAATGTCAGTAGTTTTCCCAATTTTGGTTGTTGTGAGTTATGAAAGTCACTTATTTTATCGAAACTTATTTTGTGTCGCTATCAAATTTGAAGATTTGTTTTATTCCAATGTAAAATCAATCCATCCATCCATCCATCCATCTCTGTATCCATCCATCCATCCATCTCTGTATCCATCCATCCATCCATCTCTGTATCATCCATCCATCTCTGTATCCATCCATCCATCCATCTCTGTATCCATCCATCCATCCATCTCTGTATCCATCCATCCATCTCTGTATCCATCCATCCATCCATCCCTGTATCCATCCATCCATCCCTGTATCCATCCATCCATCCCTGTATCCATCCATCCATCCATCCATCTCTGTATCCATCTCTGGATGCAATCTTTGTCAGCAAGAATGTTATACAAAAGCATGCTGGACCTCTTGTTTTGGTCTTTGTTGACTTAACAGCGGCATATGATTATATCCCTAGAGATTTTTTGTTTCGGGTTTTAGAACTACGCACTGGTGCCAAACTCCTTATCTACATTCTCAGAAAATTATATGATGGTACAACTGCATGTATTTCTGGGACTAAAGTAAAATTTGATATTTTATCTGGTTGTCGACAAGGAGGCCTAGAAAGTCCAACACTGTTTAACTTCTATTTTGATTTTGTCTTGAAAGTGTGTGCAGAGGCTATTGACAGAAAGTATCCAGGTGGATGGGGTGTCTCGTTCGATTACCGTATTTCTAGCGAATGCACTAACCGGGAACAAAGAAAACCAAGAAAATGAATGGTATTGAAATAATAAGGTGGCTCTTGTATGCCGATGATTTGGTTTTATTTTGTATAAGCATTGCTGAAGCACAAGGAATTATGAATATAATGAACACAACTTGTAAACGTTTTGGATTAACAATTTCTTTCAAAAACTAAAGTGATGCAATTTAATACATCTACGAGTGACATAAATATTGTCATTGATGGTACTGAACTTGGAAATGTGTCTGAATTTTGCTATCTTGGCCACACCATCTTCAATGATGGTAGAAATTCCACTGACCTAAGAATTGCAAAGGCTACAGCTAAATTTTATGAACTTAAGGGTTCTTTGTGACAGGAAGTACGTATGTCCATTCGGACTAAAATCCTGGAAGCATGTGTTCGTCCTAGACTGACATATGCTACCCAATGCTGGAGGCCTAGTGAGAAAGAAATAAAAGGATTGAAAGTAGTTGGTATGGTTTCCTAAGGCGAATGATTAAAGATGGTTTCCGTAGGAAACCTTCACTTGTAGAAGGTGAAGTTAATCATGCTCTTTACTTTGCTAATATAGATCTAGAGCGCATAACAAAAAGTCAACCACTTCGGAATTATATTAACTCCCAGTATCTGAAATACATAGCTCATACTTGTCGTAGGGAAAATACAAATTTGACCAAGCTTAGTTTATTTTTTATTCCTAGAGTCCCATACTATCGAGATCCCTGGATAGGTATCTCAAGACTTCTGGGTGATATTTCTATTGAGCAGATTAAAAGAGAAACACAGTCAAAGACTGGTTTCACCAGGCTCCTAGGAGTCCTGACTCATATGAAGCCTAAAGCTTCAAAATGAGGACCTAAACTGTACTGTACTGTACATCCATCCATCTCTGTATCCATCCATCCATCCCTGTATCCATCCATCCATCCATCTCTGTATCCATCCATCCATCCATCCATCCATCTCTGTATCCATCCATCCATCCATCCATCTCTGTATCCATCCATCCAGCCATCCATCTCTGTATCCATCCATCCATCTCTGTATCCTTACGGGGTCATCTTTTATTTTTTCCCCCGTGTGCAATATTTCCACGTTTTTCTTTTGTTTTGTTTTGTTTTGTTTTGTTTGTTTGTTTGCTGTTGCTTCCTTTAGCCTGCAGTCTCCTGACGCGTAAGCTAGGAAAATGAGACAGAATTAGGAATCTGTCCTGAAATGTCATACCAAGGACTGAAAATTTAAATTACAATTGTGACAAATTGATGAAAGTGAATTCTTGACCAACCACTTGAGACTAATTCTGTCGAAATTGAATGAACTTAGCGACACTTTCAATTGGAATGTACTTATTTTGGTGAGGAGTTGCGTTAAAATACGAGAGGATGCTCAACTGATGAATTTGAATGTATCATTTTGCTGATTGAATGATGATGTAAAGGAGCATTCATTTTCAAATCTAATGCAATGAGTCGGGTATTAAATTGAATTAACTTGAATAAACCCATGTTATAAACGTGCTTAATTTGCGAATTATTAATTGTTTGGGTTTTTATGTTCATGTATACATTCCCTTTTTGCAAAGCACGAAACTTTGAAAATCAATAATATTTATTTGGATTCCTCTAGTATCAATCCCTTTCAAATATGCTACCCTATGTCATAAATTGACTTAGAATATTGATGTTCATGTTCATTTATTCATCATTCCCTACATTATCATGTTTAATCCTATCGAACATCCATTCGAACAGCCAGAAAACGAAATAGAACTAAATTGAACGAAATTGAACGCAACAATATAAAAAAGAAATCCTAATTTGTTCCGATCAGTAAAAACGGTGTGAATTTGAAGGTTCCTAAACGAAAGTGAACAAAGTTTTGAAATTGTCCGGTAAAACCTATATTATTAAATATGCATATGGTCTGAAATAATTGTTTGAATATTGGGTTAATATTGTGTTTGATAAAACCTCCGCAACAGTACAGTATGCTCTTGGCTGCATGATTTCCAATGAGCTGAGACAGCTGACAGGAATGACCCTTGTGTGTTCTTTCGTCAAACAATTGAAAGCACTTAGTGTGTTGAGCTACAACAGTGTGAAGGACAAAATCATTTAAATTATATACAAATGTACACAACAGTGGACTGCACGGCAAAATAATCATTATAAAAGGTCTCTAATTCTTCCCAAGAGAACCACTTCTAAACATGTCCCTCCTGACAGCAAGAAACAAATCAAAATATGCAAATGAGAGCAAACAATTGACCAATCAGGAACAGCCTGTTTTGTCACTGAATAAGGTTCGTATACAGCAGTAAGCTGAATTGCAACGCCTATTGACTATTTGCAGATGATATGGTAACTTATATAAGGCTTGTACTCCAGGCTTGAACACTGCATAATTTCCTCCCTGAGAACATGCTGAACGCAGGAGGCTAAACAATGAATGGTCTTACTTGGTCACGGCAACACTACTAGTTTCGCAGGTAATTGAAGCACTACATTGAGGTATGTTAATTGTTTACAGCTCCATTTATTTATTGTTGGCTTAACTTAATTTTAGCTTAGCCTTGGGGGAGGGACATGTGTTATTGCCATACACTTATTTGATTGAATCAAACCTCAATGGATTTATCGGTAATTTTGTATTTTGTTGACTACCGGTTCTTTCACGAAGGAATTTAGTTGCTCCTTTAAATACGTATCTGAACGAGAAAGTAAAGACAGAACAAGGTTAAAAGGCAAGAAAAAGTTGTGTCATTATTCTCCATCTCACAGCATTCTGGAACAACTAACGTTGACATAAAAAGATGCATCTATAACATTAGGTAAGTAGTAGGATAATAGGAGTTCTGGGCCACTACTATATATGGATTGATGACGTCACACACACACACACATAGGGGTAAAAGGTCATTGACCTTAAGGTTATAGAGGTAAAATAGAGGTCAAGTAGAGGTTAAAATGTATTTGTATGACGTAATCATGATAGTTTTAAAAATAGACAATTTAAAAGAAAAAGATATTGAAAATCTGAGTTAAAAAACTGAAAAAACGAATTGAGATTATGTAGTTTAATTGTAAAGACGATGAATAACTATTTATTTACGCGAGTATTACCCGCATTAAAGAATTATGTTCGTCAGATTCTACCCAATGTTGGAATTAATAATTTGGGTGTAAAAGAGTGGATACAAAAAACTTTTACGAGTTTATCGAGTTTAGTAAAGAAACTCGGATCAAAAGTTTTACCGGTAAAAGTAGAAAATATAGCTTTACCGGAAGAAGGTGAAAATATAGCTTTACCGGAAGAAGAGTTGAGTTTTGATAGACGATACATCGACGGTGGAAGGTATTTGCGTCAACGAAATTTGACCGTACCGCGCGGTCATAGCACAGAGAGAGATGTAATCGTATTTTTGAATGCTGTCAAGTTAAAGATTGCAGAAAAGTTGTTTTCAGACTTGCGAGAATTTAGAGGTATAAAGTTTATGATTTATTTGACGGTTCAATTACATAAAGAGCAATTAGATGGTACGATCGATTATGTGTTTCCATCGTTTCATAATAAACGCAGCATCGATTTACTACCCGGGCACGATGTTGATGATATACAAGAAAAATTAGTCGCAGCCTTTGCGGAAATTAATGAGGCTATAGAAAAGTGGATGCACAACGGTTCTGGATTTATAATAGATCGTATTGAAACGATGAGAATAACCATCGCGAAATATCAACCTTTGAGAGGCGGTTCTTATATCGAGCTACCCGACTACATAAAGAACAAAAAAGCGTGCATCAACGTAAAAAAACAAAGACGATAATTGTTTGCGGTGGGCGCTTCGTTCTGCTCTTTTTCCATTAAACAATCAGTCGTATAGAACGTCGCGCTATCCGACGGAAGACGATTTAAATTTTCGTGGTATCGATGCTCCAACTCCGATCGATCAAATTAAAAAATTAGAGAAACAAAACAACTTGGCAGTAAACGTTTTCGGTTACGAATCAAATTCGTGCGTAGTTTACCAGCTCAGCGAGCAAGTTATGGATATAGAACGTATTAATTTATTATTAATTCACGAAAAAGACAAATCGCACTACGTTTGGATCACGGATTTTAACCGTTTACTTTACGATCAAACAAAATATAATGGGCGTAAACATTTTTGTAAGAGATGTTTACACGGTTATACAGCCGAAGCTTTGTTACAAAAACACACCCCAGAGTGCGAGGGAATTGTCTACAGACCAACAGCGATCGTCATGCCAGAAGAGGGTAAAAATGAACTACGTTTTAAAAACTTTAAAAAAATGATGAAAGCTCCTTACGTGATATACGCGGATTTTGAAGCGATACTTGAAAAGATTGACGATGATGCTAGTACGACTAATACTGAAAAAATTCAAGAACACGTCGTTTGCGGTTATTCGTACGTAGTCGTTCGATGCGATGGTAAAATTATATCGTACAAGACACACAGGGATGAAGATTCTGCCAAAGACTTTTTAGATGCGATCATCGAGGAAAAAAATAAGATCAACGATATGTTTAAAAACCCTAAACAAATTATTATGACGGAAGACGATGACGAAAATTATAACTCCGCTAAAAAGTGTTGGATTTGTGAAAAATTATTTTTAAAGGTGATAAGAAAGTACGCGATCATTGTCACGTGACTGGAAAATATTGAGGCGCGGCGCATAATAGTTGTAACTTGCAACTGAAACTAGAACCGAAGAAAATGTTTATTCCAGTAGTATTTCATTTATTTATTTATTTATTTATTTATTTGGAATTACACTTTTGAAACAGTGGCACACGATGTATGTAAATATCGGTACATCCATCAAAACAATGTCTAAGTACAATAGTTACAACAATCAATATTTATAAAAATAACAATATTTAATAATAAAAATATTAAATAATAGTAATAATTTAGCGAAACAAAGCGAACGCATGGAGCTGAACGAAGGGACGCATTGACACGCCGCACCGTCGTATGCGAGATAACCATGTAGACCTACACAATGCCAGGTAGGGTGAGCAAAATAACAAAATGCATGCGGACCAATGTAGGCCTATATCCCGCGATTCGCTTTGCTTCGTCAAATACAAATAATTAATAATATCAAGTAAATGGATATTTACAAAATAAATTGCAAAATAAATTGCACGGTCTTGTGTTTAAAGATGATTTGATAACACTGTACACTGTTAGAACGCTGGCTAAAACCTCAACCAACACGGACCACATGCGAACCACACAACAGCCGTTTAAAACATTTAACCAACAAGTTTAAACATTTAATCAACGTTTACTAATGTTTAAACTTGTTGGTGAAAATCATCCAACAACAATTGCGCGTCTCACCCGGCAGTCCGTGCCGGTTAAAGCTCCAACCCGCGTTCCAACCGTGTAGGTTTCGGCGGATAGGCTAATAGGCTATCTCCTAACACCCCAACGCATCAGTCTTATAACCCATACGCAAAAAGAGAAATGAAAACATGAAAACAATTGATTGGCCCTATATTTCATAATTTGCGAGGATACGACTCTCATTTCATCATGCAGGCCGCGAGTCAAGTCAAAGGAACATTAAACTGTATTTGTCGTCATCGTCTTACTATAAATCCACAGAATCTCAATTCGTTTTTTCAGGTTTTTAACTCAGATTTTTAATATCTTTTTTTTTAAATTGTCTATTTTTAAAACTATCATGATTACGTCATACAAATACATTTTAACCTCTATTTGACCTCTATAACCTTAAGGTCAATGACCTTTGACCCCTATGTGTGTGTGTGACGTCATCAATCCATATATAGTAGTGGCCCAGAACTGCTATTATCCTACTACTAGGCATATAATGGTGGTATTAAGATTGAATATTATTCAATTAACGGAAATTTACATAAATCTACAAATATAAGATTTCAGATTTTACAGCAGTTATAAGAATATAACATTGGCAAAGTAAAAAAAAAAGATAGTGTTACTGGTGTAATTTTTTTGTATTTGTTGTAGCTGTTAAATTATACATGAAATTAATACAGCTCTGGTGGTAACCGCAGCTAGCCTAAGTTCTGTAACCCATTCGTTACCACAGCACGAAAAGAGGAATTTACGAATAATTTACGAAAGCTGATTACGGAAATTACAAATTATGTATTTGCTCATGGTTATACACAACATTGCCATTTGCTGACTATTTAGTTTGTGTGGCCATCATGCAGGTGCCAATGTTCGGTTAACTGACCCTGAAAGATTCAATTAAAATGGTCAGTGAGACAAGAAACTTTTTCTTTAAATGAAAGGTGTTTTTTGTTTGATTGCTACTGAGACTTACGACATGTGGTCTTGTTTTTCTCTCAGGCTTTGTTTCATTAAAAAAGCCTTTTCTGATCCCATAAATGTAGTTGATTCCTGTATATAAAAGCGAGAAATTTGCATTAAAAAAAATGATCTTACAATAATTACAAGATTGTGATTTAATTTAAATATTTACATTTATCAAATTAGAAATCAAATTTTATTGGAAATAGTGGAGTGCTTTTTAAATTTAGGGTATTTTTTTTAAGAGGGGGATCGTTTTTGTATCTGTTCAAGTTAAGCTATCAATTAAGTCGATCACCGTAGTTTATAATGTGACCTTTCCATTATGTTGGAATTAATATGTGTGAACAGGAACAAAAGTATTCTTTTTTACAATCATATCTTGACACAAATTTGTTATTGAACAACTAGGCCTCCACTAAACACAATGTTCAAGAGAATTAAATTTGATTTTTTTTATTCAAAATACACTAAATATAACACCATTTAGTCTTACACGTCTTGTTTTTAATTGATTTAAAACAACCCGGCAATTAGTGGCTATACACCGCCCGTCATGCTAGCCCATGCCAGATAGTGCCCAGTCCATGGCAAATAATCTCCACTAAACACACCGCCTTCCGGTTTTGGTGCCACATGGCAGCACCAAGTTTTTCTCTTGGAGATTTCATTCTATTTTTGATCCTAAGTGCAGATTAAATTTGTTTTCTTCTAAAAACAATTGTTGAAATTTAATTATTGCCTGATTAGTGAAAATTAATGAATACTTTAAAGATATTATTTTAATAACTGTTATACTGGGGTGAAATGGTGATGTGGAATAGCCGTTGTGGGGATTTTGTCAGGGGTGTTATGTTGAGGGGCGATGGTGATGGGTCGTACTGACTGGACCTTGCCTGTATTTGTCTTTGGACCAGTTTTTAAAGGTTAGGAAAAGGATAGGGAAGCAGCTATCTCACACATAGGGCCAATACACTGGACTCCCTCCGTATCCTGCCCTAGCCCCACGTGTACAAAAAAGAAGCTAATTTTCCCTTTTTTTCATAAAATCCATTATTCTGGGATAGCTCGCTTTCATAAAAGTTCCGAAACATTTTTGAAATTAATTTAAAAAAAATAATAATAATAAAATTAAAATGTCACCAAAATTACCAATCTCACAATAGTAAACTTTATGCCAGAAGTGTCTGCTTGAGCAAGCTTACCTAATCACAAAATTTTAGATTGTAATAATTAGCAGATCAAAAGTTTAAAAATCGTTTTAGGCTCGCCAATATTTCATAAATACTTTTACATGGTCATGAGATAGTGTTGTCTCATGCCCGAGAAGGGAACATTCGGTGTTCATCATGTTAATGGTGGTCGCCATCTTGTTATATATATATTTTTTAAATGTAGACCTACATTGAACACATTGATACTTGAGTCAGTAAGGGATTTATATGACCTCATTTTTTTTCACGAACATCTGTGATTTTATTGTTCTATGCCGTCAATGAGCTGTTTTCTGTGGAAACCAAAATATACGAATACTTTGCATTTGCAATGATTTTTTAATTAAAGAAATAATGATCCTCATAATGGACACATTCCTTATAGAAGAAGCGAACGAAGACTACTTAATTCGTTGGTGTTTACTTCGTCGGTAGTGTGGAAAATTATTGAGAAAATTAAACATTAATATCATGGTTATGAAAAGAAATCTTTTATTTGACAAAATGCTAACAACATTTTTACACATTTCAAAGTTTTAAAGTACTTTTTGCAAAAAATGTAACCACCTTCCATTTTATTGGTCTTTCAAGAAAATTGATTAAAAGTTTTGAGAGCTTCTCCAAATTATACCATTTTATTTTAAAAATCTAAAACAGTATTTTTATTTTCAAGATTAAAAACAAATTTACAACCATCTGGAATAAGATGAAACATGATTCAACTGTTTTTCTTCTTGAGTACATTTTCTGTGCCCCCATAAACTTTTCCAGTTTGGGGGTGAGTCATTATACCAACATCAATTTTTTGATGACCACAATTCTGTGCGTCTCAAAAAACGGCGCTCAAGACGTCCACGCATATGATTGATTGAAATTCAGCAGGTAGGTTTTTTTTCCCTTTTCTTTTTCTTTTCTGTTTTTTGGGGGCACTGAGGATTTTTCGTGGGGGGGCACCTGGGGGCACTGGAAATTTGTGGGGGGACGTGCCCCCCTCCCCGTGGCTACGCCGCTGGTCACGCTTCGAGGTTTGCGCGCGCTAGCTACGGGAAAAATATGGCGGCTGCACGGCCAGGATCTGGCGTAATTCATGCGCCTCTAGCTCGAAGCATGGTTATTCACGTCCTCTAGCCTCACTTATTATCGACGGTGGCTAGTTGAATCGGGTGCTTTTTTTGTACATGTGGAGCTAGGGCCAAGGATACGGAGGAGTCCAGTGTATTGGCCCTAGAATGGGCTAGTCAACGTTCATTTCAAATAAAGTTCGTGACGAATGCCTATACCATTTGTCGTCTCTCTTCGCTCGGCATCCTTGGCCCTCTCAAAGTTATTTTTGTCTGTGATGCATGCAAAATCGATGATACCGTACCCATCAATTACTGCGTCTGCCTGCAGTTGATGCCACACTTGGCCTTGGTCCTTCGCGTCGTGTCTCTCACTGTACGCCCCTCAAAACCTTCCATTTCTCTGTGAATTCAATAAATTTAGACAAGCTTTGGGCTGAAAACGATGAAACTCTGCCGTTAGCTCCTGGATCACAGTGTAAAATGCACTTGAACGTGGTCGATATTTAAACAACGTTAGCTTCAGAATCCGCCATGTTGAAAACAAAGTTAGCTCCAACCCCGTTTCCAATTAAGAGAGCAGTCGCACAAACACCTAAAGAAACGGACATTATCAAGAGGTGTTTGGACAGTACCGGTAACCCAAACACCTAAAGAAATGTCTCGATAGGAAATTCAACCTGGCCCGTCTGACTGTATAGAGGCTCTCCCTAAACGTTATGAACATCTAGAGGGAATACAGGAATGATGACGTAATACACAATTACGGCTCAATATACATACACGTACACGTTACAAATCTTAACCTCTCCAATATTAATGTGCTGTATTTTTAATAGGTATTACCGATGTTTCGCATTCCCTTTAAATGTAGAATACTATATACTCTACCTGATATCTCATCAAGAAAAAGGACGTGTATTGGGTCCGTTGTGACAGAGGAGTTGTTTTATTGAACATAAGAAGAATTTGTAGTTTTAATGAAATCATAACTTTTGTTTATTTATTTCTAGGTACAAGCATGGCAAAGATGCTTGTCTTCGCTGAAGGACTGCTTATCCATAGTCTTCTTATTATTATGGCCAAATCAAGTAAGTTACAACTGGCGTACCTAAGGTGGGAAAGGTGTGAATTGTGGTTGTTTGGTGACCCAACGAAATGTTGGGAGGGGTATACATCCCATATGTTTCCTGGATCCGTTGCTGAGAGAGTCATGAGAAATTTGGCTATGCTAGCCCACTGGCTTCGTGCACATCGAACCCTCTAGCGGTGAAAATACACCCAGTTTAATGGTATCAACTGCAAAATTTGGAAAATGTGATTATTTTTCAGCACCATGCAAATCGAGCGCCTGCTCTTACCATTCGTTTCATCATGGCTGCATATTAGGCATTATGGTTTGGTTGTGCACAAAAATTAGTATTGCAATTAGTATGGTTATTGGTTCAATGGAATCGATAACGAATGTATCCAGCTGTACCTGAGATCTGATATTTTCACAGGAAACTGCACCGATTTCGAGATGTCTTGCTTGAGAGGACCAGCAGAAGGATGCATCGATTATGAACGTATATGCAACGGAGAAACTGACTGTTCAGACGGAAAAGATGAGTTGTATTGTAGTAAGTAATGAACACACGTGCAGTGTTTTATGCAGGTGGCTTAGATGCAGAAGAAAAAATGTCCAACATCTCACTGGATTTTATTTTAGATGTTTTCACCACCTGAGACTGTTGGAGTAGTTAGACTTCGTCCTTAATCCACTTCATAAAATTTAAGCGGCAACCTCGATTCTGATCTTAAGCAACTATTATCCTATCCTAATAATCATGTTTGTCAATAAAGATAGGATTATAAAGTGAAGCAAAATAATAATAATAATAATAATAATAATGATAATGATAATGATAATGATAATGATAATGATAATGATAATGATAATGATAATGATAATGATAATGATAATGATAATGATAATGATAATGATAATGATAATGATAATGATAATGATAATGATAATGATAATGATAATGATAATGATAATGATAATGATAATGATAATGATAATGATAATGATAATGATAATGATAATGATAATGATAATGATAATGATAATGATAATGATAATGATAATGATAATGATAATGATAATGATAAAATATTATTTCACAGAAAACTGCACTGACAGTGAGCTTGCTTGCTGGACAGGAGAAGAACACAAGTGCGTCTCGAATGAAAGTATTTGTGACGGAAAAAATGATTGTTTTGACTTGTCGGACGAGTTGGACAATTGCGGTAAGTGGTCTTATCCTAATTCCTACAGTTACAAGAAAACTTTAACTCCTATGATAATTTATTCTCAGGAGAAAAGTGAAATCCTAATTGACTTTGGTTGGTCCAATGAAGGAATGCCTGTGCAACTTAAAAAAAACTGAAATCATTTGACAAGAACCAACTCTGTATTTGAACATTTCAATATTGCCATTTAGAGGGAAGGATCAACTGCTTAAATGAGTATGCTTACTTTCTTCAAGATAATAATAAAAACATAAACAATAACAAGAAAAAAAATAAAAAAATAAAAAAATAACACCCACTCCATTTTTATGGCAGTTGCAACTGATTATCTGAATATGCCCTGTTCACAAGCTAAAACATTTTTATCATTGTAAACATGACTTTTACAGGTATATGCGGAAAGACCTTCATAAATGTGTCTAACAATGTACCATGGAACATAACATCACCAGGATGGCCACAAGAGTATCCTGACAATGTACACTGTCTATGGTCAATGGTGGCAGCGGTGGGATACCGGGTCGTCGTAACATTCATTGAGTTCACATTAGAAGAAGATTTCGACTACTTGTATGTTGGGAATGGGAATGGGTCCAGCGATCCTTTCCTAACGTTAACTGGGTAAGGAACCCATCAGATTAAGAAAAAAATACTCTGGCATTCACAATGTTCCTTGTTATTTTGTTTTAATGCTGATACAAAAAGGGTATATGTTCAGATGAAGTAATGTTTCACTAATTATTCATTCATTTTGTGTTAACGCCTTACAGGCAATACCTCAGGTGCAGGGACGGATTAACCCCCACTAGGGCCCCTGGGCCGATCATTTTTCAAGGCCCCCCTGAGGCCCCTCCTCAATGGGACCTCTCAAAGTGGGCCCTTTGAGGACCACTGCTTCACAGTACGGTGGAGCAGTGGTCCTCAAAGGGCCCACTTTGGACCCCCAGCCTGGAGGGCCCCAGCCCCCAGGAGCCTGCGTTTGAGGCTCAGACCCAGCGAGAACCACTACTGTACAGAGGAGGGGCGGGGCCCGCACACATTTGATATTTGATTAACCTATACATTTCATTTTAGGCCTCGTGTCCCAGTTCCCCCCAAGGGCCTGTGAGAGACAAGGGCCCCTGCTAGCCTACACCGTACAAAGCTGGGCTTTGTACGGTGTAGCAGTGGTCCTCAAAGGGCCCACTTTAAGGGGTCCCCAGCAGGGACCTCCAGCCTGGGGGGGGGGGGGGCCCTGAAGGCCGGGCCCTGAAGGCCGGGCCCCAGGAGCCCTTGTCAGGGCCTCAAACCCAGTACCACGCCGCGCGGTCCAGTTTCCCCGAAGGGCCCCTGAGAGCCAAGGGCCCCTGGGCCCCGGCCCCACCGGCCCAATGGCTAATCTGGCCCTGCTCAGGTGTTGTCTACCTTTCGATCCGTGTCAAGATGGCTAAAATCATTTCAATATCTGTACAATTCTTGTATCTATTTATTTCATCTATCAAAGCCAAGAGTCCTATAGCGTCAAAAACTACACTTGAAATATATGTTATCATTCTGTTAATATGTTCTACAACTTAACACAGAGATAGTTTCCCAGGAAGTATTGCATCCAGAGAAAATAAGATGTTTGTGAGGTTTGAATCGGACAGGTCTTTTAGTCTAAAGGGGTTCTTTCTTCAAGTTGAACAGAAGCTACCTGAATCAGGTAATTCTTATTTGATATTAAAATTTGCTATTTTTCAAAATTATAATGTAATGTGCTATAAAGTTATAATGTGCTTTAAAGACAGCTGTCTTTTTTAGTGCAAATGGTTTCTTACTTAAAGTTGAACAGAAGATAGATGAATCAGGTAATACTTATTTGATATTAAAATTTGCTATTTTTTTTAAATTGATGAAAAATGTAATCTGCTATATTAATAATTTAAATGGGATGTTCTTTTTCTCTCATAAAAAAAAATAATAATACAATAAACCAAAAACGTCCAACCTACTTTTTGTTCAAATTTAAAAGCCGAAAACACTGAAATAACTGTATTATGTTTTTGACTCAGCATTGAACTTGTGCAATGTAATATTCACCCAATTGTTTTTTAAACATTACCAATGCTGTATTTTCCACTATAGAGGTCAAATTTCCTAAATAAATTAACCTTTTCTGGGTTGCATTTTGTCACAATAATGTTTTGTTTGCACCGCATTTTTTTTCTTGTATTTGTAATAAATGCACATTTAAAAATTCTTAAATGTTTATTTTATTTAATAGTTTCATGCGCTGATGACGAAATTGATTGTAGACAGCAGGACCATGTCTGTACGAGGGACCGTTTCCTTTGCTCTAGTAAGTTAGAAATCAATAAAGACTGACGACAGCATAATAAGACAATGAATTGTTGTAGTTTTTTGGTCCGTCTGTTAGGACAGTTAGTCGATCAATCATTAAATCAATGCTCACCATAAACACATCTAGGGTGTTGTTAACAATGAAATAATTATTACATTGACATTCATGTAGAGTTGTTTCGTCAAGATAATAATAAAAACTAACCATCAAGCGAAAAATCAACACCCACTCCATTTTTCCTACTTTCTCCAGTCGCAAACAAAGAATTTCAGTGTGCCCTGTTCACAAACCAAAAATTTTTCACCACATTTTAACATGACTGGTACAGATCCATGTGGGAAGCCCATCATATATGTGTCTAACAATGTACCGTGGAACATAACATCACCAGGATGGCCAGAAGAGTATCATAACAATGTACACTGTCTATGGTCAGTGGTGGCAGCGGTGGGATACCGGGTCGTCTTAACATTCATTGCGTTCACATTAGAAAAAGATTACGACTTCTTGTATGTTGGAAACGGAAATTGGTCCAGCGATCCTTTCCAAACGATAACTGGGTAAGAAAACCATGAGATTAAGAGTGAAATACACTGACATTCACAATCTTCCTGGTTATTTTTATTTTAATCCTGATACAGACAGGGTTTATTTTCAGATGAAGCAATTTATCACTAATCTTTCATTTTGTGTTTACGCCTTATTGGCTATGCCTCAATAGATTGTAGTTTTGAAACCACCCATTTGGTCTTAATATCTGCGTTTCGATCCGTCTGCTTAAAGCGTTGTCATTTAACGGTTGAGATGGCTATTCATTTGGTGTATTTCATTATCTTTTCAATTCGTGTATCTATTTATTATATGTACCAAGGCAAATCGGTCAAATACTGGTTTTGTTGGAGTCCTATAGCTGTCATGATAAAAAGTACATTTTGTTAAAATGTTGTACAACTTAACACAGAAATAGTTTCCCCAGAAGTATTGCATCCAGAGAAAATAAGATGTTTCTGAGGTTTGAAACGGACAACTCTATTAGTGCAAAAGGTTTCTTACTTCAAGTTGAACAGAAGCAATCTGATTCAGGTAATTCGTATTTGATATTAAAATTTGCTATTTTTCTAAATTAGAATGTAATCTGCTATAAAGGCAGTTAATAAGCTGTCTTTAAATGACAGGTACAGTATTTAAAATCGGATGTTGCCACAATTATATATGAATACAAATCCAAAAGCTTGCTTGATGTGAAGTTGGTGAAGATTGAAGAGGTCAAATAGAGGTCTGCTGTTATGGTTTTAAAATAGGAAAATATATTTAAAGATTTTGTAAAATGTATTTTCTATTTTTACCAACTATCCCTTCCCGGGTTTCGGACAATTGGGAGTTCTTTTTATCTCAAATGTTCATCCCTAGCGTGTTCAAATAATCCCACGGGCTGCTAGGAACAAACAATAGTCCCCGTGATAATACAACATTATGTTTTGTCAATGTCTAGTTTAAACTGTCTGATTGGAAGGCTACTATTCCAAATCCAAGGGGTATTAAGGTATGTCCACTGTCGAGCCACCTGTCACAAAATGTTCAACCTGCTTGTCGGCAAGTAGAGAAGCAGAATTTTGAATTTTTCAAAACACGTTAGATCTGCTATTCTGAAATTTGGTACCTGAAAAACCGATATTTTCCGCTGCGAGCTTTTTGGGTAGCAGAAAAGTAGAAAAGTGCATTACAAAAAAATCAATCAATGAAAAACGTTCAACCTACTTTTTCTTCAAATGTGAAAGCTGATAAGCAAATGCCCAATTTTTGTGAGAGTGAAACTTGACTTCCATATTTTTTGCTCTTTTTCTTTCATGGCTTAGACTCATCATTGTGCATTGTAATCTTGACCCAATTGTTTTTAAAACACTACCGATGCTGTATTTTTCACGAAAGGGGTAAAATTCCTTAATAAATTAACCTTTCTGAAGATCATGGGTTGTATGTTGTCACAAAATGTTGTTGTTTACATCGCATTAGTTTAGTTGTATTTGTAATAAATGCATATTTAAAAATCATTAAATGTTTATTTCATTTAATAGTTTCATGTCGTGATGACGAAATCGATTGTAAACTGCAGGACCATGTCTGTGCAAGGAGAGATAGTTTCATTTGCCCTAGTAAGTTAGAAATCGATCATGACAGCATTATAAGACTAATTGATTATTTTAGGTTTTTGGTCCGTCTGTTAGGATGGTTAGTCGATCACTCAGTGAATCAATGCATATAACGTAAACATAAGTGAGCATGCTCACCATAAACACATCTAACGTGTTGTTAATTTATAGCTCAATGCAGAACGAGACCTAATAGTCACATGATTTTTCGTGGGAGGCACCTGGGGGGGGCACTGGAATTTTTGGGGGGGCAGTGCCCCCCAGGCACCCCGTGGCTACCCCGCTGAATAGTCAGGAAGCTCAAGGTGAAAATCGTGACCATCTTGACAAAAGCACTAAACTCAAAAGCGGTCTTCAACGAAATAACGCGTCACTTCCACTTAAATTTCGGAGAACCGAGACGTAAACTAAGCATTTGAAAGACCATGTTCACAAATCCTATTTTACAGCAGTTTAAACATGTTTTCCCATACAGATCAATGCGGGGACACCTTCATTAATGTGTCTATCAATGCATCGACTATAACCTCACCAGGATGGCCAGAACTCTATTTTGAAAATGTACACTGTCTTTGGTCAGTGGTAGCAGCGGTGGGATACCGGGTCGTCTTAAAATTTCATGAGTTCAAATTAAACATAGGTGACTTCCTGTATTGTGGGAATGGAAATGAGTTGAGTTATCCTATCATTGAAATAACTGGGTAAGGAAACTTTCAGAAAGGTATTGTATTCTCTGGCAATTCACAATTGTCTGGTGTTAATCCTTACACAATTATTAAGTCATATTTGACGAGATTGTAAATTTGATTACATCAATCTTCTCTTTTTGAACACTTTTGGAGTATTTCACAATCTTTATAAATATTTTATTTAGTTAATTTATTAACCCATTTTATATCTAACTAGTTAAATATTGATTTCATTGATCCCCTTCCATGATTTAAACTACCCTTTACATATTCATTAACCTATACAAACCAATTCTTGAAGAAACAATCTTAACATTGAAAAAATAAAGTGAAATTTCTGTAGAGTTTACATTTGCTTCCAAAACACATGTTATCAAATATTGTCTACAATTTGTTTAACACAGGCAACGTTTCCCGCTCAGTATTGCATCCTTAGAAAATACGATGTTTGTAAGGTTTGAATCAAGTGAATCAACTTCTGGAAAGGGATTCTTACTTCAAGTTGAACAGAAGCTACCTGAATCAGGTAATACGCACTGAATACTACAATTTGTTCCATTTTTAATAAGAGTATAATCTGCTACAAATGTAAATCTGTCTTTCAATAAAGTTTGGTCACCATATAATTACAAAATCAACGAATAACATGTTCAAAAGTATTTTGACTTAATCATAAGTCCACTTTTCCTAATTTTGATGAAATAAATTTTCATTTTAATGAAAAATACTTAAATTTCAAAATTGTTTATGACAGAAATTATAATTTTATTGCATTTTTTCTAATTTAGACTTTATTTACCAAAATTTATTTCATAAAAATTAGGAAAAGTGGACTTATGATTAAGTCAAAATACTTTTGAACGTGTTGAATACATATCCGAAAACTAATTCGATATGTATTGAATGCATAAATAAAATTTTATTTTATTAAACAGTTTCATGTGATGTTGACGAAATCAGATGTAAAGTACGAAATGTTATCTGTGCAAGGAACGATACACTATGCCCTGGTAAGTGAGTAGAGAATTAAGAACGACGAGCCCATTATATGAGACTTCAACTCGTGGAAGATTACAATGTTGCTGTAATTATTGTTGGTATTTAATCTTGGTGATATGATGCTCTGCCGAACGTTCAGTGAATCAATATTGTTTTTATTTCAAATGTTGTTTTCGTCGATTAGTCGAGTTCTTTTTCTGTGTCGGTCGGATGGGCGGTTGATCGACTCTATAAATGTTGCGTAAACAAAGGTAATCATGTTATTGTATGTGTGCAACTGGTAGGTATTTGCCATTTCAATCAACTTGTTGAAAGAACCAAGGATCTTATAATAGTTGATAAACTAATTACCAATGTTTTACAAGTTTATGTTTGTTATCCCATTTCAAACAGTTTGCGGTGATACATTCTTTACTCTGCATCGTAATGAGTCATTTACGTTATCAAGTCCTGGCTGGCCAGATCAAGATTACCCCAGTGATTTAATTTGTACTTGGACAGTGGTAGCAGAAGTGGGATACCGGGTCGTGATAACTTTCATCGATTTCAACATAGACTTGCATAAACTATATATCTGGAGTGGAAGTGGATATGGTGAACATTTTCTGGAGCTTACTGGGTGTGTTAAGAAAGTTTTCTATTTAAAGGCCTTAGAAAACTCGCAGCTTAATTAAATAAACATTCATGTAAAGAGAGCAAAAGATCATTTACAATGCTTATTGTAAAATTGTTCGCAGAATATTTATCTGCCAGTAGATTATAATTAAGTAAACATTTATTGAGTCCATATAATATAATAGCGGCTTTTAAATTTTTGGTTCGAAAAACATAAACAATATATATCTTTAAAACCAAAGAAGTTTCAATTAATTTTCGCTAAATAAAGTGGGATAGTTGCAGATTCATCATCAAACCGGTCACTCAATATTTTTTTTGAAGATAGTTGCCTTCATGTCAACAGTAAATAATGTTTTCATAATTGTATAACTATTTATGAATAGTTAACCCTATCAAGCCTTGGCATTTTTAATTATTTATTTATTTTTAGTTTTCAGGCAGTATTTTGGCTCTTCGTGTTTTCTATATTCTTCTGCTGATTTTCATGAAACTTGTAGCTTATGTTCAGTTTCAAACGATCTATCGAATGAGACCATGAAACCGTCCATAGGACACAAGTTCCCTTGAATGTCTTCCGTTGGTAATAACATTTGGCACAAATGTTGTCTTTTGGGACAAAATGTCAGAAATTGCATTTAAACATAATGGCAGCCATACTGGATTCCCAAAATGCACTCGAAGTGGTCAAATGACTCAATGTTGTCCATTTCAGAGTTTAAAAGTTGACAACAAACACATATTAAATATCTACACTGTTTTACTTATCAACGTATATTTCATCAGTTTAATTTTGCTTTTTTGTAAGTTACCTAGCCCTATACATTTTCCAGTTTGCATTTTATTTCATCTATCATGCAGAAAACAGGTTCCAGCAAGAGTGGCATCCAGAGAAAATACGATGACTTTACAGTTGATTGGTACTTACTCTAGTGGAGTGAGAGATTTCTCGCTTAAAGTTGAGCAGAGGCTAGGTGAACAAGGTGAACATTATGTTATATACAAATACTACCAGATAACTATACATTAGGGCTAGTGAATCAGACGGGTATGTGGCAGTTTATGGTGAAGCTAGGGTAAAGAAGGGATTATTGAGCCACACAATAGGTAGAGGTGGCAGCTTGTAGTAAAGCTGGCATAAACATACGACAATACACAAAGGGATACAACAAAAAAGGGGGGGGTTACACCTTACAAAGTATACAAGATAAAGCAACAGGTTAAAACAAATATCTGAAAATAGAACGAAGGTTAAAACAAAAAACCTGAAAAGAAAACAGGTTAAAACAGATAGCTGAAAAGAGAACAGGTTAAAACAGATACCTGAAAGGAGTACAGGTTGAAACAAATACCTGAAAAGAGAACAGGTTAAAGCAAATAGCTGAAAAAACAGGTTAAAGCAAATACATGAAAAAGGAACAGGTTAGGACAAAAGCCTGAAACAATAAAAGGTTAAAACAAATGCCTGGAAATGGGTAAAGGTAGCTGGGTTATTTGATACCTGTGTTGATATTGAGGCCATAGGGTTGAAGTGTTTTCAGTTGATGTATCCAGTGTGACTCCCTAAGTTTGCGATGTGTATCATTGCTAGTGCAGGCTTCAATTATAATGATTTCAACATCATTAATGCTATGATTAGGGTTGTTAAAATGGATAGCCACAGGGTAGAGTTTTTTAGTTTTCACAGAGGAAACATGGTTGGCAAAGCGGAGACACAATTTGGTCTTTGTCTCCCCTACATATTGTATACCACATCTTTTACATGAGATTACATATATAACATTGGGTGTGTCACACTGGGATTTAGTTCTGATTGTGTAGGTGAGACCAGTACTGTGGCTTTTCACCTTCTGAGCAGGTTTGAGATACAAACAGGTTTTGCATCTCGAGCGGTTACACTTAGAGCACCCCTGTGGTGATTCATGATCAGTGACGTTAAGGTCACTGTTGGTGCTAGGGAGCCTAGCCCGAACCAATATATCACCGAGGTTACGGGGGCGACGGAAAGCAATCAAAGGGGGCTCAGGGATGGCTGAGCGTAACCTGTCGGAGGAGTGTAAAATAGTCATGTTATCATTTACGATAGATGAAAGTCTGGGTAATCTGGGGTGATAAGTCGTGACCAGGGGAACTCTGTTAGGAAGGGTTTTCTTGTTACCCCGGGTAGCCAAGAGGGTGCTACGGGGGGTACAGAGGGCCCTGTTGATGGCTAGTTGGACCCTGCGTTTGCTATGACCCCGGGATACAAGGTGTTGCCTCAGTTCAGACGACCGTTTCCTGTATAAGGTATCAGTGGAACAGATACGTCTTATACGGAGCGCTTGACTGTAGGCGATGGCCTCTTTGCAGTGCTTGGGGTGGCAGCTGTCAGAAAGGAGGCATTGATGAGTGTCAGTGGGTTTACAATAGACATCAGTCGAGATGCCCTGGGGGATTTGTTGATGGTGACGTCTACGAAGTTCACGCTATTGGGAGAGGAGTTAGCAGTGAACTTGATGGTGGCATGGAATGAATTAATGTAGTTGATGAATTCACCTAGGTTATCTTGGCCACCACACCAAATGCAGAATATATCGTCAATAAATCTCCACCATACTAGAGGACGGTGGGGGGCAGAAGATAGCAACATGTCTTCAAGGTCAGACATAAACAGATTAGCGTATGATGGTGCCATCTTAGTGCCCATCGCTGTACCTTGAACCTGGAGAAAGTTTCTGTCTAGGAACGTGAAATTGTTTTTGGTCAGTATATGTCGGATAAGATCTGTGAGGTGTCTCACTGAAGGTTTGGTTTGGTTGTTGGATCTGAGAGCGTTGGCACATGCACTTATGCCTTCGCCATGGGGGATGTTTGTATATAAGGATGAAACATCCAGGGTGACAAGGAGGGCAGAATTGGGTATTTGATGTTTAATACCCTCTAGTTTACGGAGGAAGTCTGTAGTGTCCTGTATGAATGAAGGGATATGAGAGACCAGAGGGTTGAGGTAGCTGTCAACGAACTCAGAGATACGTTCTGTTGGGCTACCATTACCCGACACAATGGGACGGCCCGGGTTACCTGCCTTGTGTATTTTGGGCAGTAGATAGAAACGGGCCGTACGAGGATCCTGTATATATATAGGCATTGGGCTTCGAGAAGTTCAAGTAAATGGAAGGAAGTCTTGGTTAGTGTGTCACTCCATTTCTTACTGAATGTGGGGTCTAGATCCCCAAAGGAGGGGCTGCATTTGATTTTGAGACCCTTGAGGAGAATACGGGATAAACGATAGAAACGGTAGTTATTAAGGTGAGATAGGTAACGTACTCTCTTTTCCTCAAGTTTGCGCAACTTTTGGAAAAGGCATTTAGTATTAAGCGATGACATAGAGAAAAGCAATATACATTATATGTATGAAAAAGGGCTGAAAAGGGAGTTAGGTAAAAATGAAAAGCTGTGTAGGGTCTCAACATCAACACAGGTATCAAATAACCCAGTTAATTTGACTAATATCATTTCTAGTACTAGATTCCATCCACTGTCTTGATATATGTATTTTCTACCATTTATGTTACCTTATCTTGTATGTCGTTTTTTTTCCTCTATTGCCAATTTTCTATTTTAGGACAACTTTAATCTGGGTAATTACCGTACAACCACACACCAGCAACTCATTTGTATGGTGTTGACCCTCAATGTTGTCATATCCCTTTGTGTGACCTTCTATTCTTATCCTAGCTTTACCACAACCCACTGCATCTACCACGCAGCCCGTCCTATTATGTGGCTCACTAATTCCTCCTTTGTTTACTTCCTATTGGCTTTGCCAGATTGGTGCCTATTTTTAATTGGCTACTATTAAGATGCATACTGTGGCTTCCTTGGCATGAAAAGTAAGAAGCTTCCATTGAGAAAACTCAATATGTTTTACCCCAACATTACAGAATAAACAGACATTTTAAATTCCCATAATGCATCTGATATGATAATGTGACAAATACCCATCACATTTCTTTAAACAAATTGTTTTTAATTGAAATAAAAATGCAAAAGAATACACTTAGGGGGCATATTGTGTTGAAAGTGTTGAATGGCCATGGGTGCGTACACACACATTGATGTAGGGCAAAATTAAATCAATTGTTTATCACCCGACGCAAGAATTTCATCAAACTATAAATCCCTAACAAGGTTGGTAATCACGGTATTCAGTAATATTTCTTATATTTATTTCTTATCTCATATAGTTTCTTGCGATAAAGATGAAATTGACTGCGAAGGAGATGATTTTGTCTGTTTAAAGAATGCGACAACTGAAGCCGTTACAAGGCTTTGCCCTGGTAAGATAACCTGACATTTTACGACCTCCCCAAGAACATTTAGACATTCTGAACAATTTGCTACGAAAGAAGTAACACTTACTCAAAACATTGATTAGTATGCATTCTATAACTTTCCTTTGTGTTAGTTCAGACGAAATGCGACGAGACATTCATTTATATTTATTATAATGTATCATCAATAATAGCATCACCGGGCTGGCAATTTACTTCCCTTACTTTGTACAGTGTATATGTGAAGTCGTGGCAGAAGTGGGATATCGGGTCATGATAGTTCATTCCTTGAGCTCACCATAGATAAAGACTATAACAAGGAATGAAAAAGAAAACAAGAAAATAAAAGAAAGACAACCTGCTACGATTTGGGGAAAGATAGATCTGAGCAAGGTGTCTACAATCACATGACGAAAAATCCCAAATCCCCCACTTGTGCATACGGTTGGTGCATCTCCCATGACCAGTCCTCATGCAGTTCAAAGTGCACCACCAGTTTTGCTCTAGTTGGAAGCTGGGCTGCATACTGGTGGGGTTCAAGACCAGTCGGGATATGAATTGTTTGTCACGTGGGTACTCTCAAAGAATTCTGATGTTGAGAGGTTCAAAGTTGTCTAGCATCGGAAGCCATGACAATTGGGTTCGTTTTATGGTTAGTGTTGCATAAAGTCGTGTGTCCACGAGCTGTGGTCCAAACCGGTGTTCAGTAGGCTAGCCCGATGGTAGATATGGATTTTTTCCCTTTGCGGCTACCTTCTCATAGAAGTTCCTTGAAGGACATTGATGGATTCGATAGATTTGATCTGAGGCCCAAACTGTTGATATTATGCCTCTATGAAGGCTCGGTTCGCGATGAGGGTGGTATCTAATTCGTGGTAAGTTTGGGCTTGTACACGTCAACATTAAAGGGGGACTGACATGGATTTAAATCAAACAGTTAAATATGTGATCGTTTTATTCTTTTATATCAGTAAAAGATCAATACAATTTTTGTTTTGTGTTGTTATTGTTTTTGAGAGTGTTATTTTACCATTGTAAAAATGCCCCCCACTTTTACGCCCTGCACGGAGGAGCTGTTCGTGACGTCATGTCGGGAAGAGAAATTCGGCTCAAAACTCGGCTCAAAATTATCGCTGCACAAAACTATGTGAGCCGATGGACCTGACCACTTTACTCTTGTCAGTCGAACTTTGCTCGTCCAAATACGGCGATTTTTGGGTTACTTGGGAACAGATGAAGGCTAACATGGTCTTTGGTGGTGTTGTTGCATCCTGCAGAAACACATCTTCCCGGCATTTTATTAGTTCCGGAAACAAAAATCACGGAAGAAATGAAATCGACGCAACGTGTGTGAAACGTTTGTATGTACATGTACATCATGTACACATCGGATCTTCCCGACCTTACGTCACATATCTTATGCAAATGAAGCTTCCACCATGGGCGGGCTTGCCTCCCCCAAACACTTCAAACATTGTTTTAAAATACTTGTACTCAGAAATCAATGATTAAATAGACACAGGTGGGTCTCAAAAACAGTATTTTATTACAAAACGCCTTAAGTACACACACAATAAAGGATGTCAGTCCCCCTTTAAGCGTACGTCTGCATCAAGACTACCTCATCCTTTATCAGATCGCTATGATCGTTCCTTAACCACGTACTATAAATGTACTATAACCATGAACTATAAATACCCATACAAATATTGTGTTCGAGGGGTCACTATAATCATCCCATTCCCTATACTGTTTCTTTTGTTTTTAAATGTTGAAAACTATTGTGTAAAGAATTTATATAAATATTACCATTTTCTATTTAATAATAAAAATGGACTTTATTCATTGCATTAAAATAATAGTATAAGTTTTTATTTGCATCACAACGTGAACCGAAATGCTTTTTTGGTTGGCTTAAATATACATGACTGTTCAATCATTCTCGTTTAATTAGATATTTTTCAATCCTCAACTCATACAACAAGACTATACTCTATACATTAACTATATGGATATATTAATAGAGGAAGATTTAGTTTCCATTTCAATATATATCTATACAGCATCTTGCGGGGAGTCATTCATCAATACATCTCGCCTTGCCCCAACACTATTGCTGACTCCAGGATATCCAGTTATAGATTATCCTGGTGATTTCCAGTGTCACTGGTTTCTGGTGTCAGAGGTGGGATATCGTGTCGTGGTATTATTCACTGAGTTCAGGTTAGGTGATGGCGACTCTCTGTCTTTCGGGAATGAAAATGCATCAGATAGATTTTTCTTAGAGATAACTAGGTAAGTTAAAGATCTAAACTAGCTATGAATAAACTGACCCTATTTTTTATTTTATATATTTTTAAGGGCATAATGTTGTTTACTTTTAAATTCATATTCCGTGTGTTTCACCACTTTTCAAATATACAATGTATATTTCATCGACAGTTAATCTTTTATTTATTTATTTATTTATTTATTGTCCAATTCCAACAGCAGACGAGCCGCCAATTACAGGAAATGATAAATATAAATATAAATGATAAATGATAAATGATACATATAAATATAAAAACAATGAATTAAAAATTACATAACAATAGATTGCAAAAATTTTAAGACACTAAAATACATATCAGTTGCTGGTACTGGCTAAGGCACGGAAAACCTGAGTACGGAAAGAATTAAGAGATGGAGCCCCGAACACATCACAAGTCCCATGGAGCCCGTTATAGGTGGATGAAATCGTTGATATAAAGCCACGCTTAAAATCAAGTATTCACGTTTGCACAAATCATGCGTTCCGAGCAGTTTGTTTATTATAATGACATGTAGGTACATGCCATATAAGCATACAAACCAAAATGGGCGATGGACTTTGTGTCTGATATTCAAGTCAGAGTACTTTTCGATGAGCCATCTATCCTTTACATGGTAGTCAGTTGTCAGTGTGAGTGCCGTACTTCATCTATTGTCAGACCATATCTAGCGCAAATCCACTTTCTGCTCTTTACTGTTGCTAATACAACCTTAACCTGAACCTTGATTTGTTTTCTGATCCACTTATTTCTTTCAATGTGTGTAATGTTTCTTCTGATGTTGTACTGGGCTGAAACGTGAAAATTAGTTGACTGTGTAAAAGGGCGATAGACTCAGAATACTTGTCGTTTTACTTTTCTTTGAGCTAGGAGTGACTAGATGGTACCAATTGACTTTGCCTAAGTACTGTTACAACTCATATTTCAGGAGGGGCTTAAGTAGCTTGGTGGAGGAGTCCTGATCACTAGAGTTTTGGGCTTGCTTGTACCATTCTTGTAGATGTAGCTATTACCTAAAACAAATTTGAAATACATTTATAATTAATTATGTGTGAAATAACAAATGTATTATTACACATTTTATTTATAGAAAGTGAAAGATAATATTGTAATAAGTGTACTGAAATATCAGTTGTTTTAACTAACCACACACCATCCCTTAACAACATTCATATAATAAATCCCATATCCCACTATTTTATTTTAAGCTAGGTTTCAACTTCATAGGTTCAGGGGTAACTCGGTTGTAAATCTTAAATTTATTGGGGAATTACCAACTTTGTATTCTCTTTCTCTTACTCTTACTATTATATCATCGTGATTGTACAAACTACAGTTCTATGGCAGTAACCAGTGGGTTAATATTTCATGTTTAAGATAATAACAAGCCCCAGGCATGTCAAATACAATGTTCCTAACTCCCATGGAAACTTCTTGATAAGCAATATTACTAGTGGGTGCATGTTGAACGATATTAAAAACAAACCCAACTAAGCTAAGGTCATAGATAATAACTTCTGCCAGTGTCACTGCCCAACTTTGCCAGCAAACAATCCTTTTAAATATGATGTATGTACATTTACTAACCTAAATATATAATTGTCTTAACTGAGTTAAAACCCATCAACCATGTCAACAAACATGAACAGCTGATCAGTAACCATTCTAGATGATATGTGTGGTACGTATCACATACACAGTCTGGTTACCACCATTATGTATGTCTCTACAGTGCATATGGAGTCAGGGAACCTTTACGTTAAACTGACAACAGAGGGCGCCCTTCAACTAAAACTTTCAGAGGGCATGTACAGGGGGTTAGAAATATCAACATTTTATAGGCCTGTACATGTTTGTTTGTTTTTGGGGGGGGGAGGCAGAATATAAAAAAGTCATCTTTACTGTTGATCTTTACTGTTGCTAAAATGTCCTGAACCTCGGTTTACTCTCTGTTCCACTCATTAGTCCTTTTTTTTCATTCAAACCTGCTGAATCCTGTAGCAAGGTCACTAAAATTATATGATAACTATGAGAAAAAATGTCGTCTGGGAATCTAAGATTGTTTAAGATGGTCATTTCTTTTGATTACCACTGAAGCAGTTTCCATAATTATTCCTGCTATAGCCATGCATTGAATAGGTTTGGTGAAATAGTATCTCCCTGGCATACACATTTCTTTATCAAAAATAAATGCTACACACAGTGTTATTTTGTATCCCTGGAATTTCTTTTTTCAACTGGTTGACGGCGTGCAAGAATCCCTGTCTGAGACCTGCACGTTGTTGTTTGCAGTTTATTATCTGTGGTGCTTATCTTTGTGAATATAAACTTAAACTGACTAGAGAATGTTGTCTCTGTTATCTCCTTTCCTGTGCAGTAGAATCATTCTTGCTTATTTCAATTGTTGTACAGTCTTCCTCTTTGCATACAATACGAAACTTAATTTATTCACGAAAATGTGAAATGTGAAAATGTGTTTTGTCAAACATAGGGATCGATATCCGCATCGAGTAGCATCTAAAGAAAACACGATGTTTCTTAGGTTTACGACAGGCGATACCTTAATAAATTTAAATTTGTATATTCAACACGGAGTCAAAGGTTTTGCGCTTCAAATTGAAGAGTGGCCTTCTGAAACAGGTAAGACCATAGACTATAAAATGCTATTTTTCAGATACCTTAAGGGATGTTGGTTTTGTGCTTCAAATTGAATAGTAGCTTATTGAAACAGGTGAGACCATAGGCCATTGAATGCTACATTTTCAAAAACAGTATTTAAGTGAAAAAGAATAATGACGTCATTATAATGTGAGTAATCTACATGGTAAGGTCAATGATGCTGTACAGTTTCAAGTGTTTTGGGGGTTCGCTTGTATGGTAATATCTCTGATCCTTAAAATCTAAATTTCACCTCTCAGTATCCGCGAGATTTGTAGTATACATTTGTTCATTATTGACCACCATAGTAACGCCGGCTCTGCACAATACGTGTAGGCCGGCCACGTATGTAAACATGTATTGAAATATATCATGTAAATAGTACATGTATGCTGTTCTTTTTAATGTTGTGTAAACATCGCCACGCTATTCCAAACGAAGTGATCATAACTTCTGATATATTTGATTTCACAAAATGACTTTTCTCATGTATTATTATCATTTCAAGACTAATCAATGTTCATACAATTAAACAGAACTGATTTTACATGCTTTTGACCATAACTTCCGTTTCAGTTCCAAGAATGCATTCCAACTTCACAAATATATTTCTTGTTATGTCGTGTATTAATTTGTTGAAATTCTGTACTATGTATTTGAGATGAGGCCCCACTACGGTATTGCTAAGTACCAATTCAATAGAACAAAATAAATAAATAAATAAATAAATAAATAAATAAATAAACAAAAAAAAAGAAGTTTTAATTATCTTTCACAGGTGAGCTTTATGATACATTTATTAAAAATTGTAGTTAGAATTAATGTAAGGTACAAAATATAAATTTTATATATTATAAATTTTATATATTATATATCAACATTTGTATATATTATAAATTAAAATTAATTATAAATAATAATTTTGTATCATTACTTTAAACGTACTTGAATTCAGCAAGTTTAAATCCCATCAATTTGATTTAAAGCCTCTTGTGGAGAAGGTGAAATCGCGTGCGATTTGGACAAGCAAGTGTGTGTATTGAATGACACGTCACTAACCGGCCGTTCGTTCTGCTCATCGGGTAAGTCATATTTAGTTGGGGAAATTCCCTCTTATAATTACTGAGTGATAACAGCGAATTTATGAGGGCTTTGGATTCATGCAGGCTGCTGCATAATACGTATTAAAAGGCTTCCACGTCATCAAAGGTAAACTGATGACGTCATATCAAAATAGTTATTGGGAAACTGAGGTTTCCAGAGAAAACAGTTAGTATGTTTTAATTTCGAGCGACAATCAGAGATGAACAATACATTATGTTTGGCTTTTCAAATTCATCAAGTCGCCTTGTCTATGAATTACATAAAGTCATTGCATATACATTTTTACATAGATTTTACTTTTGTAATAATTATAATTGCGTACTATTTTCACTAGATCAAGATGAATGTGGACTATTAAATCAACACGAAGTTTTCAGTTTTCCCATCTCTTTTGTGTCACCACGGTACCCACTGAACTACCCTTCTAGTATCGATTGTCTGTGGGAGATCATATGCAAAACTTCAGTGTTGATAAAGATTCTTCATTTTAAAACTGAACATGCCCATGATGTGGTAAAGTTTACCGGATGGACAGAGTCCGTGGGAGAAATGATTACATTCGTCATATCAGGAACTACCAAAGTGCGAACCTTCACGTTTCATCGAATGTCAGTATTCACCTCGTTCAGCTCTGACTCGGCAGTGACGTACTACGGTTTTCATCTACGTCTGTCTCAGACCAATACTTTCAGTATGTTGTAAAATGCACGTAGATTGGGACTCACACTCCTATACCACTTGCATTACATACATATTTTAATATGGCCAAATTACCAACATATTATAATTGTTGTTTCTGAGTCTGATCTCAGCGATGGCATTCCAAAAACAGGGATCTGTTCCTATAAATGCTAAGGAGGTGTGTGTATTTAACCCTATAAGGCCTGTTGTTTGTTGTTTTGTTGGGTTATTTGTTTGTTTGATTGATATGGCCTGATACGGTTACCAGAAAAGAAAAAAAAAGAAATAAATAAAAATCATATTATGCATGGCTAGCACCCTAATCCCCTTCATCATCCCCATTCCTTCGAACCAAGAACATCCTTCCCTATCCCCCCCCAAAAAAAAATAATAATAAATAATAAAATAATACAAATAATAATAATAATAAATAAATAAATCAAGAGAGCAAAAATGTTCCTCTCGACATATTATTTGTATGTGATATTTACCCTATTCCAATGCACATCCCCAACCCCTCAAAAAATAAATAAATAAAAAATAAATAAAAAATAAATAAATAAATTGGTCTTTAAAGTAGTGGACACGGCCAAGACCCACTATTCATTTGTATTCCCTTCTCATACGTTTATAGTGGTAGATATAGTACTTGATTAGTTAAATGAATGTATTATTATGTGTTTACTCATCCATGGTCATTGCAGATTTCACATCAAATATCTTTATCCAACTTCCTCTCTGTCCCAATCCAAATCATTTTGATTGTGGTGATGGTTCGTGTGTCTCAACTGACGCTAGATGCGATGGTTTTAAAGACTGCCAAATCTATGGACTGGATGAAGATGACTGTGGTAAGTTACTAACATAACGTTATAATCAATTACTCTCTTAAAACTCAGGGGTCAGACTCATTTTCGGGTTAGAATTACCCATAATCAGAGCCAGCCTGGCCCTGAATTGGAGTCAGAGTGAACAGGAATTAGAGTCAAACTTAACAAGAATAAGAGTCAGCCTAATCATGAATCAGTCAACTTGGCCCAGACCCACAGATGGGATAATGGATAAACAACCTATTTCCATTCCAACAAGTACCAAATCCAACGATAACACAATTACAACACAATTTTATCTGTGGCAGGTTACAATAATATTTATTTACAAGATCTCTGTAACTGTTTAATTCTTCCTCTCATTTTAGGAGTAGTGTTGGTTGAAGCATTATGTAACAATTTGTTAAGAGTCAGTGTTAATCGGTGTTCTTTTCGAGGACTGGTTAGGGTTAGGATTAGGGTTAGGGTTAGGATTAGGGTGGTGGAAGTCGCAAAACTTCATATTGTTTGTTTGTTTTTTTGTTTCGTTTTTTATTTTTATGTTTTTGGCAGCACTGTGATCTTCTATAAAAACGCTTTACAAATGCCCACGTATAATAATTTATTTTATCCAAACGATTCAGAAACTCTATAATGGCTATTATTGATTTTGTCTTTCCTTCCTTAGACCATATTTACTGTCCGGGCTCATACCGATGTGAAGACTCTATGTCGTGTATTCATTTGACGAGTTTGTGTGATGGTATCATAGATTGTATACATGGCGATGATGAGAGAGATCAACAATGTGGTAGGGCTATTACATTGCTCATTAATTTGGTTATTCATTCAAACCGTGAAATGGTTTTGTTTGTTTGTATTTTACAATAAATTTCTGGCATTGTTTAATCTTGTTTAATTGGGGCATTGCTATTGTGCATACAGAAATAAAAACAAACGCTTTGGAATTACATAAATATCTTAAATAATGATGAGAAGGTTACTCTTGAGCAAATACAACGGGAAATGTCAAATGACGATAGATTGCAGATGCTTAACTGGTATCCTTAAACCCACAGACGTAACTAAAAAAGAAAGGTTTTAAGTATTTAAGCTTGAGTTAATGTGAACATAATAATTGTATTAAGTCTCCAAATTAAATACATAATCTCTTTGCAAGTGGTCTCTATGCCTGTGCGTGCGTTTGAATGTCTGTTTAATCAAAGGTTAACAATGAGACGAACAATCCACGTTATAATCAATACAATGTTAATGTATTTCACCAACAACAAATTGAGCTGATTTTTTAAGAGGAGGTACAACATTGGTATTATTTTGGTAACTTATGTTAGATTCATCTCTGTCAAAACATGGATTATATAAATGTAACACGTCAAAGTTTCATCACAGCGCTCATGCTTTTGAGAAAATGATGAAAAACTGGTATATTTTAAGTGTTTACTGTAAGGTGAAAGCACTTCAGGCGTAATAATTTCTGAAGATGATTGCCACATGTTAGTGCTGCAACGATTACTCGGTTAACTGAATGTGTATACGGTTATTCAGTTACACAGATACAGTAAATAACATACATTTAAGATCTGTATATTTTTTTCCTACGTTTGTTTTCCTACCGCCATCGGTTCGGTTAACCGATTAATGGTAAAGTTTATATTCAGTTTCAAATCAACCGTAAACTTGCACCACTACCACATGTACCTCATTTACATCAATTATATTTGTAACCAATGTTGTACTTTCCCTTCTACTGATTAATAATGATGTTTTACCTACAGACAAGCAGTGTCCTCTTGGATGCATATGCCATCGTATCGATAATAGCCTAACTGTTGATTGCAAAGATGGCTGGAATCAATCAACCATCGCTGGTATCGTCAGAAGAACACAGCTCATGTAAGTACAGCTCGTCCTCAGTAGAAACGATCAGAGCACACTGATCGAAACGTCGAGTTGTACTTCCAGTTCTTTTCAGAACTAATTATCCTCCTCACCATGCAAAGTTACAAGTTTTACCAAAATAATATGTTATTATTAATCTTTCTTCTTCTCCTTGTCCTTCTCCTTGTCCTTCTCCTTGTCCTTCTCCTTGTGCTTCTCATTGTCCTTCTCCTTGTCCTTGTCCTTCTCCGTCTCCTGCTCCGTCTCCTTCTCCTTGTCCTTGTCCTTGTCCTTCTCCTTCTTCTCCTTCTCCTTCTCCTTCTCCTTGTCCTTGTCCTTGTCCTTCTTCTCCTTCCCCTTCTCCTTTTCCTTCTCTTGCTTTTTCTCTTTCTCTTTCTCTTTCTCTTTCTCTTTCTCTTTCTCTTTCTCTTTCTCTTTTTTCTTTCTCTTTCTCTTTCTAAAAAAGTGTGTTCTTGGAACGCTTTTAAACTGTTAAAACAGTTTGTTTGAGGATCTTAGATTAGGACGAGGATGGTATTCACACAACATGTCTCGTATATCAGGAATACTGTTCACATCGAAAGGAAGGTACAATTATTGTGTGTCTCCCGCATACATATGCAATTGTACACCATGTTTTGTGCAATCGTAGATATTGTAGAAGAGTAGATTGTGAAAAATTGTGAGGCGAGGATAGAGCCTTGTGGAACACCAAAACGAAGTGGAGTAAGTTTTAAATCCACTGTATTGCATGACCCATGATACCCAGAAAACGTAGACGTGATATCATGATCTATAGTGTCAAAAGCAGAAGACAAGTCCAATAACACCATGATAACTCCTTGATGATTGTCAATGGCCTGCATTACATCATTTTGTACCTTTAATAATGCTGATTCAGTTCCGTGGTATTTCCTGTAAGCTGACTGATGGGTTTCTAAAAGATCATTTTCTGTCAAATATGTTGTCAGACGAGAAGCAACAATCTTTTCAAGTATCTTTGAAACATACTTCAGGTTCGACATCGGACAATAGTTCTTTAACTCATCAGCATCTAGTCATGGTTTCTTTTTCAAAGGTGTACCGATGGCATTCTTAAAACTGGTTGGGAAAATGGCATTTTCAAAAGAGAAAGATTAACCTTCCCCTTCCCCTTCGTCTTCCCCTTCCCCTTCATCTTCCCCTCCCCCTTCATCTTCCCCTTCGTCTTCCCCTTTCCCTTCGTCTTCCCCTTCATCGTCCCCTTCCCCTTCGTCTTTCCCTTCCCCTTCCCCTTCGTCTTCCCCTTCGTCTTCCCCTTCCCTTTCCCCTTCCCCTTCAGCTTCCCCTTCGTCTTCCCCTTCTCCTTCGTCTTCCCCTTCATGTTTCCCCTCGTCTTACCCTTCGTCTTCCCCTTCCCCTTCCACTTTCCCTTCGTCTTCCCCCTTCGTCTTCTACTTTGTCTTCTCCTTCGTCTTCCCCTTCCCCTTCCCCTTTCCCTTTCCCTTCCCCTTCCCCTTCCCCTTCCCCTTAGTCTTCCTCTTCCCCTTCCCCTTCGTCTTCCCCTTCTCCTTCGTCTTCCCCTTCGTCTTCCACTTCGTCTTCCCCTTCGTCTTCCCCTTCCCCTTCCCCTTCCACTTCCCCTACCCCTACCCCTTCACTTTCCCCTTCTCCTTCCCTTTCCCGTTTGTCTTCCCTTTCCCGTTTGTCTTCCCTTTCCCCTTTGTCTTCCCCTTCATCTTCCACTTCATCTTCCTCTTCCTCTTCCCTTCACCTTGCCCTTCCCCTTGCCCTTCCTTCCTTCCTTCGTCTTCCCTTCCTTCCCTTCCCTTGCCCCTTCCTTCCTTCCTTCCTCTTCCTCTTCCCCTTCCCTTTTCCCCTTCCCCTTCGTCTTCCCTTTCGTCTTCCCTTCGTCTTACCCTTCGTCTCCCCTTCCCCTTCGTCTTCCCCTTCGTCTTCCCCTTCGTCTTCCCCTTCCCCTTCGTCTTCCCCTTCGTCTTCCCCTTCGTCTTCCCCTTCCCCTTCTCCTTCTCCTTCCCCGTCCCCTTCCACTTCGTCTTCCCCTTCGTCTTCCCCTTCCACTTCCCCTACCCCTACCCCTTCACTTTCCCCTTCTCCTTCCCTTTCCCGTTTGTCTTCCCTTTCCCCTTTGTCTTCCCCTTCATCTTCCTCTTCCCTTCCCCTTCCCCTTCCCCTTCATCTTCCCTTCCTTCCTTCCCTTCCTTCCTTCCTTCCTTCCTTCCAATCCCCGTCGCCTTCACCTTCGTCTTCTCCTTCCCCTTCCCCTTCCCTGTCCCCGTCTCCTTCCCCTTCCCCTTCCCTTTGTCTTCCCCTTCGTCTTCCCCTTCGTCTTCCACTTTGTCTTCTCCTTCGTCTTCCCCTTCGTCTTCCCCTTCCCCTTCTCCGTCGTCTTCCCCTTCCCCTTCTCCTTCGTCTTCCTCTTCCCCTTCTCCTTCGTCTGCCCCTTCCCCTTCCCGTTCTTCTGGTATGAAACTAAGTCCAACATGCAGTCAAAACTGTTGGATCTAATGGAATTCTTCTGTGCTGTGTTTAAACGACTTCACGTAGGGATATGAACGTTTTCCTGATTTGGGCGGCCTCTCTTAGCCACCATACTTTGTGTATGGGAAAATTTGTCTGGTTCCAATAACCGCGTATACATGTCGAGTATTTCAATGGTTTCCAACAATAAATAAATAAATAACCACACCGATTTTGAAGCCAACCTATTTCACTATTTCTCATTAACGACACAACATATCAGCTTAAACTTTGAGCTGGTTTCTGTACATATACTGAACAGCAAAAGAAACGTCGTGATTTTAAATCGTTGACATAACTCAACCACAAGAGTTTTACATGTATCGTTTTCGGGAAATATGCAGTCTAACATCATTCTGAATCATGACTGTGCCTGAAAATCCTATAGGCGGATGGAATGCGACTTGAATGGTTTTCAAAGTGTACGTTACAAAATATACCTGTTGATATCTTGTATTCATACGACGTTTCTTTTGCTGTTCAGTATATATCTTGATTCATATTTACTTAATTGTTTGTGTATTTATTTGATTGCTTGTTTGTTTACTTATCCCAGAATGTTTTTTTAAATTTTTTTAAAACTATTTTTAATTGAAATTTGAAGAATGAAACAAATTAAGAAAGGACCCGATCCCTGCTCTTGCCATTGTGGTTATCTGACTATTAACTAACGAAGTTATAGAAAACTTATAGAAGGCTCTGACAAATCTCATGTTGGGTTTTTCTGAACACTTGCAGTAAGATTTCGGGTGCAAATATCAACACTCTGGATGCGGGACTGTTCAAAGAATTCAAGTACTTAAAAGCATTGTAAGTAACCTGTACAGTATTTTTACTATTATAAAACTGGTTTTAATTGCTGCTCTTTAATGTTATGGTCCCACAAAGATTTCGACTCTCTAGATCGTGTTTCGTCAAGATTTTAGATTTTTTACAAAAAATTTTGCGAGAAAAGTCTAAATAGTCTAAAAAAATCGAAACTGTCGATATTTGTCGATATTTGTCGATATTTGTCGAAAAAAAATTCATTAATCGAAAATTATTAAACCTGATCAATATTTTTCGATAAAGTTTCGATCAAATTTATCGAAATTTTGTCGACATTTTATCGAAACTGTCGAAAATGAAATCGAAATAGTCTTAAGTCTAAAAGTTCGAAAACCAGTCGAAATAAATCTAAACTCTCTAAATAGTCTAAACAATCGTTACAGTCGAAATAACGCGGAACATTTTTCCAAATTTTTTAAAACAATCGAAAATTAATCGAAAAAAATTCGAAATCAATCTGAACAGTCTAAACAGTCGAATTTTGTCGAAATGCCAGTCGAAATGTTCTAAACAGTCGGAAGTCGTCGAAATAAAATCGAAAATGAATCGAAATTGTCGAGAAAATACAAAAATAAAAAAATTCTCACGGAAAACAGATATTTTGTCGATATTTATACGAGATTTTGACGAAATTATTAAAAATAACAAAAAACAAAAGAATCGAAATATATTTCGACAGAAACATCGAAATATTCCTGTGGGACCATAGCATTATGCTATGGTCCCACAGAGATTTCGACTCTCTAGATCGTGTTTCGTCAAGATTTTAGATTTTTTACAAAATTTTCTAGAGAAAAGTCGAAATAGTCTAAAGAGTCTAAAAAAATCGAAACTGTCGATATTTGTCGAGATTTGTCGAAAAACAAAATCATTAATCGAAAATTATTAAACCTGACCAATATTTTTCGATAAAGTTTCGATCAAATTTATCGAAATTTTGTCGACATTTTATCGAAACTATCGAAAATGAAATCGAAATGGTCTTAACAGTCTAAAAGTTCGAAAACCTGTCGAAATAAATCTGAACTCTCTAAATAGTCTAAACAATCGTTACAGTCCAAATAAATCGGAACATTTGTCCAAATTTTTTAAAACAATCGAAAATTATTCGAAAAAAATTCGAAATCAATCTAAACAGTCTAAACAGTCGAATTTTGTCGAAATGCCAGTCGAAATGATCTAAACAGTCGAAAGTCGTCGAAATAAAATCGAAAATGAATCGAAATTGTCGAGAAAAGACAAAAATATAAATTTCCTCACGGAAAACAGATATTTTGTCGATATTTATACGAGATTTTGACGAAATTATTAAAAATAACAAAAAATACAGGAATCGAAATATATTTCGACAGAAAGATCGAAATATTCCTGTGGGACCATAGCATTACTTGGTTGACAACGTGAAAAGGGCTGATCCATAAATTGCAGAAGGAGCGTGTTGCAATCTAGAACTGACACAAAGCGCTAAGCTCCATATAGGGTCCAGCGTACAAAACCCCTGAAAGCTATCCGTTTTTTTTATTTTTTATTGTCTGTTTTTATTATTTTGTTTGTTTGTTTTTGCATTTCCTTAATAAACAGTAGATTTTCTTACTTTATATTACTAATGAAAATCTAAATAAACTATTTTTGTTTACTTGGACCTAAAACATTTCCCTTCAGATGAATGTTATGCCGAACGCCTCAGTAAATTATACTTATTGTTACATTAATTTTTGTTTTGATCCAGACGGCTGGCAAACAACGGTATCCAAACAATTCAACCGGTAACATTTTACGGACTTGCCAATCTTACGTACCTGTAAGTTAACTTCTTGTAATATTCCTATCACGTTATTGATACATCATGGAATGTTGCCATTATCATCCAATTCTTCTGGATGCTGAAATCGTCCAGCTCCATGACGAGAGGGTAGTGGACAAGGTTGACATAGATATGAATAATTAAAAAAATTAAGTGTTATTGTGTTCTATATCTAGGCCTATTTGTAATAGCATATGATAAACATTGATAACGTACCCAATGCAATTAAATAAATAAATCTCATTCATAAGATATTGTACTTATAATGGTCAGCACTTTCACTCGCTCGCTTTGTCTGTCCGTCGAAGCAACGATGACGCCGAACTTCTGTATAAAAGGTCGTCAGAACTTAGAAACGATGGACCCTGTGATGACTGATTAGGCCCACCCTTGAACGGCACTTTCAGTTACCGAACCCACACTGTTATGTTGGTCCTTGGGTGCCTGGATTACTGTGAAGGCGTTGCCTGGCTTTACGTTGCTGTTCATAAACACAAATGCGATCGGATTAAAAGCGGTGGACTCCATTTTTACAGGCAGTAGGCCAAGTACTGAGCAGCCACTAGCATTACCTCAAAGGGGAAACATCCTGCCATGCTTAGGACATTGATGTTGGTGATGTGACCTTGCCACTTGATCCTAAGAATTGTGAAACTGTTCCAGTTGCTTGATATGCCTGCGGTAGGTGGTCCAGGTCTCGGAGCTGTAAATGAGTGAAGGAAGGACAACAGGTTTGTAGACAGCAACCTTGGTAGCGGGAGACAAATTATGGTTGTCAAATACCTGAGCCCTGAGCCGCCCAACGCCGAACTTACAGATTGGATCCGGTACGTTACCTCAGCACTGATCGTGGCATCAGATGATATGATGCTACCAAGATACGGGAAATTATCAACCATCTTCAGGAGTGCGTCATTGATGGTAATAGGGACGATTTTGTTACCTATTGTGCTGGCTACAGTGGCTGATAAAGCACTCCCGTCTTTTGGATGTTAATAGACAGACCCAACATCGATATAGCATCCCCAAAACAGTCCACTATCCTTTGAAGGTCTGCTGCAGAGTGGGCTACCAGAGCACAATTGTCAGCGAAGAGGGTCTCGGTGATCAGAGCTGTTACCTTTGAGGATGTTTGAAGCCTGCGCAGATTGGAGAGATTCCCATTTGTACGAAAACGAATGTACACTCTATCGATTAGGTCCTGAGTAGCGATTTGGATTGCAGCAGCGAAGAAGATGCAGAACATCAGCAGTGTCAGAACACATCATTGCTTTACACCATTGTTGATGTCAAAGACGGTTGCTAGTAGTTTACCACCAACTAGGACCCTGCCCTGCATACCCTGATGGAGTTCTCTGACAGTGGACAGTCGGGGCAGCCGAACTTCTTAATAGTGCATTCCAACCATGCATCGCTACATCTCCCAGTACAACAATGCGCTGTGATGGGGACAGATGTTTCTCCATCCCTGATGATGTTTAGCCTGCTGACGGAGCAGTTTACTGGGGTGTGGAGCCATAGATGAGAGCTGAGTGTCATCGAGGGGACCGATGAGCCAGGCATCAGTCCGAGTGTGCATGTGCAACGTTCGGTGTGCGATCATGCCTGAAACACAAGTGCTACCCCCAGATGAACACCCCAAACACCCCAAATCTGTGCTTTCAATGCTTTCTGTGAAATCAATGCTTTCACTATTAAAATATTTTAACAAGGTTTTGTTTTTTGCCTAATTTTTCTTTTTGTTTTTTTGCTAGAGAAATTTCAGATAACAATATCACAAACTTTGACGGCAAAATCTTCAGGGAACTCAAAAACCTGGAAATCATGTAAGAATGTATTATTTTTTTTAAAGTCCGTTGTTTAAAAGTCACGTGATTATGTTTTCTTAAGTATTACTGAAACATTTCATACAATATTTCAGTACTCTTAAACATATATTGTTTCTCATTACGAAAACTATTGATTTTGTTAGTTAACAAATATTTAGACTTATCAAGCCTGGGCTTTCTTTTTCGTCACAGACTTAGGAAGGGGAACATTGTGTGTCCCCCCCCCCCCTTCGTATTTTATGTATTCAACAGCCGATTTTCATGGAACTTAGTAGGCATGTTCGGTTTGACGCGATCTATCGAATGAAGCCATCCGAACTTTCGGTATTTTTTCCTCATTTTTGGAAAGAAATAAGTATTTTTCTTAATTTTTATTTGGCATAAATGTTGTCTTCAGTACAAGCAACAATGTAAATACTTTACCGCTTTAATAAATTACCGCTTTAAGCAATATTTTGAGCCATTTTGTTCCAAAAAAATGATTTAAAGGCAGATGTAATAACATCCATGGTACTATTGATGACATAAATTTATACATTAAGCAAAAGGATTCTGAAAAAAACATTAAAAATCAAGTTTTGGGAAAAATATAAGTTGCATTTAAGTTGAATTTAAACCTAATGGCGGCCATATTGGATTCCCAGACGTGGTCACATAACTAAATATTATCAAGTTTAAAAGTTGACAATAAACCAAAAAACACACATTGAATGTTTAACAGTATCCAAAACCTAGTATTTTGAACAAATAAGTGGAAATTCAGTTGGACCTGTTCAAAATAACGGTTTCCATGGCAACTATGAAGACTCATTATCATTGATTTTTTGTATGATGGGGTCCCAAAGAATAGTTAGGAAAAATTAGAAAATTTCAACGTGATTGGTAAAAGTTTTATGGAGATACTATTTTTTTTAAATGTCACGGGGGGCACATTGTGCCCCACCCCCAGGCCTGATAGGGTTAAAGGGATAATATCGTCACAAGCGGAGAAGACTTTCGACAGGGCATTGAAACATTAAGATTTTGCATCATTTTTTGCTTAAAAGGAAACCTTTTTAATTTATATTAATACATTTAGACGCGTTTTCCATGTATTCACTAATGGCATTTGTAGATTGCTCGACAGTCTTTTTGACAAATACACGCATCAACTAAACTTATGGTACCATTGTTTTACAGTGTTGCTAGAAATGTTCCTGTGCAAAGAATACACAAGGATGCATTTGATGGATTGAAACTTCTGAAGAACCTGTAAGACAGTGGACAGTTTTTAATACATGTTTATGCACCTTACAACAAGTATACACTTGGTGAAATGTTGTAAAAGCTTACACACTTCAACAAATGATTGACAAGGCATTTGTTTGTATTCAATCTAATAAAAGAAATTATGTCTTTGGTAACGAAATGATTTTTAGAAGTGAGTTCACTGGTTTTAGACATAAATTTTTAATGGGATTTCTTATACCATTATCTATTTAACACCAAGTAAGTGGTCATTGATTGTTTTTGTTTTGTTTGTTTGATTGATTGTTTGTTTGTTTTATGTATGTTGTTTTGTCGTTGGCGTCGTCGGCGTCAGCGTCGTCGTCGTTGTCGTTGTCGTTGTTGTCGTTGTCGTTGTTTTTTGCAGTCAGCGTGATGCAAAACAAAATTCGTCAACCGGATTGCTTCAAATACGTGTCGTGATATGCCATTTCTTTACCAGATGTAAATGTACCGCCACGGGAACATGATTCATCCAATCAATTTGTTAATTCACGTACACATTTATTTCCATACGCTGATAACATTAAGGTAACACTAAATAGGAATGTTTTGCACACAGAGGCAATACATGCACATTATACTCATGGCCAGACAATTGGACGGGAAATCGATGAACAGAAGGGATGAAACTATGTTACATATAGGGAAATGAGAAACCTCAGAGTATTGAGTTTTGATTGAATGATCCACTGAATTCCAGAGACGAGGACCAGAGTATCGACAGAGAATGACTTGCGTGTGAATGGTACATACAGGTTATTAATAATGTGCAATAAGAGGTGAAAGTACGAGGGAGAAATTAAAATCAGATTGTTCAAACTGTACTGGTCATTTTATGAATAATGTCCCCATTATCTGGTGCTGTCTGTGCATGGCTAGGTGATAATGGTTCTTAAATATTCATATTATGTTGTTATGTTTCTTTCTCAGAATACTGATCAGAGGCAGCAAAGCCACCGATGACCCGATATATGTCGACGACGACGCCCTAACAGCACTTGTGAGCTTAAACAAACTGTAAGTAACCGACGAAATGCACTTTGACAAGACATGTTCGTGTAGAACATTAAAATTTAAATAAATGTTTTAAAATGACAGTATCTTTTCCCGTTAACCCTATCAGGCCTGGGGGAACAATGTGCCCTATGACATTAAAAAAAAAAAAATCTCCATAACGCTGTGTCCGATCACGCTGAAATTTTCTGACTTTTCCTAACTATTCTTTGGGACCCACTCACGCAAACATCAATGATAATGGGTGTTCATGGTTGCCATGGCAACCGTTTATTTGGAACAGGTCCAAATGAATTTGCACTTTTTTGTTAAAAATACTAGATTTTTGATACTCTTAAACATTCAATATGGGTTTTTGGGTTTGATGTCGACTTTTAAACTCTGAACTGGACAATACTGAGTCATGTGACCACTTCCAATGCATTCTAGGAATCGAATATGGCCGCCATTACATTTAACTCAATAACTTTTATTTTCTCCCCAAAACCTAATTTTTAAAAGGTTTCTTCAATATTTTTGGCTCAGTGTATAAATATGTCATCAGAAGTACCATGGATGTTATTATATCTGCCTTTATTGTACTTTTGGTTGAAAAAACCTCAAATTGTGGGACAAAATATTGCTTATAGCACCCTCTAGTGATATTTTAAATATTGTCACATTGTTACATGTACTGAGGACAACATTTATGCCAAATTTCATACGTAATTAATTTGCTTTGATGGTCTTTATTGGGGAGGATGGGGGCGCTCGTATTTCTACTTCTCGTATTTTTAACTAGTGTGTGTAATTTTAACTAGTGTGGTAGGCTTGGGAGGGGGTCTTTTTGTGCAATCTAGTTATTCAACTTTTATTTCGTATATAATTGTCCATAAGTTTTGTGGAATATCGATATCGTTTCGGTTTGTGGTAACACCATGTGTTTATCTCAACTAACGTGAAGCTGAGGTACAGGTTCTGAAAAGAACCTTATCGCACAACTCGTATCTCAACCTTCGTTTAGTGGAGAATAACCCGTGAAGTCCCCATGGTTCTCCCTGAACCATATTTCTCACTTAGCGATAGTAGAGAAAAAAACGAGTTGCCCGAAATTGGTTCTCCCTTGAACCTTTCTCACTTAACGAAGGTTGAGATACGAGTTGTGCGATAAGGTTCTTTTCAGAACCTGTACCTCAGATTTGCGATAGTTGAGATAAACACACGGTGTTACCGCAAACCGAAACGATATATAATTGTCCGTTAATTAAGACTAGTTGTTTTTTATTAATTTATTTGTGCCTCTTTCTGTCAAAGTTTACTTGATGTTTGTATTTAATCCTTGATGCATTTTTATATAATGCGAGGGCCGTAAATGATCAGCTATGCTGGGATGGAATAAATAAATAAATAAATAAATAAATAAATAAATAAATAAGTAAGTAAGTAAGTAAGTAAGTAAGTAAATAAATAAATAAATAAATAAATAAATAAATAAATAAATAAATAATATTTAATTTCAGATACGTAGATGACTACCGTCTTTGCTGCGAGTTTAATTCAGCGTTAGAGAGTTTCAAAGTGTTCAACTGTGAAACAACGGAGTTACAGCCTCCATTAAGCCTCTGCGGTAGTCTGATGCAGAACCACTTCTTACGCACATCTATGTGGTTTCTTTGTATTAGCGCTCTCGTGGGCAATTGTGTAGTCCTTGTCTGGCGGTCTTGCAAATGCAAAGAAACAAGTGGGAAAAAGACTTACTCGTTCTTAGTGATCAATTTAGCGATATCTGACCTCATGATGGGGGTGTATATGTTGATTACAGCCGTCGCTGACTTACACTTTGGAGAGACATACGCGCGTGGGGCGTATGAGTGGCGGTCTAGTACGGTGTGTAAGATTGCTGGGGTGCTCTCCATGCTTTCGAGTGAGGCTTCTGTGTTTTTTGTCACCACTATCAGTCTGGATACCTTCTTCTGCATCGTGTTCCCCTTCCGTCAGATCAAACTTGGAGATAAGTCTACAATTGTTACAGTCTTCATCTTGTGGGCAGCAGCTTCATGTCTCAGTATTGTGCCAACCGTCACTAGTGGGACCGATTCAAATGTATATGGGTTATCTGATGTGTGTATTGGTCTCCCATTTATTACAAAAACAACGAGTTACGTGACCGTGGAAAGCTCCATTGGAGGTCCGCTTGGGATGGATACAGTTGCTATCCCAGTCCCTGAGAGCAAGGAACCTGCTTGGATCTACTCGATCGTCTTATTCCTTGGCGTTAACCTGTTGTGTTTTATCATCGTTTTATGCTGCTATGTCGGAATCTTCGTCAAGGTAAAAAGTACTACCAAGAAGGTTAAAGTGTCGGCTCACAGCAAAAGGGAAATCAGAATGGCGGTGAAAATGGCGCTCATAGTAGGTACAGATTTCGCATGCTGGATGCCTGTCATCATCATGGGGATTCTCTCTCAGACTGGGGCGGTGGTAATTGGTCCAGACGTGTATGCCTGGATTGTTGTATTCATCCTACCCATTAATTCATCTTTAAACCCATATCTGTATACGATCTATACCACGTTCGAGGCTCAGCGTCATGCCAAAAAACAAAACAAAAACAAAATCAAACAGCAGCCAGCGTCTTAAGAATCAAAAAGATTCCCGACCGAAATACAGTTGAAATCCATTATTGAATTAACGATGGACTCGCCAATGAAATGTTCTTAATCTTGGGCTATGTTAAACGATGTGGTTATTGTAAAGAGGGGTATTTGAGCCTGTTCCAATCGTTTAAGTGATGTTCGTTGTATACTGGCATCAATATTATTGCACCTGCCACAAGTATAATACAAATTAGAATTAAAACAATATTTATCCATTAAGAAATTAGTTATATTAAAGAAAAAGTTTTATGTCATCTTATTATATCTATAAGTTATAATCATCGGTTTGATTTAGTAAATGAATTATTGTTTACTATGTTTACGTCATATTTATTTTATTTGTTAAAGATATTATTTCATACATTATATTTAGCTCACTTTCCATCACCAAATAAATAAGCTAGTTGAAGAGGTAGTGTCTCAACACTAACAAATCATACCAAATTATTAACCTCTCCATAGCTTGGTTTTAACAATTATTAACATTTGCAACATTGCGAGATCAGAGAACGATGGCATTTTTGTATATTTTCAGGGCATTTTCTGGGAATGTTATTTTGGCATTGGACTAAAGGAAGTGAAAACAAATTAACAATTACGCATTTCTTATAATAATCTTAAGAAACATTACACTTTTTACAGTTAATACATGTACCGAAATTAGTTAATGGTGTTTCCCGTAAATATGAATTAACTTTGGTATATTTTCACTTCTGAACCACATTTCTGACAACTATTCCCACAAATTTTATTGTCCAATGGACAAACATTGGAAATAGTCAGATACGGATCCACTGTATTTCCATTTGTATGATAAATGCATATTGTAAAACAAAAACAAAAAGTCAACAAAGTTTGAGTGTCACTGAATGGGATTGCACCATCATTCTTTACTACTATATATATAAACGTGAAACTAGCAAAGAAAAATTGGCTGATGCCGGACTCGAACCTGGGACCTCTCGAATACCGTACGAGCGTTCTACCAACTGAGCTAACCAGCCCCTCTGTTGGTGGGCGGTCCACTTATGCCAATTATCTATTGCTCTATGGGGCCAGGTCAGACGCCAAACCATATCTGCCGAGTAGCCAGGGATCAAGCCCCGGTCAGATGCAAACAACCTGGGTAGCGGCAGAAGTGGGATCACACATATCACACTGATAGGGTGTAGACTACTAAAATCATCCTGATAAGCGAAATATTATTCTGCCTTTAGTAGTGTAACCATTTCACATTACATATCATATAATGACTGAGAGATTCAAGTAATGTATAATGAAAATAGTGCATTTTTCATGTAATCATTATTAATAAACCGTTAACAGGAAGACGTATGCGACATTGTAAATAAGAAAAATAGATCTATTGTATAAATCATTCTTCACTACGATACACAATAAAAAGAAATTGATTGATGGATGCTGGGGGAAAATACATTTCGCTCCATTTTTGAGGGTATGTTGGCCAACTGAAGGAGGGTGCTTTTCAAAGTGGGTAAATCTTGTGTAAGCACAAAGAGATTATAGAGTGGACAGAGCGTTCTCTATTGTATCCACCATACCTCACAAATGATTATGTTCCATCTCATCAAACGTTCTGACACAGAGCAAGAAAGGTGGAACACTGCCAAAATACTTGGGCCATTTTAACGGACAGCGATATAAAATGGGCGCATTACCACACCCCTCCCTGTCCCCTCCCTGATCCGCATGTGGGGAATAATACATGTATGGTCCGGTGGATGCATCAATTAAAAGCCGCTGTTGTCAAATGCTCTTGTTTAACTATTTCTTGATAATTATATTTAAATGTTATGTATTATCTTAACATTGTTGTTATATTTAGTAAATGAGCTGTAGTAGATAAATAATAAATAACTTAAAGCCACATATACTATTGATTTGTTTGGATATAACTTGATATAATATTGATACAATCTAGTACGTGCAGCTGTAGTTGAATAATTAACTTAAATAAAGCCAGATACGTTATTGGTAAAATGAATCATGCATAATACTACACGGTAAAGCACGTCTATATACGGCCTCCGTTGTTAAATATTTTAACTTTATTAAATAGTTTAACCATTTATTGATATATCTAGTCATTGCATTCTGTAGTATACTGAACAGCAAAAGAAACGCAAGTCTGAGGACAACAAAAGAAACGCAAGTCTGAGGTCTTGTCAAGTTTTCAAACAGAAGACAAACCATTTTGATTCTAATCACTCATTTAATGTAAAATGCTTTCAATTTGTGAGCTGAAAGTGACTGTTGAATGTGAAAATCTTGCAATGCAATTTCAACAGTCACTTTCAACTCACAAATTGAAAGCATTTTTTCATTAAATGAGTGATTAGAATCAAAATGGTTTGTCTTCTGTTTGAAAACTTGACAAGACCTTAGACTTGCGTTTCTTTTGCTGTCCTCGGACTTGCGTTTCTTTTGCTGTTCAGTATATATAAATAGCTGAAAGCCAGATACACTATTGGTAAATGCTAGGGTAACGGAGGGATTATTGAGCCACACAATAGGTAGAGGTGGCAGCTTGTAGTAAAGCTAGGGTAAAAATAGGACAATACAATAACTTTATATTTCTGATACAATCTAGTACGTGCAGCTGTAGTTGATAAACAACTTAAATAAAGCCAGATACATTGTTGGTAAAATGAATCATGCAGATACTACACGGTATAACACGTCTATATACGGCCTTCGTTGTTAAATATTTTAACTTTATTAAATAGTTTAACAATTTATTGATATATCTAGTCACTGCATTCTGTAGTATATAAATAGCTGAAAGCCAGATACACTATTGGTAAAATATATGAAAATGTATCCGTACATTGCAAGAATAAAGATATAATACACAAACCAACATGTAAAAGTTTCATGTCATTTCATTGTGTAAGTAACAAGAAAATGCAATCAGTTTAATGGTAGTCTTTCCAACGTGGAATTTATGTCTTCAGATGACAGCAATTAATTTTGGAAAATATGTAATAAATTTGACAAAAAGGATAGCACATGAGACTAGACAGAAATATTTAAACTGATGTTTGATACCAGTGTCTACTTCATAAACTGAATAGTATACTCTTGAAACTAAAGTGTTGAATCAACCATATCAGAGTTCGGTGAGTGACAACACTTGATGAAGTTAAATTCAACTCAAAGAAAGTGCAGGCGGGAAACTGTGAGACTATGAGACTAGGATCCTAGGGGTTGGGGGAGAGGAGTGTGTGCTCACTGAACTGAATCAGTTGTTAACAAGCACAGGGGAAGGAGGGTGGTTGACTTAGGATATAGGGGATCCCTCAGTCTGGGGTGGGTTATGGACTTTGGATATAGAAGATCCTTCAGTCTGTAGTATAGGTCGCCAAATGTCGCTGATGAAGAAACCGATGTCCTGTGGCACAGTGTCGTGTTTGACGATCTCGATGGCCTCTCTGATGCGTCTGGGGTGCCATGCGTCGATGGGTGTGATGAGTTGGGCTGCCTGCCAGTCGATTTGGTGGTCCTTGATGTGCGACTGCTTGACGATGGCGGACTTCCTCCAGCATCCATTCATGGGATGATCCTCCAGCAGTCTACTTAAGCAGCAGCATTTTCCAGAGTCCGGCATTCTCCTGAGGACGATCAGAGCATACTGATCGAAACGTCGAGTTGTACCCCCAGTTCTTTTCAGAACTAATTACTACTCAATTGAGATTTCACATGGTGTCACCGCAATTAGTCTTACTTATCATCCTCACCATGCAAAGCTACGAGTTTTACCTAGTTGTAATTGTGTTATCGTTGGATTTGGTACTAGTTGGAATGGAAATAGGTTGTTTATCCATTATCCCATATCTATGGGTCTGGGCCAAGATGACTGATTCATGATTAGGCTGACTCTTATCCTTGTTAAGTTTGACTCTAATTCCTGTTCACTCTGACTCCAAATCGGGGCCAGGCTGACTCTGATTATGGGTCAATTCTAACCCAAAAATGAGTCTGACCCCTGAGTTTTAAGAGTGTACTTGATTATAACGTAATGTTATTAACTTACCACAGTCATCTTCATCCAGTCCATAGATTTGACAGTCTTTAAAACCATCGCATCTAGCGTCAGCTGAGACACATGAACCATCACCACAATCAAAAAGATTTGGATCGGGACAGAGAGTAAGTTGGACAAAGACTGGAAAATTTGATGTGAAATCTGCAATGATCATGGATGAGTAAACACATAATACATTCAGTTAACCAATCAAGTACTATATCTACCACTATAAACATATGAGAAGGGAATACAAATGGATAGTGGGTCTTGGCCGTGTCCACTACTTTAAAGACCAATTTATTTATCTTTTTTTAAATTTATTTTAAATTTATTTTTTGAGGGGTCGGGGATGTGCATTGGAATAGGGTAAATATCACACACGAATAATATGTCGAGAGGAACATTTTTTTCTCTCTTGATTGATTGATTTATTATTATTATTTTTTATTATTTTTTATTTTTGGGGGGATAGGGAATGATGTTCTTGGTTCGAAGGATTGGGGATGATAAAGGGGATTAGGGTCCTTGCCATGCATAACATGAATTGTTTTTTTTTCTTTCTGGTAACCGTATCAGGCCATATCAACCAAACAAACAAATAACACAACACAACAGCAAACAACAGGCCTTAACACACCTCCTTAACATTTATAGGAACAGATCCCTGTTTTTGGAATGCCATCCCTGAGATCAGACTTAGAAACAACAATTATAATATGTTGGTAATTTGGCCATAATAAAATATGTATGTAATGCAAGTGGTATAGGAGTGTGAGTCCCAACCTACATGCATTGCATTTTACAACATACTGAAAGTAATGGTCTCAGACAGATGTAGATGAAAACCGTAGTACGTCACTGCCGGGTCAGAGCTGAACGAGATGAATACTGATATTCGATGAAACGTGAAGGTTCGCACTTTGCTAGTTCCTGATATGACGAATGTAATGATTTCTCCCACGGACTCTGTCCATCCGGTTAACTTTACCACGTCATGGGCATGTTCAGTTTTAAAATCAATAATCTTTATCAACACTTAAAGAATGCGACAACTGAAGCCATTGCAAGGTTTTGCCCTGGTAAGATAACCTACCTGACTTCCCTTACTTTGTACAGTATGTATGTGAAGTGGTGGCAGAAGTGGGATATCGGGTCATGATACTTCATTCCTTGAGCTCACCATAGATAATAATAATAATAATAATAAATAAAAGACATTTATATGGCGCTTTATGTAAAAACCTCAAAGCGCCTCACAATAGGAACTATAAAAACCAAGGCATTATAATAACACTTAAAAGGCAATTAACAGGACTTAAAATTAATAATAAAAATTAAATATTGAGAAATAAAAAATATATATAAGAGTTACTTAAAGGTAAAAGTGCCACAAAAACGAAACAAATATGAAACGATTGAAACAGACGCAGCTAAAAAGAACGTTATAAACAGAAGAAACGGTTTTAAGAACGCGATGTAAAAAATACCTTAAAAACCAAACCAAAAGCACCGCAAAAAAGGTAATTAACACACCAAAAGAAAACCCCAAAACAAATAAGTTAAGTATTGGAGTAGAAACAAGAATAACAGTAACGATAACATGAGTACCAAAGGCGCAACCGTATCAACTAAACCCATAGAAAATGCCGTCACAAAAACCATAGGTTAAAAAACAAAAAAGGGAAGAAGTAAAACATAGGTAAAAACTGATCATTAGAGGCACCCGAAAAATGTAATGGCTTAAGTCGAAAATAAGTGAGTCTTAAGGAAAGATTTGAAAGTGTCCAGTGATTCCACTTGACGAAGCATGGGTGGCAGGAGATTCCACTGGTAGGCTGCGGCGTAGGAGAAAGATCGCTCTCCGTAGAACTTGGTTCGTGGTACTGGGTATGGGGGCGGGGCCGAAGGCGGACTTCATTGGAGGAACGCAAATTCCGGGCTGGGGTATATCGTTCAACCAGATCAGTTATGTAATGAGGAGTGTGTCCATGAATGGCCTTATATGTAATCAGCAGAATTTTGAAGATAATTCTTTTCCTGACCGGCAACCAGTGAAGCTCATGCAAAAGTGGTGATATGTGCGTTCTGCGAGATACACGTAGAACCAGACGAGCAGCGGTATTCTGCACACGCTGCAGTTTAGCAATCTCATTTTCTGGCAGACCATAGAGCAATGAGTTGCAGGCATCTAGCCGTGATGTAACAAATGCATGCACCAGCTTGACTGTAGAGCTCTCATCCAGATACTTTCGAATCTGTCCAATTTTTCTAATCCCAAGCAAGGCAGATTTGCACATGGAGTTCACATGAAGTGTCATATTAAGGGATGCATCCATGACGACACCAAGGTTGCGAGCATAGTTGGCTGGATGAATGGCTGGGTCCCCGATAGTGATGGCTGGTGAATGAGAGACAGTGCTGAACTTGGAGGTGAAGTGCAAGAGCTCGGTCTTACACTCATTCAGCACTAATTTATTGGCAACACACCATGATTTGATGTCATTCACACAAGCGTTTGTTCTTTTGATGGCTTGGTTGCGATCCTTAGGGTCGAAGGAGAGATAGATCTGAACATCATCAGCATAAACAGCACATTGAAGACAATGGGCAGCTATGATGTCCTGGATAGGGGCACTGTACAGGGAAAATAACATTGGCCCAGCAACAGAACCCTGTGGTACACCGCAGAAGACACCAGTGGAAGCAGACACGCACTCCTCAATGGCAACAGATTGAGTACGATCTTGTAAGTATGACTTGAACCATCTCAGAGGTGTGCCCGTGATGCCATAACGGTTATACAGACGATCGATGAGCAACTGATGATCGATGGTGTCGAAGGCGGAACTGAAGTCCAGCAGTACAAGCACGGCCTCTTTGCGCTTGTCCAAAGCAGACACAATATCACCCTGCACACGAAGTAGAGCCATCTCAGTGCCGTAACCTCGACGATAGGCTGATTGCATGGTGGGAAACAAATTGAAGTCTTTCAAGTAATCTTGAAACTGAGCGAGTGCAATTCTCTCGATCACCTTTGACAGGTACGGCAGTTTTGAAATCGGCCGATAATTAGAGAGAACATCTGAATCAAGGGCAGCTTTTTTCAATAGGGGTGTGACTCGAGCGTGTTTGAGAGATGTAGGGAAGTGGCCCATCAACAATGAGGCATTGATGATTCTCGTGATAATGGGTACTAGCTGGTTTATACAGCCCTTGAAGACGCTGGTAGGAAGAGGGTCTAATGGGCAAGATGTAATGGAGGCAGCTTTAATTGACCTCAACACCTCAACTTCAGAGACCTCGGAGAATTCACTAAATGCACTGGTGCATGTGTCAGGTGGTAGGACTGCTGGGTGCTGGGCAGATGCAAGCTGAAGTCCATCCCGAAGCTTGCGGACCAGCATACTTATCAGCGAGTTCATTCCGACAGTCATGGGTGGGCAAGACCTTGGTTACATGAGGAGAGGAAAGCTTCTCAACGGCTCGGAAGAGGTCGCGTTGGTTGGCGCCAGCTATCTGATTACAATGGAACTCTGATTTTGAAGAGACGAGGAGATTTGTGTATTGGATGCACTTCTCCTTGTAGGATTCTTTATCCACCGTGAGACTAGATTTCATCCAACTCCGTTCACACTGACGACGCTCTTGTTTAGCTGCACGAAGTCTGTCCGTGTACCAGGGTGCATGTGGCCGAAGTGTAACGGATCGATCTATCACTGGTGCATGTTCATCGAGGATACTAGTGAGCTTGTCATTGAAGACTTCGACAAGAGGTTGTCTGTGACCGACTCGGATTTTGCTGATTTTTTTTTTCATTTTACCTCTATGGGATCAATAAACACACAACAAATTTACCCTATGTAACAATTTGCAGAAAAATATAGTCACCCAGTTTTGAAATATAGTTCTCTAAAAATGCCAAAAAAATGCCAAAAAAATAAAATAATAATAAAAAAAGATTTAAAAAAAAATCACCGACGCAACTAGGAGGGAGAAAAGGGGGCGTGGCTATATTTTCAAGGGCCAATATCTTGGAAACGATTTGGAGTTGGGAGCAGAATCTGAGTCGGTAACTGACAAATCTTCAAATAAATTTGGTGATTTGGCACAGAATGACCCAATACTCGTTCTGTGCATATAAATGTGAACTGGTAGCTACAACAAATGGCCATGAAAATATACACAAATTAACACTTAACAATGTATCGCCCATGTTTGGGTCGATTTGACGGTAATAATATACACATTTAAACGTTAGAATGTTATTTTTATTGGGTTAAGGAAGTAAAAAACTTTCATTTCAGACATTTAATGGAATTAGTACCAGTAATTTAAAAATTCAAAATAATTAAAGGCATGTGACTACACAATTTATTGTATTTACCATCGTAGACTGAGTTTATTGTGAAACGTTGGACAAATGGTAAGCTCCTTATACCCGTCTGATTCACCAACCCCAATGTACAGTTTATCTGGTAGTATTTACTACGTAACGTTCACCTTGTTCAGCTAGCCTCTGCTCAAATTTAAGCAAGAAACCTCTCCCTCCACCATTAACATCACTAAACAAAAGTAAAGTCATCGTATTTTCTCTGGATGCTACTCTTGCTGGAAACAGTTTTCTGCATGATAGTTAAAATAAAATGCAAACTGGAAAATTGTTAAGTACAATTATAAATGCAAACATTTATAGGGCTAGGTAACTGACAAAAAAGCAAAATTACACCAATGTATGAAATATACGTTGATAAGTAAAACAGTGTAGACATTTAATATGTGTTTTGGGTTTTGTTGTCAACTTTTAAACTCTGAAGTGGACAACATTGAGTCATGTGACCACTTCGAATGCATTTTGGAAATCCAATATAGCCACTATTATATTTAAATCTAATATCTATCATTTTGTACTGAAGACAACGTTTGTGCCAAATGTTTTTGCCAACACAAGACATTCAAGGGAACTTGTGTCCTATGAACGCTTTCATGGTCTCATTCGATAGATCGTTGGAAACTGAACATAGCTACAAGTTTCATGAAAATCAGAAGAATATAGAAAACACGATGAGCCAAAATACAGCCTGAAAACTAAAAATAAATAAATAATTAAAAATGCCAAGGCTTGATAGGGTTAACTATTCATAAATAGTTATACAATTATGAAAACATTATTTACCGTTGACATGGAGGCAATTATCTTCAAAGCAGTATTGACCAGTTTGATGATCAATCTGCAACTATCTCATTATATCGGTTTTAAAGATATGTACTCTTTATGTTTTCCGAACCGAAAATTAAAAAGCCGCTATTATATTAATATATGGACTCAATAAATGTTTACTTAATTAAAATCTACTTGCAGATAAATATTCTGCGAACATTTTTACAATAAGCATTGTAAATGACATTTTGCTTTGTTTACATTAACGTGAATTTGACATACCGTTTTCTAAGGCCCTTAAATAGAAAACTTTCTTAACATACCCAGTAAGCGCCAGAAAATGTTCATCATATCCACTTCCACTCCAGATATATAGTTTATCCAAGTATATGTTGAAATCGATGAAAGTTAACATGATCCGGTGTCCCACCTCTGCCACCACTGTCCAAGTACAACTTAAATCACCGGGGTAATCTTGATCTGGCCAGCCAGGACTTGATAACGTAAATGACTCACTACGACGCAGAATAAAGAATTTATCACCGCAAACTGTTCAAAATGGGATAACAAACATAAACTTGTGAAATAGGTATTATTAATAGGTAATTAGTTTATCAACTTAAATTGAGATTCTTGGTTGATTCGACAAGTTGTTACTTATCAGTTGAACACATACAATAGCTGATGTAGCTCTTTCCTTATTAAGCACATGAAGCTTTTTTTCTGGGGCACGTTTGCCTTTGTTTACGTATCATTTACAGAGTCGATCAACCGCACATCCAACCGACACAGAAAAAAATCGACGAAAACAAAAATTACAGCAACCTTGTAATCTTCCACGAGTTGAAGTCTCATAATGGGCTCGTCGTTCTTACTTCTCTATTCACTTACCAGGGCATAGGGTATCGTTCCTTACACAGATAACATTCCATACTTTACATCTGATTTCGTCAACACCACATGAAACTGTTAAAATAAACATTTAGGAAATTTTAAATATGCATTCAATACACAACATAACGAGGAAAAGTAAATTGTTGGTAATATGTCTGTTTTCGTGTTCTCTGAAAACAGAGTCCCTTACAAACTTCATATCAAATTAGCTTACGGATAGGTATACGTTGGTTTTGTAAACTAGGCGGTGACCAAAATGCATTTAAGGACAAATTATCAACTATATATACAGCAAATTATACTCTCATTAAAAATGGAACAAATTGTAATAGTTATTGCGTATTACCTGATTCAGGAAGCTTCTGTTGAACTTGAAGTAAGAATCCCTTTCCAGAAGTCGATTCACTTGATTCAAACCTTACAAACATCGTGTTTTCTAAGGATGCAATACTGAGCGGGAAACGATCCCTGTGTTAAATACATTGTAGATAAGTAAAATTTAGGTTTGCATTGTGAGGTGGATAGGTAAGACTAATTGCGGTGACACCATGTGAAATTCTCAATTGAGTAGTAATTAGTTCTGAAAAGAACTGGAGGTACAACTCGACGTTTCTCTGATCGTCCTCAGGAGAAACTACTTGAGAATTTCATATGGTGTCACCGCAATTAGTCTTACTTACATTGTATACAATGTTTCATAACATGTGTTTGTGGAGCAAATGTAAACTCTACAGAAATGTCAATGTATTTTGGTTTGTATAGGTTGATGAATATGTAAATGGTAGTTTTAATCATGGAAAGGATCCAATGAAGTCAGTATTTAACTAGTTAGATATACAATGGATTACATTAACTAATAAAATAATTAACAAATACACCAAAAGCCTTCGAAAAGAGAAGATTGATATAATCAAAAGTACAATCTCGTAAAATATTGCCAAATATGTCAATGTACCCTAACTGTGTAATAATTAATACCACATATTGTGAATTGCCAGATAATATAATACAATTATGAAAGTTTCCTTACCACGATATTGTAATAATAGGATAACTCGAGTCATTTCCATTCGCACAATGCAGGAAGTCACCTAAGCTTAAGTTGAGCTCATGAAATTTTAAGACGACCCTGTATCCCACCGCTGCTACCACTGACCAAAGACATTGTACATTTGAAGAATAGCGTTTGGGCCATCCTGGTGATGTTATAGTCGATGCATCGATAGACACATTTATGAAGGTGTCCCCGCATTGCTCTGTTTGGGAAAACATTTTTAAACTGCTGTAAAATAGTTTTTCGCTTGTGAACAGGGTCTTCCAAATGCCTAGTTTTGGTTCTTGGTTCTTAGTTTTCCGACATATAAGTGGAAGTGACGCGTTATTTCGCGGCGCCTCTTGCGGCTTTATAATTATAACAAGGACCGCATCTCAAACGCGAGTTTAGTTCTTTTATCAAGATGGTCACGATTTTCACTTTGAGTTGCCTGACTATTAGGTCTCTATTCTGCATTGAGCTATAAATTATCAACACGCTAGATGTGTTTATGGTCAGCATGTTCACTTTGATTTACTAACAGACGGACCAAAAACATTCAATAATCCTGCATTATTAGTTTTATAAGGCTGTCTTTATCGATTTCTAACTTACTAGAGCAAATGAAACTGTCTCTTGCACAGACATGGTCCTGCAGTTTACAATCGATTTCGTCATCACCACATGAAACTATTAAATGAAATAAATAATTGGGTAAATATTATACTGCACAAGTAATCCATTAAAGTTTCAGTTCAATGATGAGTCTAAGCCATGAAAGAAAAAATTGCAAAAACGCCTAGTTTCACTCTCACAAAAATTGGGCATTTGCTTACCAGCTTTCACATTTGAAGAAAAAGTAGGTTGAACGTTTTTGATTGATTGATTGATTGTTGTTGTTTTGTTGTTTTTTTTGCTTTTATAATGCACTTTTCTTCTTTTCTGCTACCAAAAAGCCAGCAGCGGAAAAGTATATATCTGTTTTACGTTTACCAAATTCCAGAATAGCAAATCTAACGTTTTTTGACAAATTCAAAATTCTGCCTCTGTACTTGCCGAAAAGCAGATTGAACATTTTGTGGCTCGAGGTGGCTCGAGAGTGGACATTTATGCTGTTTCACCTTAATAACCCTTCGGATTTGGAATAGTACACTGCCAATTAGCCAGTTTAAACTAGAACTTTGGCAAAACATAATGTTGTATTATAACGGGAAAATCCTCTTGTTCCAAGCAGCCCATGGGATGATTTAAACACTGTAGGGGTGAATATGTGAGTGAAATATTTTGTTTATGAGAGAAAAAGAACTCCCAATTGTACGAAACCCGGAAAGGGATAGTTGGTAGACGAAATTCTAATTCCTAAAAATAGAAAACACATTTTACAAAAACTTTTAAATATATTTTCCTAATTTAAAACCATAACAGTAGATGTTCCCTATTCGACCTTGGTTTTTTTTAAACCAAAAGTACAATAAAGGCAGATATAATAACATCCATGGTAATTGTGGATTTGTGATTTCAAACTTTGTACCTTTGTACTTTGCCTTAACTGCCTTTTTAGCAGATTACATTGTAATTTTGAAAAATAGCAAAATTTAATATAAAATAAGAATTACCTGATTCTGATAGCTTCTGTTCAACTTAAAGTAAGAAACCTTTTGCATTAAGAATGCCGTCCGATTCAAACCTCAGAAAAATCTTATTTTCTCTGGATGCAATACTTCTGGGGAAACTATCTCTGTGTTAAGTTGTAGAACATTTTAACAAAATGTATTTTTTTTTATCATGACAGCTATCATGACCTCTTCAACCTTCACCAACTTCACATCAAGTAAGCTTTCGGATATGTATTCGGTAATTGTGGAAACCTTTTATTTCAAATGTTGTACCTCCCATTTAAAGACAGATTATTAACCCTATCAGGCCGGGGGTGGACACAATGTGCCCCCTATGTCACTTTAAAAAAATAGTATCTCCAGAACGCTCTGTCCGATCACGCAGAAATTTCCTGACTTTTCCTAATTGTTCTTTGGGACCCCCTCACGCAAAAATCAATCATAATGAACAGGTCCAATTGAATTTCCACTTTTTTGTAAAAAATGCTAGATTTTTGATACTGTTAAACATTCAATATGGGTTTTGGGGTTTGTTGTCAACTTTTAAACTCTGAACTGGACAATATTGAGTCATGTGACCACTTCCAATGCATTCTAGGAATCCAATATGGCCGTCATTACGTTTAAATGCAATAACTTATATTTTGTCCCAAAAACCTGATGTTTAAAAGGTTTTTTCATTTTTTCTCATTTTATAAATTTATTTCATCAGTAGTATTATGGATGTTATTATATCTGCCTTCATTGTACTTTTGGTAAAAAAAAAAACAATTTGGGTAAAAATAATTGACGCAAAATATTGCTTCTAGCGCCCTCTAGTGGTATTTTAAATGTCATCACATAGTTGCCTGTACTGAAGACAACATTTGTGCCAAATTTCATGGCCAAAGGACACAAATTAAGGAAGTTATGGGGAAAATAATATTTTTGACCAAAACTGAGGAAAAATGACCGAAAGGGGTATAGCATCAGCTAACGAGTCCCCCGTCCCCCCCCCCCCCAAGATCTGAGAACGAAAAAAAAACCAGGCTTGATATGGTTAACTGCCTTTATACTGAGCAGATTACATTCTAATTATGAAAATTAATTTAATATAAAAACAAAAAAAATTACCTGATTCAGGTAGCTTCTGTTCAACTTGAAAAAAGAAACCCTTTCGACTAACAGATCCGTCCGATTCAAACCTCAGAAACATCTTATTTTCTCTAGATGCAATACTTCTGGGGAAACTATCTCTGTGTTAAGTTGTAGAACATTTAAACAAAATGATAACATATATTTTAACCCTATTAAGCCTGGGCTTTTGTGTTCGTTCTCAGACCTGGGGGGGTGGGGCTCATTGTGCCCCCCTCCCCGTATTTTCTGTATTCAACAGCCGATTTTCATGAAACTTCGTAGGCATGTTCGGTTTTTCCTCATTTGTTGTCAAAAATAATATTTTTCCCATAACTTCTTTATTTTTTGTCCGTTGGCCATGAAATTTGGCACAAATGTTGTCTTCAGAACAGGCAACAATGTGAAAACATTTAAAATACCACTAGAGGGCGCTATATGCAATATTTTGGGTATTTTTTTCCAGAAATATGATTTATAAATATTTTGACCCAAACTAGTTTTTTTTACAAAAAGTGCAATAAAGGCAGATAAAATAATATCCATAGTACTACTGATGACATACATTTATACATTGAGCAAAAAACCTTTTAAAGTGCCCACACTTCAAACATCGAGTTTTAAAATTGACAACAAAAACAAAAACCCATATTGAATGTTTAACAGTATCAAAAATCTAGTATTTAAAAAAAAAGTGAAAATTCGATTGGACCTGTTCAACATAAACGGTGGCCATGGCAATCATAAACACCCATTATCATTGATTTTTGCGTGAGGGGGTCACAAAGAATAGTTAGGAAAAGACATAACCCTATCAGGCCCCAGGCCTGATAGGGTTAAGTGTAGTTTTGACAGCTATAGGACTCCAAAGAAAAACAGTATTTGACCGATTGGCCTTGATAGATAAAATACACAGATACAATAATTGTACAGATATTGAAATACACCAAAGATGATTCATCTGAAAATATACCCTTTTTGTATCAGCATTAAAACAAAATGACAAGGAACATTGTGAATGTCAGCGTATTTCATTTTTAATCTGATGGTTTTCTTACCCAGATAGCGTTAGGAAAGGATCACTGGATCAATTTCCATTCCTAACATCCAAGGAGTCGTAATCTTCTTCTGATGTGAACTCAATAAATGTTACGACGACCCGGTATCCCACCGCTGCCACCACTGCCCATAGACAGTGTACATTGTCAGGATACTCTTGTAGCCATCCTGGTGATGTTATGTTCCACGGTACATTGTTAGACACATTTATGGAGGTCTTTCCGCATTGATCTGTACCAGTTATGTCTAAAATGTGGATAAAAAAGGTTTTGGCTTGTGAACTGGGCATATTCCAATGCTCGGTTTGCAACTGCAGAAATTAGGAAAAATTGAGTGGGTGTTAATTTTTTCGTTGGTTGGTTATTTTTGTTATTATTATTATCTTGAATCAGTTTTAGTAGATAGTGTCAATGTTGATCCTTCTATCTAAATGGCAAGGTTGAAAATCTCAAATACATAGTTGGTTCTAGTCAAATAATTTTAGTTATGTTTTAAGCTGCACAGGCATTCCATCATCGGACCAACCAAAGTCAGTTAAGATTTCTTACACTCTTTTCTCCTGATAATAAATTATCATGGGAGTTAAATTTATCGTGTAATTATGGGAATAAGGGATAAGACCACTTACTGCAATTGTCCAACTCATCCGACAAGTCAAAACAATCTTCCTTTCCACCACAAATATTTTCATTCGAGACGCACTTGTGTTCTTCTCCTGTCCAGCAAGCAAGCTCACTGTCAGTGCAGTTTTCTGTGAAAATGTAAGACTTCATTATAGGTGAAATATTATTTTATTGATTTGTAACATTTTTGAATAAATGTCATTCTGAATTTAAATCAACCAATATTGAGATTTCTTTGAGTAATATATCAAATGGACATGCCTCCACTATTGGAGTGTCGCGTACGTGCAAATGGGATTCCCTCATGTGTAAATTATGTATCAATCAAACCTAATACCCTTCGACCTAACGATCATCCAACGGTCGTATACGACTAACAGACAGAACGACTAACCAAATGACACAATTTCACGGGTTGTGTAGAATTTGTATTTTCTGGACTTTTACTGAGTTTACGTTAGGAGTAGTTCAATCTTGTCCAATCTAGGCGAGCAGAGTAAGGAGAATTTCGAAGAGAGAAAGATAAACACACCTCTAAAAGGCAAATATTATATCTTAAATATATTTAACGACAAATCCAATTTGGTAGACATAGCAAACAGCTAAATAGTACAGATAAACTTGATTTTTCTTATTTTTATTTTATTTATTATTATTTTTATTATTATTATTATTTGGCTTCACTTTGTGATCCTACCTTTATTGACAAGCATGATTATCAGGATAGGATAATCTTAGTTGTTGTAGACCTATCAGAATCGAGTTTGCCACTTAAATTCTGTCGTTATGAAGTGGAGTAAGGACGAAGTCTAACTACTCCAACAGTCTCAGTTGGTGCAAAATATCGAAAATAAAATCCAGTGAGATAATGGACATTTTTTTGTCTGCATCTAAGCCACCTGCATGACATATTGCACGTGTGTTCATTACTTACTACAATACAACTCATCTGTCGCATCTGAACAGTCAATTTCTCCATTGCATATACGTTCATAATTGATGCATCCTTCTGTTGGTCCTCTCAAGCAAGACATCTCGAAATCGGTGCAATTTCCTGTGAAAATATCAGATCTCAGGTACAGCTGGATAAATTTGTTATCGATTCAATAATCATACTTATTAAAACAAATGAGATAATCGTTGGATATACAGATAACAAAATGCATTATGTATAATGCAAGCTGAAGGCCGCCCTTGTTCAACGGCAAAAGAATGTCACTCATTGGTTCTTATATGTGACGTCAATGCATCAAGTCTATTTAACGACTTATTGATCTTTCTTTAATCTAATCTAATCTATACACACACACGAAGTTACAGTTTTACATTGAGTGCCATTGTCGAGCGGTTTAGCGCATCGGATTTGTGTTCTGGTGGCCGAGTCGTCAGAATGTGGGTTTGAATCCCGACTGCGACCGTGGTGCTTGTGTCCTTGAGCAAGACACTTTACCATAATTGCTTCTCCCCACCCAGGAGTAAATGGGTACCTGTGAGGGCAGAGTTGGTTGTTGTGTTTGATTAGCCAATATGCGCCGAAATGGCAGCAATTGAGTTGTATACTCCCCAGGAAGCTGAGATGGTTTCAGGAATGATTTATGCGCCTGATGAGAAGGGGTAATAATGTACAGCGCTGTGATACCTCGTGTGAGATGATGATGATGACGATGATGACGATGATGACGATGATGATGTTCCTATCTCCTTGAGATGTTTCTTCAATGCCTTCGGGATTGTACCAAGTGCTCCCACTACCACGGGAATGGCATTCACCTTGACTTGCCACAGCTTGCGAAGTTATCTCGCTAAATCCTGATATTTCTGTACCTTCTCCTTCTCATTTGAAGCTACTCTACTATCACCTGGCACAGCTATATCGATAAGATGACACATCTTCTCATGGTTATCCAAGACAACAACATCCGGTCGTCTATGTTCTATAACATGATCTGTCTGGATGTTGAAGTCCCAGAGAATCTTGACATGGTCCGTTTCTTCAACCTTTTCCGGCATATGGTCGTACCACTTCGATTGCAACTTGACACCGTACTTCTTACACAAATCCCAATGAATTACCTTGGCCAACTTGTCGTGTCTGCCTTTGTACTCTGTTTGAGCATGCACTCTGCATTCGCTGACAATGTGAAATACAGTCTCCTCCGCCGCATTGCACATTCTGCAGATACAAGAGACATCTGTCTTCTCGATCCTTGCCTTCACCACATTCGTCGGCAGAGACTGGTCTTGCGCTGCAGTAATCAGACCCTCAGCTTCTTTCTTAAGTTCTCCTCTCCTCAACCATTCCCGAGTCTTGCTACTTGCCACTTCTTCTGTACATCTGAGGAATTGGCCGTTAAGTGGTTTTTCCTGCCAATCTCGTGTTCTTTCTTCTCTTTTTTGATTCTTATACTCCTTTGGACCTAATTCGTCTGCCTTCATGAATTTCTGCGCAACCTTCAACAACTTTTCCTGAGTGCTACTTACATGACACTGCAAGCTCATTCTCTCGATGTTAAAGCTGTCTGATACACTAAGTAATCCTCTTCCTCCCTCTGACCTCGGTAGATAGAGTCTGCTGACATTCGACCGTGGATGTAACATACCATACATCGTCATCTCTTTCCTCGTTTTCCTGTCAGCAACATCTAAATCTGTCTTAGCCCACTCGACAATTCCTGCAATGTACCTCATCAGCGACACAGCCCAAGTGTTGATCGCCTTTATCATATTCCCTCCATTCACCTTGGACTTCAAACACTTCTTCACTCGTCTTATATACTCTTTCTTAAGCCTCTCTTTTGATTCCTCGTGCAGTACGTGATCTGCATCAAGCACTCCAAGATACTTATAACTTTCTTCTTCACCCAACGCCCTTAATTGTATGCCATCTGGGAAAGTAATTCCATCCGAATGTACCCTTTTACCCCTCTTCATGGTCATCGCAGCACATTTCTCCAGGCCAAACTTCATGCCAATGTCATCGCTGAAGATCCGTACAGTCTGCACCAAGGAATCAATCTCTTTCTCGTTCTTCGCAAACAACTTCAGGTCGTCCATGAAGAGCAGATGACATCCTTCGTCATATCGTATCCCGCACTAACATTCCGCAAAATCATCGTCAAAGGGAACAGCGCCAAAACAAACAACAGTGGAGACAGAGAATAGCCCTGGAAAATACCTCGTCAGATGTTTACCTGACCAAGACATCTATCAATGGCCATCAGATTTGTTCTCCATGTCTTCATGCTCTCACCCAGAAGACATTTCACCGCATCAGCTCGGCCCTTCCATGGCAAAACAGCCCAACTCGAAAATTTTGATTTTTGAGATAAGATCATTTTTGGGTAAATTGAGGGCGCTCTTTTCATTTGTGAAAGTTTCAAAGGCGTACGATGGATTGTTTTGAAGATAGCATGTCCTATCTCACATTCTTTGCACACGTTCACTCTGGTTTTGTATGGCAAAACGCCTTATCTCTAACCTAAGTCATTCACAGTTTCTTGTTTTGCTTGGTAAAACATTGTAAGTCCAAGATAGACTACTTTGCCTTCCAAATTGATTGTAACCTAATGTGGAGTGTTTAGGGTAAAACAACTTAACTTGAAGATAAGCTGTTTTGCCAAAAAAATATCTAAGTTTGAGAAACGTCTAACTTTGAATTAAGTCATGCATACTTTATTTTTATTTGGTAAAACATACTAAGTCTAAGATACATAGATCTGCCTTTCAAATGAGTTCAAAATATAATGTTGAGTGTTTATGGCAAAACAAGTTTACTTTAAGATAGGCTGTTTTGCCATAAAAATACTTGAACTATTGAGGGCGCTATCACCATTCTAACTCATCAAATATAATGGCGGCCATGTTCAACCTCAAGCTGCACAGCAGGGGCTTTCAAATTCTCCAAAGGGCATTGGAAAAAAACCAAGGTATGTCTATCTTTTACATGCTTAAGTCTTAAATATAATCCTATAGAACTCAGAGGTAATCAGTAGATAGATGAAAGTCCAATGTAATCAGCGCCCATATAAATTATAATGTTGCATGATGCAGGCAAGGGTTAGGCCTACGTTACACACTGGTCAAACTGCCATGACTGCTGCATCATCTTAGCTTACACATAGGTTAGGCTAAGCCTGCGTAACTCCAACTTTTCATGTTTCTGTTTGATCCATTTTGAAATATTTCAATACAGCCAGGGTTTATTGATTCATATTTTGTTGTAAATTTTATGAATAGGCCTACTGAGTTAATGAATAGGCGTTGATAATGTAGGCCAAATTGTATTTTAATATGCATATATGGCTATGCAGTCTTTTGATAGGAGGACTAAAAATATGTCCAAACAAGTATGGATATTCAAGAATGAAATCTCATTAGTGCACTTTACTAGTGATTGAATCATGCTAGTTTTAGTCATTTTTAAGTTTTTGCAAATCTGATGCCAACATGTTTGTCACTAATGAAAGTAAATGTCGATTTTGTTCCCCAGCAAGTCCCTAGATCACTAAAGCAGACCTTAAAACAGGTAATCAATTATCTTAAGGGTAAAATCTAGGAGTAAAGAAGACTGTGATAACATTCATATCATATCATTTCTAATATTCCTTTCCTCCTTTACAGGCAAGAAGCAGCTCAAACATGACGACACAGAACTTATCAAAGGTAATAAAATGAAGTTTAAGTAGAGTTAATACATTATTGAGCTTATTAATGTACTTATTACTTATTAATGAAAGCACTTGTTTAATGCAGGTATATTTCATTTGCTTTTAATTTTGTCCTTGGATTTTGTATGATTATCGTCAGCAGGTGATAACAAAGTAGATTGTGGCATTATTTTATCTGTTTTTTAAATGCTTAATTTAAGTTATTATCTTTCATATATTTACAGTGCCAGATGGACTGAATGATGTTCACATGCAGGTGTCTGATTCAGAGAGTAAGTTGATCTTCATAACAACGGCGCACCCAGGATTTTGCCTTTGGGGGGGGGAGGGCTCCACCCAGGATTTTGTCTTGTGGGGGCTCAAAGAAAATTTTACTCTCACAAATCAACTAGGCCTAGTATGTATATGTACGTATATATGTAAAAAAAAAATTCGGGAACCCTCTTGGGGGGCGGGGGCACAAGCCCCCCGAGCCCCCCCCCCCCCCCACTTGGGTGCCCCGGTGTTTCATAATTTTACAGTTCAGCAATGCCTCCAGGTATAGATAAACATTTAGTTGAAGATGTAGTTTCTACTGAGAATAATGGAAAATCTGAAACGCTTAATGTTATTCTCAATTGTATATATACAGTGCCAAACAATGATGAACTCAAGAATGATGTCCCCAAGAAAAGTTTGTCTGATCCAAAGGGTAAGTTGTTTTTCATAAGTTGTTTTACTACAGCAGACATTGCTCAATCATTCAGCAGTTCCTGCAGTATTAATGTACATTTTGTAATAGATGAATATTTAGATAAAGATGCAGTTCCTGACTTATACAACATTCTAAAATGATTGATTAAAATTATTCTCTATTATATAATACAGAGCTAAACAGTGACGGACTAAATGATGTTCGCATAAAAACATTGTCTGATCCAAAGGGTAAGTTATGTTTGATAAATGTAAGTAATTTTACTGCTGCAGACATTGCTCGTTCATTCAGCAGTAGCTGCAGTAGTAATGTACAATTTGTGATAAATGAAGATTTAGATAAAGATGTAGTTTCTTGCTTATAATAAATTATAAAGTGCTTTATTTAAATTACTCTCTATCATTTTACAGAGCCAAACAATGATGGACTGAATGATGTTCACATGGAAAGTTTGTCTGATTCAGAGGGTATGTTGCTTTTCATAATTGGTTCTACAGACCTATTTCCTGAAGTGCTTGAAACATTTTCAACAAAGCACAATTTGGAGCTAGATTGTAAAAATTCTCCCATTTATTTCAACTGCAATAATATAGCAGCTATACATCTGAGTGCCGTATGCAATTTGTTTGCAAATTCATATCATACCTTTTTGTCAGAAAGTGAGCAACATTTTTATGTTATCATTTTTACAGATTATTTTCAACAGGACATTGTGGTAATGTGCAGCTCTTCAACTGAAAATGCATTTAGTGAGATATTAGACTGCATTAGCGACTCTGATTTGAGTAAGTTATATATCTATAATTTCCTGAATATATTTAGTTGAGAAGTTTAAGTGAATGTTTCAAATACAAAATTTGTTAGATATAGGGCTTCATAGGCTATTTACCAATAATTCATTCATTCACAGATAATCCCAAAAGCAATCTGAACAAAGACGACAGCCTGCAGTTGTCTGATATAGACATACTTCTGGGACAAGTGGCACCAGAAGAGGATAACCAAAAAGGTAATGCACTTCTCTTTTTATTTACAGTTATGCATTATTTGTGTACAAAGCTACGGAGATACTTCTGTTCTGCCTTGAATGACATCACAATATGGAGTGTCGTGGCCGAGCGGTCTAGCGCACCGAACTCAAGTTCTGGTGTTGCCAGCAGCAGGGTGTGGGTTCGAGCCCCGGTCGTGACACTTGTGTCCTTGAGCAAGATACTTAACCATAATTGCTTCGTCCTTCGGATGGGACGTTAAGCCGTAGGTCCCGTGTACTAGATTAAGTAATGCACGTAAAAGAACCCAGGACACTTATCGTGGAAGTGTAAGGGGTTTACCCCGGTGTTTCTGGTTCACATTGCAAGCGCTCTTGTTTACAGGTTTCCTCAGGCTTTCGAGCTTACAGTGCTTAAGTGCGCTTTTCTGAGGCATCCCTTGGTTTCATTACCAGAAATGATAAATGAAATGAAAAATGAAAATGAAAATATGGCTCAGGAATGTGGACATTTTCATTAGCAAAAAGACCAAAATGTTTAAATTTCTCCCTTGTATTACTATACAGTAACACGTAAAGTAAGCTGTCCTACATGTATTCAAATCATAACAATTCTATTGCATGGCTCCTTTAAGTGTAATTAAGGTTGTGCTCAATATTAAATGCTAAATAAAATCTTCTATCACAAAATGCACATCACTACGGCAGGTATTGCTGAAGAACCTGATGCAGTTCAACAAGAAGTTGTAGATCAACCTCCACCCAACAAAGATGGCAGCCTGCTATTGTCTGATATAGACCTACTTCTTGGACAAGTAGCACCAGAAGAGGATAGCCAAAAAGGTAATGTAATCATCTTTTATTTATAGGTATACACTTTTTTTATTTTAATGTTACAGCTATTTCTTTAATTGTAATTAAATAATACTCAAGACAAAATACAAAATAAAATCTTCATCTATCACAAATGCAGGTATTGCTGAACAACCTGAGGAAGTTCCACTAGATGCTGTAGATCAGCCTCCACCCAATCCAGAGGCTCTGCAAGAGAGAGGGTTAAATAAATCTAAAGGTGAGGTTGAATAATCCTTTTTGCTGTGGATGTTATGCAATTTTAAGGAGAGGACTTTATATTCATATTTCACACATAGCAGTTACTGTGGACACATAAAGATGTCGCTTGAATGCCCCTGTAATTCTTGACCATTAGTGATATAAATGAATCAATCTGAATTACTAGCAATTTGTTTTACTTTTTTCAGAAAACATTTTATTTCTTTGTATATATTTAAACAGATAAAAAACGGTGCAGATCAGTTGAACAAAAGAAAACCAGAGACCAGGAGAACCACCATATACTTCGTCCATGTACACAGAAATGCAGGAGAAAGTGTTCAGAGAAGTTTTCTGAGGAACAGAGACAAGAAATTTTCAAGAACTTTTGGGACATGAGCTACGACCACAGACGTGACTGGCTCGTGCACAACGTGGATGAAGAAAAGAAGAGGTCCTTCACAACACCAAACCGAGGGTCGCGCAGAGAATGTACTCTAAAGTGGCGGTTCTGATCAACACAAGTGTGCAAATGTTTTTTCTTGCACACGATCGGGTATCATGGCGACCAGGTTGTTAAGTCTGCTCTGAAAAATGTCAGGAAGGATGGGGGTGTTGTAGTCGGTGCGCATGGCGACAGGCGCGGTCAACATGTACCACAGAACAAATTTGATGAGGGTACCGCAAACATGTAATAGATCATATTGAATCCTTTCGACCGCAGGTCTCACATTACAGGCGGGACCATGCTCCCAACAGGAGGTACCTTCCATCCGACCTATCAATATGTTCAATGCATCAGGTCTTCAATGAAAGTCAACAGGCATCTGGCCAAGACCAATGTTCCTTCCAATACTACTACAAGGTATTCAGCTCTATGAATATTTCATTCTCGTCTCCTGAAAATGACCTGTGTAAAACATGCCTCATCCACGAACAAGCACATCCACCACTACAAGCATCGGCGGATGACCTCCCCCATAACTGCAGTACCTGTAACTGCCACGCTTGTTCTGGATATGTTGAACACAAAACCAGAGCTGCCCTAGCAAGGGCAGCTCTCAATGCAGACACAGAGCGGATGAAGAATGATGACCAAGTCCTTGTAACAACTGTAGACATGCAAAAGACAATTTGCATGCCAAAATTACCCACCAAGGACTATTACTTCAGCCGAAAACTTGTGCTTTTCAACGAGACTTTCGCTTCACCTGGCAAAGATGCACCAGCGGTGGCTGTTCTGTGGCACGAGGGAGAAGCCGGGAGGAAAGCCTACAATGTTGCAAGTGCATATTTGACTTTTCTTCGGTTCAACAGAGATATCCAGGAGGTAATCCTCTTTGCTGATAACTGCAGTGCCCAAAACAAAAACTGGACGCTGTTTTCAGCATTTCCTCGCATGGTTAACAATCCTTCCATTGGCATCACCTGTATATCTCTGAAGTACTTAGAACCTGGCCATACATTCATGGCGGCAGATAGTGTACACGGGTCCATCACCACCAAGTTGAAAAGCAAGAGCGAAGTTTATGATTTCCAAGACTATATCGAGCTCATAGAAAAGTCACGCAAGCAGCTAAAGTGTGCAACTATCGATCACAAACAGATGTTCTTATTTGAACACCAGGCCAAGAAGACATCAGTACTTCTCAAGGATATCAAGGTCGTGCAGTTTAGGCGTGGCTCCATACAAATGTTCTACAAGACATCTCATAATCAGGAAGACTTCTTGGAGCTAGGATTCCTAAAGAAGGTTTCTGCACGCGAATTGACAGTGAAAATGGAGAATGGTGAAGACCCGCTAGCATCAGTTCCAGTGATGGAGAGACCTAGGGGCATATCTGCTTTGAAGAAAACTGACTTGATGACACTTGCCAGCATGATCCCACGCTACAAGGCAGCTTTCTTTGAACAACTACTGGTAAATGACAAATCAGAGGACTTGGAAACTGTTGAAGACTATTAACAGACTTACAATTTCGTGCAGTGGCGTCCAGCGAATTTCAGTGTTATTACTTCCTGAATACAATCGTGAGCTATGGCAGACCTCGGTGAAAAAGTAGGAGAAAAGTAGGAATACTTGAATGCTTGCGATTGCTACTTTGACTTTTGGCAAAAGAACCTTGTTACTTGCATGGAGCCTTCTCTACCAAAACAGTGGAATATGTTTGACACAATCTTTATTTAGTGCTTTAAAAAAGAAAATAATTATTTTCAATTTGTTTTATCTAGAAATTAAGTATTCTTAAATTTAAGCTTTAAAATTGAAGTTTGCCAGAAGCCGTTTAAATGTACACGCCTCATAGAAGTGAGTCACACTAACCAAGCTTGCTTTGGAATGCACTCTTCATATTCATTTCAAATCAATTCGCACATTTTAAGTGTCATTAGCCTTCTTGAGACACAATGGAAGCGAGATTTGGTTTGATTAAATTTGTATACAAAAGGTTTGACCCGAACCAAAATAGCTCCCTCAAACTGTGTCCACCGTATCTCATGAAGGCTGTCTTCACTATATTCCTGCCTATTTTCTGGCACAATATCGTTGCTGTAAAAGTTGCTGTTCAGTAAACTTGTAATACAACATGCACAATTCAAACCTCACACAGTTTATCTTAAGAAGAATTGTCTTTTATGGACTAGCCAGTTGTTTGACTTGTAATTAATTGGTCCAACTTTAAGAAATGTGTAAAAATTTAACTTGAAAACTTACGATGAGTTACCATTTTCCCCAGCTGGATGATGAGTATGAATTTAGCAAAACAGTTGTAGAAGCATGTCAACAGAGATGAATATAAGGGTCATGTGTGAGAATCCTTTGACGTTGAAGTTTTATATGTTGTTTGTTACATTGTGATGTTTATTTCACAAAAATTGTACCATCATCATCGACATCCCAGTCATCACCACCGTCACTGTCACCATCATATCATCGCCTACCACCACCACCACCACCAACATCCCCATCAACATCCCCCATCACCACCATCGTCTACATCTTTGTTGATTTGTTTTTCAAATTGTATTTTTCATACAAGATGATATGGGTCCGTAACTGACTATTTCCGTTGTTTGTCAGTTTGACAATATAGTTTGTGGGAATAGTTGACCTTTTGTTTACAGGTAGGCCTATTTTGGTCATAAAGGGAAATATGTTGAAGAGACGGATATTTTTTCAGATCCTTGGTAGCAATACAATAGCTACATTGTAAGCTTTCATGCCTCATCAATTGCGGGCAATCAGTTGCAAGTACTGGTTCAATAGAAGTTAGAACCGGATTGTCTCCTATCTTATTTTTGGATAATTGATGTTTTCCAAACAGTTGTAATGTGTCCATTTTGTGAGTGGGTTCCTTCGTTGTGTTTATGTGATTTGTTCCTCTAATAAAGAGAGCAGATCATTAAGTGTTTCATCTGGTTTTCAAAAAAGCCAGATGTGACTGGCTCTGGCAAACCTAAACTTGGACCCAATTTTCAAAAGTGACCTCCCAAATTTATTGTGAAACAATGTTACCAACAACGTTTCAGAATTTTCTTTTTCCATCAAAATGTAGAGAAAATGCTCTATATGGTAACATGGAAATCTCAAACTGACCCCTGGGGTCCCTGGGAGTGAGTTAGTTTCTCCCGAATGTTTTGAGCCTTTCTGAATGCAACAAATGGTTGTTTTGGAAATATTTCTGAGAGTATGTTGGTTTTGTTGTATCAGTGGCCAATGTTTGTTTCCTGCTTGTTTCACATCTTTTGTGGTTTACGAACGGATTATAAGTCGTTGTTTTGTTTATCTTTTGGTAATTTGTGAATCAGTTTGGCTAGCTAGCCAGTGACACTTTATGTGTTACGTTGTTTATCTCAGCTAATAATTTTTTGTGAGAAATTTTGACGTATTTCTGTGAAATCTTCCTCATTGTTGGTGTTTCTAGCATATCGCAGAGTTTCTCAGTAGATAAATGCTTTGAACACATGGGGTGGGTGTGATGGGGTTCTGTGTAGAAACTGGTACATGTATGTTTCCGTAGGTTTGGTGTACACTTTTGTGTCTAGTATGCCACCATGTTTGGATATGATCAGCCTGTTGTACTATTTTATTTTCGAGATCGTATAATGTTATGTCACAAATTTCCGGACTGGCTGTTAAGCTAATTGCACAACCGATTTTATTTCCAAATTGGAAACAATTTCTGTTGAGTATTACTTCCAGAAATTTGCGGATGTATTTGTTGATAAACTATGGATAGTTGGTTTGGTCGATGGCATTGCATACACAGTTTATTGCCTCAGTTTATTGCGGATATTTGTGTACATTTTAACAACATCAATACTTGTGATATTAAGACACATTTTGTGGAAATGTTATTCGAGTTTCCTCAGTATATCTGCTGTTTTGCGGACATATGCGGACATATGCGGTTACTACAGGGAGTAGAAAATGATCTTCCAACAAAGGGTGTGCCTGTTGGTGGGGTTTTGTGAATTCTCGGTAGAAAGTACTGTTGGAATGTGACATGCCTGTGACCTCGGATCGAGATATGCCTGAGTGTGTTTGTCGAGAGTGTGTTGTTTCGCATTTTGGTTTGGACATTATGAATTAAAAGGATGGTTTCTTGTGTAATATCTTGATCGAACTCGGTGTATTGCTCTGATTCAAGATGTTTGTAATAATCAAACCTGTAGGTAGTCGGAGCGGTTCATAATGCAGTGCCTCTCCCTTTATCGTATGATTTGATCACGATTTCAGGGTTGTTCCTCAGATATTTGAGGGCTGATAGTTCAGGGTTTTTCATGTTCTTTTTCCGAGTTCTCAGACGAATGTGAGCAAGTTTATTTTGTGTGGCTTCCAAATAGTTTCAAGTGTTGCACTCTGTGTAGTTTTTGGATTCCAAGTGGATGGTGGTTTGAACAGATGAGTTTTGGAAGGTTTGTTATGTATCAGGAATTCAATTCTTATTCGTCAATTTCACTCAAAAGAGTTGAACGGGTTGGTTTAGCAGGAGTTGGAACAAAGTTTAAACAGTTACCCAGAGCATTTTTTTTTTCAATTTGAGATAGTTTTGCTTTGGAAAGGTTTGTGATGAATTGTTCACTTTGTTCTACTAGTGTAGTCAGTAGACTATTTGTTCTACTAGTGTAGTCAGTAGACTATTTGTTCTAGTAGTCAGTAGACTATTTTTGTATTCTTTGGTTTTAGTCGAGCGTTCAAGTGAAAATTGTTTCATTTTCTGTTTTGATTGTGAACGTTTTGCTCTTTTCGTAAATTTCCGTTATGCCATAGTTGGTAGATAATTTAGTTATAAATAACATATACTTATATATTTGTATTATATTATTAATAAGATAGTTGGGTTGTCAAGTGGCACTTGTGTAAGTGGTCATGATTTGTGTTCCTTTTTATATATGTATTTATATGTATATATTTCATAACAAAACAACATGCTTAAAGGTACAGTCTTACCTTGGTTATTTGGTTAATCCTTGTTACAAATATAAAAAATCCACTATACATGTATGCTAATCTGTCAATGGTTTTAAATGTAATATTCATTTACAATTATTTTAACTAATGATCATTGCTTGATAGCCCCTGTTGACTGAAACGATACAAAAGTATCTCTAATATGCCTTAAATGGTGACAAATTTGAATTTTCAAATGCCTGCAACACCTTTAATATCATATGAAAGAATTTCATAGTGTTACCAGAGTTAATAAATGTAGAAAATGAAGCTCCATATCAGTTTCGTAATATTTTGACCTTTTCCATGCATACAGTATGCACATAATATGCTAAATATGGCGGCCATTTTAAAATTCAATATGGCCGCCATAGGGGCATAGGAAAAAATGGCATCAAACAGCTTTGTATTTGTTGACATATTTATAGGAGATCCTGAGAGTTTCAAAGATTGTACCCGAAAATGCGTATGGACTCCACAAGCTCACAGACTAAAATTTTAATAAAAAGATTTAAGAATTTTTCTTGCAAACGTGAACACTTATTGTGATGAAATTTTCACGGGTTAGCTTTAAAATTATTTCTTGAATACCAGAGGGTTGAAGTGAAGGTACATTCCCAAATACCAATGTTGGACCTTCACTTTTATTACGTTGTGTCGTTGTTAAATCCTTGTCCAAGAAGGCTATAAATCAGTTGGCTGTGTTATGCAGACCCAGGGCTATCATCCATGTTATTTAGAAGCAGATTGGAGACATTTTTTTTCGAGGTCAAAAAGTGCCTAAATTCTTTTTTTTTTTCAAATGCCTAATACTTGCTGGAGAGACGTAATAGAGTGCAGGGTCTCAATTTTAGTACTTTGAATCAAATCTTTTTTTTTATGCCTAAAACTTGCTGGGTTAACATTTTGTTAACTTCCTCTGCAGAGTCTAAACTTGATTCATTTACCCTTATGTGTGATTCTTATTCAGATGGTGAGAGTTAATCTACAGCCACCATCAGCTACGGACCTACCAGCTTTTAATTCCATTCTACCCCCAGCAGCAATTACTCAAGTCATGCTCATAGCAAACACACAGAAGGTAGGTAATATTGAGAAATGCTTGAGTACAGTGTAGAGTAGCTGTTTTAAAGGGAAGGTACAGCATTGGTAAATATCAGGTTATCAAATTAACCCTCCTACTATAGCTGAACTTTAGTGGCAAGTAGCTATAGTGATGAAAACCATTCAACTGACTGTGTTGACTGTGCACACTGGGGCATCTTTGATTGGTTTTCACTGTCATTTGTACCACCCTGATAAGGGTGATAAGGTTATATTACCGTTGCTGCTGCATAAATGAGACAGTAATTTTCAGTCAAAGTATTCATCTTAAACTAGAACACCTATTCCATGCCCTGTTGAAAGTCTGTTCTGATCGTGACGATACTGTCCTTTTAAGGTATGAATCCAAATCTGTTGAGATAAAAACTCATTTGGAATTTCTTTTTGCTTTGATCCACAGGAGAAAGTTCGACTCAAATGCAAGATTCAGTATACAATCAACGATCAAGCGATTACTGATGTTGGCGAGGTAGATAAATTCACTGTTTAACAGTTATCCTATATCTGTGTAAAATCTGTTAATATATATAGAAATATCACTCCTATAACACGCTGCACATATACTATTATTGTATAATTTGCATTAAAATAGAATAAAATGCTCTGTCAAATATGCTAGATTTATACTTCTGACTCAAAGTTGAAGGTGAATTTTTTTTATTCCTTAAAGTTATGACTTGAAAACATACGAACATTTATGGTTATATGCAGGGTACAGCATTGGAAATGTTGGCAAAACTGCTTCTCCATAATTATTTGCTTAATTTCTTTGAAACAAGATATACAATAACCAATCAATAATGAGTTTCAGCTCAATGTAGAATCTGCGTCATGTAAAGTGTGAAAAAGCATTCACAACTTTGACAGAATACACTTGGAGCAGAAAAGTTTCAATCTGGCAAATTTATGTAATTTTGCATACATTTTCCTCTGTAATGAGAATAATTTGTCAGGTTGATTGTCACCTTTACCAACTTCACATCGAGTTAGCTTTCAGATAATTAAGTGGTTATCTTCTAACCAGGTAATTACTAGTGTAATATGTAAGTAAGACTTGTAAATGTAAGTAAGACTTGTAACTTTGCATGGTGAAAAAGGATAAGTAAAGGCTGTTTACGGTCAGTATTCTCTGATCGTCTTCAGGAGAATCAGAGCATACTGATCGAAACATTGAGTTGTAACCAGTCGGTTCTTTTCAGAACTATTTACTACTCAAAAGAGAATGTCTACATGGTGTCACCGCAAACACTCTTTACTTATTATTTAAATGATCATGTGGTCTCAATTAGCCAACCAAAATCCCAGTTAACCAGTCAGATTTATTGAGTAGCTTGCATGTGCGTAAATACCTGCATTAAGCCCTATAAGCTTATTAAGCATACTTCTCTCTGGCTTTGTCAGACATTTTTCATTGGGGAGTCGGGTCAAAAACTAATTGGGCTACTTGTTTTCAAGGAAAATTGTGAATTTTCTTACACCAAAGGTTATTTGTTTTGAATTAATAACAGTTGTGAAATACATGTATGGTTTATTTCCAAACTTTCCGAATAATACCAAAATTTGGCGAATGTGGAATGGGAAAAGGCAACACATGTGACAACATGTGAATACGCCCCTATTCTGGAAGTTTTCAAGTGATTTTAGTCATGATGGGTGTTGTTAAACATACTCGCCCCATGAAACCTCTCGTGGCAGCAGATGCCAGTCGGAAAACTGAAAATACTGAAAAACTGAAAAAAGAAAATACATTTACTTGCCATAAAAAAAAGGATACCTACCAAACTCCATGCATAGTATGTGATATTTTTATCGTTAACTTGTTTAAAAATTATGCTTAGCAATAAGATTGCTGAGCAAAATTTACCTGTAATTTTCTTTTGATAATTTGTTTATTCAGCTTTAACCCTAACCCTGCCAGACGCAGCAGAGTGCATCAGCTGGAAAAGTCTGATGCACTTTGATGGATTCAGCTGTCAACACCAGTGCATAAGCAGCCAAGCCTGTTTCTATTGAGAGCTGGTCCCATTAAACAATGCCAGAGTTGTATTCTGCTGCGTTTGGTGACCACAGACTCTGAGGCAGTTCGGCCTTGAGATTTGTTAACAGATGGATCTTGTTGCACTTGGCAGCCAAGTCACTTTGATAAACGATGCACTCTGTTGCGTCTGGCAGGGTTTCTAGCCAAATACCCTGGAGGGTTAGGGTTAATCCCTGATATATGTTACTTAAAACTTAGTAAGCCTACATTTAAATAAAATAGTTTCCTTAGATTTTAACAACTTATTTTTTAACTCCCTTGTTTGACGAGGACTTCTAATAAGGGTAACTCAGCCCAATTAGAAGGTATAAGTATGGGAAGTTAAGTAAGACTAATTGCGGTGACACCATGTGAAATTCTCTATTGAGTAGTAATTAGTTCTGGAAAGTACTTGAGGTTATATCTCGACGTTTCGATCAGTATGCTCTGATCGTCCTCAGGAAGAACAGGGAAGTTAATTTATATGGAGTTAATTAATACCAAAACATTATAAAATCAATTAAATGTAAAATGTATAATGTTTGTATTAGCTTGATCATATTGAAACTCTAAAACTGTACTATTAATGAACAGCAGCTTATGATGGAGGGGGCATTTGTTTTTGATGATTTTTGTAATATATTCAGTATGCTATAACAACATAATAATAAACATATGGTGAAATCAAATATGATTTTAGCTCCTATTTTTGTTTTGGCATTTGAACTATGAATCACTTCATCACATCACCACTGTTGTGAACAATTTTTGTGACCCCTTGTTCGTAAAAACAGCACTCCCCTGGCAATTATTTTTTTTTAAAAAGGCTAATTTCAGATGGAATGGTCAAAATGTTTGGTTTGCTGAATCAAAGTATCCAAATTAATTGTTTGAGTGGGGGTGCTAGGGGTGATGATGCCATTATGATTATGATACAGAATGTTTTCTTGTTGGTAGCCACTGCACAGAGAGCCTAGTCTAGTACCCAAACAGACATTGTTATACTCACTGTGGAGCAGGTCAAGCACCAGCCTATGTTTGACATGAGCCTCACTATGACCCTCATAGAATTGTGTATACAGAACCAAGATGGCCGACATTTGATAAAGTAGTATTTTGGTCATTTTGTTGAAACCTGAAACTCTTTCATCACCCTGTTCTCCTCTAAAAACCTATGAATGACTCATGCATTACCCATATCCAAGACTGTACATACTTTGATTTGCAGAGTGAAGTTTTCTTTGTTTCTTTTACTGCATTAACCCTCCTATAGGTTTAACACTCAAAGACACTCAAAATTTGTATGTCTCTCTTAACCCATTGACTTTGTGCAGTGCACTCAAGGAGGTCAAACCAAAACCAAGTACAGTGTACATACACAGCTCTGTGTGACTCTGTGGTTTGACCTATTGGCAATGCAATCAAAAATACTCAAGTGAGTGTCTGTGGGTGCCGTGCTGACTGGGCCAAGGGTTAAACTATTAAGAATTACTTAATTTCTCTTTTCTACGAAGCAGTGTTAGTTATTTTGGAGACAACTTTAACATTTATTTTACAGTTTAAAATTAACCATATCTTAATCAAGATCATTCTCAAATGGTATAACATTATCAAAATCATAACTGTAATAAAAATGTAAGCAATTCATGTGCAATCACAGTTATCTTTTGACATCTTTTCTGAATGTTTATTTCAGTTTCTTAATTACCTTAGAAAGGAAATGCGTGTACAATAAACTGTCAAAACAGAACCTTCATAAAATTGCACATTAACCCTAACCACCCTGAATCCATCAAAATCCATCCCCCTGTATTGGAAGATTTTGGCGGATTCAGGATTGAGCATGTGGCGGATTTTGATGGATTCAGGATTTCAATAGTTTTTAACTGCTTGGTCATGTTGGTTGATGGATTATAGTTACATGTACTGTATATGTTAGATTTTGATGGATTCTATGCAGCAACATACTATACAAATTTTCATGTGAGCATGGTATCCTGAATCCGCCAAAATCCACCAAAAATTTAGTGGTGGATTTTGGCGGATTCAGGATATGTCCAATATCTACACTGGCGGATTCTGATGGATTCAGGACACCAGCATTTTGTGTGTGACAAAATTGGTGGATTTTGGTGGATTCAGGATACTTTCTAGTAAAAATACCCAAGGGGTTAATACATGAACGACACAATATTCTGTAACTCCCAACATGTTTATTTATTCCTTGTTTCATTTAAACGAAATGTACAACATTGGTATTTGGAAATATATGTGTTTATCTAACCCTCTGGGTTTCAAGAAATCATACAACTAACTTGTGAAACTTTCGTCCCACCAGGTCCCCATGTTTTTCAGAAAGAAAAAAAAGAAAACAAAAACACGTCAATTGTGTTTTTCTCTAAGATAAATACACTTCAGACAATACTTTCTCAGGGTGCTTGATGCCAGAACCATACTCACATCAAGTAAATCTTTTAAATAATTCATCCATTTTAAAATTTGATAATTACCAATGTTGTACCTTCCCTTTAAACCCCCTGAAGACTACATATTTGTAAAAAAAAATATAATTGTGTACATCTATTGTTTGAGTGAGCGCCTTACAAGCAGCAACTCATAACAGCTCTCCAGTTTTTGTGCTAAGTAAGTGTTTTGTAGCTACAAGTTTGTCTTCATTTTTATACTAGTGGATTTCTTATTACACCTGGAATCTACTGGACGTTTTATGTGAGTATTTGTACATTTGTTTTCTTATAATAAGTGAAAAACTGTTGTTTTTTTGTCTGTCTGTGCAGAAAAAATTTACTGTTGAGTGTATACACATTTTGGATCTTCATTTTATTTGTGCAGTCAACTCTGATTTAGATTATAACCTGTAGCTAGAGATTATAACCTGTAGCTTGACCACAAGCCTTTTGTTTGGATCAACAACTTTGTGATCAGACAATGGAGGTCTACATCCTGTTTATTCTACTCCTGCTATCCAGACCATGGTGTCTCAATGACTCATCAGTAGATGGCTACAAGATGCAATCTACAGATTGTTCAACTAAAATCCGCCATCTTAAATTCTTGAGACGTCCTATATCATACTATGATAATTCATCTGCCACCTTTCACCTGGAACTCTTAATTTCTGGTGACATAAACCCAAACCCTGGACCTGAAACACTGATCAACACACCCACAAAAGCCACTCAGCTCCATAAAATTTCCTACAGCCGTAATGAACTACTCAATCTTCGCAATGCTCCATGTACTGATGTAGCTTTATCTTATTTAGGATTGAGTCAATTGAACTGTCTTGGAATACTTGCTAATCAACCCCAAACATACCGCCGCACACATAGAGGTAAAAAAGCTGGTCGCCGTAGAATGGACAGACTTACACAACTAGCACTCCAGCCTTACCAACCCACAGCAGTGAACTCAACCACATCAACAAGCGACATTGGCATAACTTCAACTCCAAATGTTCACGATGAGTCTAAACTTCAGCTCTGTGTCTTGAATACTCAATCCATATGTAACAAATCGGATGAATTTGTTGACTTTGTACTTCAAAACAATTTGGATCTTGTTGCCATAACCGAGACATGGTTTAAACCTAATGATGACTTGCCACCCCGTGAGTGTACTCCTGCTGGCTACTCTCTCCATCATATCCCCAGACCAATAAAGACCGGTGGAGGGGTTGCACTACTCTTTAGGTCCAGTTTATCTGTCAGTATGAAAAGTGTTCACATTGACTACCTAACATTTGAATCTCTGCATGCTGAGGTAACGTGCAACTCTAGATCTGTTCGCCTTGTTAATATTTATCGACCAGAAAGGGATGTTGATGGTAAACATGTAAACTTCTCCAGTTTTCTGCAGGAATTTGATAAATTAATTGTCGATTATCTCTTACACCCATCTGACATTATTTTAACCGGCGATTTTAACATTCATATGGACATTATTTCAAACAATTATGCAAATCAGTTTAAAGATCTGCTCTCTGCTCATGGACTTATACAGCACATCACAGCACCCACTCATCGGTATGGTCACTGTCTTGACCTCATGATAACGCGTGAAAATACTTCACCTCTTATCTCGAATATAACTATTCATCCTGGCTTATCTGATCATTATGCAATCATGGTAAATTTGAACCTTAAAAACCTCCCATACCTACCATTTCTGTAACTACTCGCCACTGGAAAAAGTAAATATTAAACATTTATGTCATGATATTGAATCTCAACTGGAAAATGTAAACCTTGAAGATGGTGAGCTGGATTCTTGTGTCAGTCTATTTGAATCTACTGTCCGTAACATCTTGGATGATCATGCCCGCAAAAACTCGAACTGTTAAATTACAATCTGAATCCCCTGGTTCAATAATGATATCCGTGCTGCAAGGAAAATCCGCCGTCAACTTGAGCGAAGATGGCGTGACAATGGGAAACTTGGAGTACATCGGCAAGAATACTGTAACCAACGTGATATTGTGAAGAACATGATTAACCAGGCAAAATAACTCACTACTCATCTCTTGTGGAAGATAGCTCTGGTGATCAGAAAAAACTCTTTAACATTGTTGAAAAGCTGCTTCATAAACCCAAAGCTCCAGTGCTTCCATCTACACACTCCGATCAGGACCTCGCAAATGCTTTTTCAAACTTTTTGTCACAAAAATTGAGAATATCCGTCGTTCTTTTCCCTCAGTACCTGCCATTCTATCACAAACACCATCACGCAAGGATCCACAATGTAGACTGTCCATGTTTGAGCCTACTAGTGTTACGGAGATCAAGAAACTCATCATGAAATCGCCATCAAAATCATGTGAACTTGATCCAGTGCCAACTTCGCTAATAAAACAAAATATTGATGTGTTTGCTAAGTATATCACAATTATTGTAAACAGATCTCTTTCTTCCGGTTGTTTCCCTAATAGCCAGAAGGTTGCTCATGTTAAACCACTCCTAAAGAAACCCAATTTGGACAAGGAAGTTTTCAAAATTACCGACCAGTAGCGAATTTAAAGTACCTTGGAAAAACAATCGAGCGAGTTGTTTCATCACGGATCTCTGACCATGTTCGTGCTAATAACCTGTCGGACACATTTCAGTCAGCCTACAAACCATTTCATGGAACGGAAACTGCTCTTCTTCGCGTCAACAATGACATTTTATCTGCCATGGATGAGGGAAAATCACTGCATTAGTTTTGTTAGACTTAAGCGCCGCTTTTGACACTGTCGATCATAAAATCCTTCTCTCCCGCCTTCAATATCATCTTGGAATACGTGACACAGCCCTGGATTGGTGTAAGTCCTACCTTTTAAATAGGCCTCAGCATGTTTGTATTGGTAACGCTATCTCCGAGCCTGTTACTCTTGACTATTCTGTACCCCAAGGCTCTGTGCTCGGCCCACAGTGGTTTACTGTTTATACCTTTCCAGTTCGTGATATCATTTTGAAGTATAATTTAAATTACCATGTTTACGCTGATGACACGCAGCTTTACATTACTTTTAAATCCTCTCAAGAACCTGCCGATTCCTGCATTACAACACTGGAGAAATGTATTCAAGAGATTCAAGTTGGATGAGACAAAACTTCCTGAAATTGAACGATGAAAAAACAGAATTTGTTCTATTTGGATCACGTCAGCAATTGTCTAAAGTTACTCTTCCATTTATTACAATTGGTGACTCGCAGATAACCCCCTCATTACATGCACGTAATTTGGGTGTTATATTTGACTCGACAATGACTTTAAAACCACATATCTCCAACATTGTTCGCATATCATCATTTCATATCAGAAATATAAGCCGAATTAGGAAATACTTGAATAAAAGTGCTGCTGAACAAATTATACATGCATTTGTCACATCACGGCTCGATAACGGGAATGCTCTCCTTTACGGTCTTCCGCAGAATCAAATATCTCGTCTTCAGCACATACAAAACACAGCAGCTCGTGTTGTGACTTTGTCCAGAAAGTCATGCCATATCACGCCAATCTTGAAAGAACTGCACTGGCTTCCTGTTTCACAGAGAATTGTTTTTAAACTTATGCTAATTGTTCACAAATCTTGTAATAACATTGCTCCAATTTATATTTCTGAACTACTTAGAGTCTACACTCCATCACGCAATTTGCGCTCCAGCAACATGTCACTCCTCAAGGGACCAACTTCAAAACGGAATTGGGGTGATAGGTCGTTTTCTGTCGCAGCTCCGAGACTCTGGAATCATCTTCCAACTAAACTCAAATCTTGTCATAGTATAACCAGATTCAAGTCGATGCTTAAAACTCATCTTATGTCACAACTCTTCAAAGATGATGTATATTTGTAATTGCATTGTAGGTACATGTATCTCGGTACATAATTTGTTTTCCCTATGCTATCATTGTATATTGTTTGTATTAATGTTTTTCTTTGTTTCCGCGCCTTGAGCGCCCAGCAGGGTGGATATGTGCGCGCTAAAAATCTTTATTATTATTATTATTATTAAGATCAAGTACAATGGTAATAAACCAACTTGTGAAATATTCAGTTATGTGGGTTGAAATATTAAGAAGATGCTTCAAGCAGGTGTTGATAATCGACCCATTTCCATGTTAGAAAGGTAATGTCATAATTGAACTAAATAATACACATCTTATTATCTGAACTGGTAAAATATTGTAAGTATTTTATTTGACCCCTTAGGTCTTGCATTCACAAAAGCCTCACTGGGGTAAAACAAAATGTCTTTCATTTTAATTTAAAAAAAATTCTGTCGCCTTTGCAATGGACAAAATCATCTCAGTATTGGCCAAAAATTATGTCAATCACACTAGCGCTGTCGTATAAGTAAAAGTAAGCTGTCGTAAAAGTAAACATAAGATTGGCCATCTCTAATTATAGCCCCATCTTTCTGGCCTATATGACAATTGTAACTATGTCGGTCAGGTGCTTGGCTTTTATACAGATGGCATGACCGAGATTTCCAGCAAGGATAAGGGTGGGCGGGGACTATGGCCAAACCTTGATAAGTGTATTCCATTGAATGGTATTTGATACAAATTCACATCAAGTCAGTTTGGAAAGAATGTCGAACCCAACCGCCACTTGTGCAGTGTCTAAGCATACGACAAAATGGTCTACATCTCACTGGATGTGCATACATTCATTGTTCAAAATCTCTCTTGGTTCTAAAGAATTTTGGAGAATTACTAACGAGGTTTTAAACCGTGGAAAGTCTCCAATTCCAACTCTTGACAATAGACCAGAAATTCTAACATCTTCCTCCGACAAAGCTTCTCTGCTCGCCAAGTTATTTATTATTATTATTGTTGTTGTTGTTGTTGTTGTTGTTGTTGTTGTTGTTGTTGTTGTTGTTGTTGTTGTTGTTGTTGTTATTAAAGCGTAGTGGCATAATACATAATCAAGAAGGTGTCGCTGGGTTTCGGGGCAGGGAACCTGGGATGGACTCAATCACAATTTTATGTAATTAAAATTAACTAATTTAAATGATTAATTTAAATCAATTTGGCCCTTATTAATTATCTGCTAATTTATGTAATTGATATATTTTTTAATTACTGTTTCAGAGTAAACCTGTTCAGAAGAATCTATCCTATACGTTCGGGTTCAAATCCTTCTCCTAAAACTTAATTTTTTGACCAATGTTTATTGCTGCGATTAATCTAAAAGCATTCCTGCTAATTAACAGATGAAGCAACAGTCTAATGGGTAAGCACCCAGACATAGGTACAGTCGACCCTGGTGCAAATCCCAGCAGTGAACCGGGTTCAAAACACTTTAGCGCCATTGCTTTAGTTTTAAATAATTACGCAATCACGTTTTATTTATAAGTAGTATTGAATTCAACTGCACATACCAAGAGGAATCTTGGCGCAATCCAGTGGTGCTGGGTTTCGGTGCAGGAGACCTGGGTTCGAAACCCAGTGGTGACAATATTTTAGTTTTGAATGATTACGCAATCAAGATTTATTTAAGTAGTTTTGAATTCAACTCCAAATACCAACAGGATAAATGGCGCAAGCCGTTAGTCCACTGGTCTGTTAATTGCATGCAGTTCCAGGCTGGTACGTCCGGGTTCGAATCCTGCTCCTGAAACACAGAGACATGGCAGCTGCTGGCTGCAGCAATGGCAGGGACACAATGTCTCCCTGAAGGTTAGAGCGTGGAGGAAATGTACGGACGGGGGAGAAAAGGAGGGACCGGGAGGGTAGCGACCTCCCAGAAGGGTGCTAAGGTGATCACCATGCCGGGGTGTCCCGGACTTTGAGTCATCCTAATACCTGGTCGACACTCTGACTAACTCTCCGCACTTTTTTACAATATATATATATGTATATATATATATGTATATGTATATGTATATGTATATATAAATTAAATCGGGAGGGTGGCCTTAGCTTTCGATCCAATCCGGACCTTCATCAGAGGCTTTGACAAAGTACAACATAGAAACTCATCCATTTATAGGGAAAAGGGAAAGCAAAGGATCATGGGGCGGGATCCAAAAAAGGCGGGAAAATAGTGACCAATTAAAGATAAGCATCAGTCGAGAAAAAGCCAATAGGAGTATCAGAAGTGAACAAAAGGGGGATTATTGAGCCACGCAATAAGTGGATGTGGCAGCTTATGGTGAAGCTACGGTAAAAGAGGGATTATTGAGCCACACAATAGGTAGAGGTGGCAGCTTGTAGTGAAGCTGGCATAAACATAGGACAATACACAAAGGGATACAACAAAAAAGGGGGTTTTGAGCCTTACAAATTGAGGAGTTGATGTGTGGGTGTAAATAGTTCTATGAGTACATACATACATATGGTTTAACCCATCCAGTAATTGACCAGATATTGGGTGGCATAAGCCGAACTACAACCTTCGTTCTTTTGCGTCTTCAATCAGTTCGCCAATGGTTTTGGTTTGGTTCTTACAGACTTGCGTCAGTAGTGTCGGTCGTGGTCGTCCTCTCTTCGTGTACTTGTCTGTGTTGAAGAGCAATTGCTTCGATTCGTTCATATCTGAAGATCTTATCAGATGAGCCAGGTATTTGGCCTGTTGTCTTTTAACGAATATAGACACCGGGCTGGCTTTGCAGATACGGTACACGTCGTCGTTTGTGTATTTGAAGTGCATGTGGTCACTGGATTCAAGATCAGGGTTATTGGATGGTTTCCTCTTATAACCATGAAACATGATTTTGCGTAGGTATCCAGTGTAAGTTGCATCTAGTTTAGCGTACTCAGACTTATCGAGTGTCCAGTTTTGGCAACCATAGACTAGTCTAGATCGTACATACCCGTCAAGGAACCGCTTTCTCGTGTGAAGATGGATCTTCCTGTTTTTCAGCAGGTTACTTAGGGCGTAGAACTTTGCAGTGGCATTCTGGATGCGGGCATCGATTTCAGATTTCCCTGTGCCATGTTGGTCGTGTTGGATAATCGCTCCGAGGTATTTGAAGTCCAAATCGTTCTCTATTCCGACTTCTTCGAGTGAAATTACCGACTTTGGATAGATTTTACCTGGATTACAGGTGTGGAAGTTTAGGGTCAGGGTTTTGGTCTTCATAGGGTTGATCTTGAGAGAGAACTCCTTGAAAACTTGGTTGAGCATCTGCAGGCCCTTTTCCGCCGAAGCAGGGTCGTGAAAGAAGAGAACGGTATCGTCTGCGTATCCGCACCACGTTACCTTCTTGAAACCCGAGATTTTTACGTTCAAATTGGATGCAGATTCTGGGATGGTGTACTTCTGATCGAGAAAGTTGATGTTGTCGTCGAGCATGCAGCGATCTGAGTAGGTGCGCATGGCGTAATCGACATACAGATTGAAGAGCATCGGACTCTCGTTTCCGCCTTGCCTGACTCCCGAAAAGGTTTCAAATTCTAGCTCGGGGTTGTCAGCAAGAAAGTTCTTTGTCTGCTTGTACAGCGCTTCAAGAAGGTGAATGAGAGTTAGGTCGGAGCCATCGGGGAGCCTGTTTTTAATGCTTTTCCATAGCCATTCACGATTGACATGGTCAAAAGCACTAGATAGGTCGACAAAAACAAGGGTCGCCTCATCCATCTTTCTCTCCAATATCTGCTGAATTCTCTTTATACGGAAAATTCCATCCACTGTCGATCGATTTGTCCTGAATCCTTGTTGGTGGTCAGATATTTGTTCAAGATACCAGGGTTGAAGTTTTTGGAGTATAAGATTCACGGTCACCTTGCAGAGAATAGAACCGATGTTGAGTGGTCTGTATGATTTTGGATCTTTTTTCTTGCCTTTCCCTTTATACAGGCATTGGAGTTTACCAGTCGACCAACTACTTGGCATCGACTTGTTAGTCCAGACATCTGTGATGAGGCAGTGGAAGCTGTCGATGAAATTTGCGTCTCTTGCCATTGCTTTGAGCATTTCAGGAGCAACGTCTGAGAATGCTTTATTTGATTTGAGGTTCAAGAGAGCCTTACTGATTTCGGGTTTTGTTGGGACACAGTTGTCGATTACTATGCCCTTGGAGATTTTCTGGAGGTCATCGACAAAAGGTGGTGGAGTCGTGATTGTTTTAGGACAAAGGGTATCAACGGGTGGGTTGAAGTGATTTTTAAACCATTTGTAGAGTTCGTTCGGCTCGCAGCTGCCAGGGGTGTTTTGGAGGGTGGTTTCTTGGGCACTGGCTCGTGCATACATGGCTCGAATTTGTCTATTCTGTGCATGATGATTAATTTGGTCCGCTTCATCGTTGAAGTGTTTGTTTTTCAGAAGTTTTGCTTGTTTCTTTATTTTCTTATTAAAAGTTTTTCTTCTCTCCGGTGGGAGATTATCTCTCAGGTGGATGAGGTTTTGGAGAGTTTCGTCGGTCGACCATAGAGGACGTTTGTGGTTGGTTTTGGTTTTTTGGAGAGTTTTGGTACCCGCAAGGTTGAGAGCCTCAACGATTGTTGAGTTTTTTGCGTCGATGTTGGCGTCTTTGATTGGATTATTTCTGAGATGATCAGCGCAGATTGTGGAAAACTCTGTATGGACAGTTTTGGTTTTGAGTTGTTCCAGATCGAGTCGGGTTGACTTTTTCAGTTTGAAGTTTTTGCGTCGTGAGATTTTGTTTCCGGGAGTTTTGAAGCTCGAGACAAGACATCGATGGTCGGAGATGAAGTCTAGTGAATTAAAAACCCTCGTATTTGAGCAGAACTGTCGGAGGAAAGGGTCGGAGCAGATCCAGTCGAGAGTCTTCTTTGTCCTTCCGTCGTTACTATGCCATGTCGTTCTTCGGCACAATGGTTGGCAGAACCAAGTGTTAAGCACAGAAAGATTGTTTTTCCTGACGAACTCGAGAAAACGAGTCCCGTTGTCGTTTGATGTTATTTCTTTGGGTATCTCATTCCCTCGGATGCAGCAATGGGGGTTGCTAGGTAGGTGGAGAGTTGCGTTCCAGTCACCTGATAAAATCAGCTTTTGGTGTTTCGAGTCAGGTTTTATTTTATGGAGGTATTGCCAGAATTTGTCCTTACTGGAGTCACTGTTGGCTTCGGTTGGTCCATAGACATTGACGACTTTGACGTCAAATCCGTGGATGTTAAGGGCGATGGTGATGATTCTTTCTGTGATGTATTCCACGTTAATAACTTCAAGTTCATCACAACATCGGACAAGAATACCTACGCCATATGCTCGTTTTCGGCTCATACCGCAGTAGTTGAACTCAAACTTCGTTCCGTCGACCTCAACTATCTTGCTTCCCTTGCCTAGTCTGCGTACTTCTTGCATACAAAGGATATCGATATTTGCCTTCTTCGCGTTTCGTGCGGCTTGTTCAATCCTCCAGTCCTCATTTCCGGTCTGGATATTGATGCTTCCTAAGCGCCATTGAAACCATATGAGGCGTTGACGTCTTCGCTTATTTACAGTCTGTACAGTGCCAGCTGTAGATCCGTTCATGTTGTAGTTTTTCGATACTTCTGGGGACTATCACAGTAGGTAGGGTATCAGACTTTCCTATCGTAGTCGTTCGTATTGCGAGTGTTTAGCTTGTCTAGTCCAGGGTGCAGGTGAACTTCTCAGAGAGACAAGACGGTGACATTGTGTGCCAACCGGAAGTTCGGACCGTTGTTGTACATAGATCGTTTTGTGTGTCATTCGCAATACCAGCACCCCAGTGGCAGTTTGAAAAAAATGTAAATGTATAAAAGATAAGATAAGGCAACAGGTTAAAGCAAATACCTAGAAATAGAATAAAGATTAAAACAAATACCTGAAAAATGAAAGGTTACAACAAATACCTGGAAATAGAACAGGTTGGGACAAAGACCTGAAAAGTAACAGGTTAAAACAAATACCTGAAAATAGAATAAAGATTAAAACAAATACCTGAAAAATGAAAGGTTACAACAAATACCTGGAAATAGGTAAAGGTAACTGGGTTATTTGATACCTGTGTTGATATTGAGGCCATAGGGTTGCAGTGTTTTCAGTTGATGTATCCAGTGTGACTCCCTAAGTTTGCGATGTGTATCATTGCTAGTGCAGGCTTCAATTACAATGAGTTCAACATCATTAATGTTATGATTAGGGCTGTTAAAATGGATAGCCACAGGGTAGGGTTTTTTAGTTTTCACAGAGGAAACATGGTTGGCAAAGCGGAGACACAATTTGGTCTTTGTCTCCCCTACATATTGTATACCACATCTTTTACATGAGATTACATATATAACATTAGGTGTGTCACACTGGGATTTAGTTCTGATTGTGTAGGTGAGACCAGTACTGTGGCTTTTCACCTTCTGAGCAGGTTTGAGATACAAACAGGTTTTGCATCTCGAGCGGTTACACTTGGAGCACCCCTGTGGTGATTCATGATCAGTGACGTTAAGGTCACTGTTGGTGCTAGGGAGCCTAGCCCGAACCAATATATCGCCGAGGTTACGGGGCGACGGAAAGCAATCAAAGGGGCTCAGGGATGGCTGGCGTAACCTGTCGGAGGAGTGTAAAATAGTCATGTTATCATTTACGATAGATGAAAGTCTGGGTAATCTGGGGTGATAAGTCGTGACCAGGGGACTCTGTTAGGAAGGGTTTCTTGTTACCCTGGGTAGCCAAGAGGGTGCTACGGGGGTACAGAGGGCCCTGTTGATGGCTAGTTGGACCCTGCGTTTGCTATGACCCCGGGATACAAGGTGTTGCCTCAGTTCAGACGACCGTTTCCTGTATAAGGTATCGGTGGAACAGATACGTCTTATACGGAGCGCTTGACTGTAGGCGATGGCCTCTTTGCAGTGCTTGGGGTGGCAGCTGTTGGAAAGCAGGTATTGATGAGTGTCAGTGGGTTTACGATAGACATCAGTCGAGATGCCATGGGGGGGATTTTTTGATGGTGACGTCTAGGAAGTTCACGCTATTGGTAGAGTAGTTAGCAGTGAACTTGATGGTGGCGTGGAATGAATTAATGTAGTTGATGAATTCATCTAGGCTATCTTGGCCACCACACCAAATGCAGAATATATCGTCAATAAATCTCCACCATACTAGAGGACGGTGGGGGGCAGAAGATAGCAGTCTGTCTTCAAGGTCGGACATAAACAGATTAGCGTATGATGGTGCCATCTTAGTGCCCATCGCTGTACCTTGAACCTGGAGAAAGTTTCTGTCTAGGAACGTGAAATTGTTTTTGGTCAGTATGTGTCGGATAAGATCAGTGAGGTGTCTCACTGAAGGTTTAGTTTGGTTGTTGGATCTGAGAGCATTGGCACATGCACTTATTCCTTCGCCATGGGGGATGTTTGTATATAAGGAGGAAACATCCAGCGTGACAAGGAGGGCAGAATTGGGTATTTGATGTTTAATACCCTCTAGTTTACGGAGGAAGTCCGTAGTGTCCTGTATGAATGAAGGGATATGAGAGACCAGAGGGTTGAGGTAACTGTCAACGAACTCAGAGATACGTTCTGTTGGGCTACCATTACCTGACACAATGGGACGGCCCGGGTTACCTGCCTTGTGTATTTTGGGCAGTAGATAGAAACGGGCCGTACGAGGATCCTGTGGAATGAGATAGTTAAAGGTATCCTTGTTAATACCGTTACAATTATGAATTTTGACGAGGGTGTCAGATATTTCTTTTGCGAAGGAGTGGGTAGGGTCAGTATCACATTCTGTATAGTGATCAGTGTTATTAAGTTGTCTGAGGGCCTCGGCTGTGTAATCATCTCTGTTCATGACCACAACAGCAGACCCTTTGTCAGCCCGTTTGATGACAAGGTTCGTAGCTTGTCGGAGTTCACCGATGGCGTCCCGTTCAGCACGGGAGAGGTTGCTGGCACATCTAGCAGGAGGTTCCTTGTTAACCTCAGAGTTGACTGCATTGATATAGTTGTCAAGGGCTGCATCTCTATTCTTAGGAGGTACCCATACACTTTTTTCTTTGAAGCGGTTGCGGCTGGGGGCCCCAGAGGAACTGTCATCTGGGGTCTCGTCGTCTGCGGGAGGCTCGACGTGAAAGAATTCACGGAGTCGTAGTCTGCGGTTGAAGTGGCCTATGTCCTGTTGGAGTGAGAGTTGATTATGTTCCTTGGGTGTGGGGCAAAACTTAAGACCCCTTGAGAGCAATTTAACCTGGGGATCATCACTGAGTGCAGTATCAGATAGATTAATTACAGTATGTGTTGGTGGGTTAGGGGTGTTGTTACCAGAGGGTCTATTGGTGACCTTATGGAAACGCCTGTACAGGTATTTCTTATGGTTAACCTGGGCATTATAGCGTTTCTTGTCCTGTTGGCATTGTAGGGAGAAACGAAGGTGGTTAATATTTGAGGAAAGAATGGTTTGGAAATGGTCCCATTCATGATCATTAGAGCAGGCCACTTTTAATTGAGATTCTGTACTCTCAATATCAAGTGACTGCTTGTCAATGCATTTTAGGCATTGTGCTTCGAGAAGTTCAAGTAAATGGAAGGAAGTCTTGGTTAGTGTGTCATTCCATTTCTTACTGAATGCCGGGTCTAGGTCCCCAAAGGAGGGGCTGCATTTGATTTTGAGACCCTTGGGTAGAATACGGGATAAACGATAGAAACGGTAGTTATCAAGGTGAGATAGGTAACGTACTCTCTTTTCCTCAAGTTTGCGCAACTTTTGGAAAAGGCATTTAGTATTAAGCGATGACATAGAGAAAAGCAATATACAATATGTACATTATATGTATAGAAAATGTTGGAAAGAGCTGTGGAGAGAGCGGGTTAATACAAAATACCTGAAAAGGGAACGGGTTAAAACAAGGAGCTGTGGAGAGAACGGGTTAAAACAAAGAGCTGTGGAGAGAACGGGTTAAAACAAAGAGCTGTGGAGAGAACGGGTTAAAACAAAGAGCTGTGGAGAGAACGGGTTAGAACAAAGAGCTGTGGAGAGAACGGGTTAAAACAAAGAGCTGTGGAGAGAACGGGTTAAAACAAAGAGCTGTGGAGAGAACGGGTTAAAACAAAGAGCTGTGGAGAGAACGGGTTAAAACAAAGAGCTGTGGAGAGAACGGGTTAAAACAAAGAGCTGTGGAGAGAACGGGTTAAAACAAAGCTGTGGAAAGAACAGGTTAATACAAGTACCTGTGGAGAGAACGGGTTAATACAAATACCTGAAAAGAGAACAAGTTTATACAAAGAGCTGTGGAGAAAATGGGTTAAAAACAAAGAGCTGTGGAGAAAACGGGTTAAAAACAAAGAGCTATGGAGAAAACGGTTAAAAAACAAAGAGCTGTGGAGAGAGCGGGTTAATACAAATACCTGAAAAGAGAACAAGTTTATACAAAGAGCTGTGGAGAAAATGGGTTAAAAACAAAGAGCTGTGGAGAAAACGGGTTAAAAACAAAGAGCTATGGAGAAAACGGTTAAAAACAAAGAGCTGTGGAGAGGAAAATCAATATTTTATGAAAAAATATGGATAAATTTACGGAATTTTATACTAGTCCAAATAGGCTGTAACTCGGTGGCTGTATTCTGCAGACACAGTGGTTCATTCTGTGTAAATTTGAAGCGAATCGGAGAATTTTTTTTTTTTGAGGTGAAAAAAAACGACAATGCTTACCCCTTGTCGTTTTTTCCAAATTTGGCCTAAAAATGACATTTTTTCAAAATGATTAATACTTGCTGGAGAGACGTAACAGAGTGCCTAGAACACATTTGTGGTAATTTGAGTCGCCTATCTTTCCAACTTTTTAAGAAAATCAATATTTTATGAACAAATATAGGTAAAATTTCAAAATTTTAAACTTGTCCAAACAGGCTGTAACTTGGTGGCTGTAATTTTACCCATATTTTCCATAAAATATTGATTTTCTTAAGCAAATTGGAAAGATAGGTGAAAAAACGACAATGCTTCTACCCCTTGTCGTTTTTCCAAATTTAACCTAAAAAATGACATTTTTCTCCGATTCAAATTTACAGAATGAACCTACTGTGTCTGGAGAACGTAACAGCCACCGAGTTACAGCCTATTTGGACTAGTTTAATTTCGCCTAATTTTACCCATATTTTTCATAAAATATTGATTTTCAAAAAGTTGGAATGATAGGCGACTCAAATTACGAAAATGGGTTCTAACTCTATTAAGTCTCTCCAGCAAGTATCAAGCATTTTGAAAAATGTCAATTTTAAAATTGCAAAAAAACGACAATAAGCATTGTCGTTTTTTCACCTAAAAAATTGTCTCCGATTCGCTTCAAATTTACACAGAATGAACCAATGTGTCTGGAGAATACAGCCAGAGTTACAGCCTATTTGGACTAGTTTAAAATTTCAATTTTACCCATATTTTTCATAAAATATTGATTTTAAACTTAAAAGTTGGAATGATAGGCTGACTCAAATTACGAAACACATGGGTTCTAGGCACTCTATTACGTCTCTCCAAGCAAGTATCAAGCATTTTGAAAAAATGTCATTTTGTCGTTTTTCCAAATTTGCAAAAATGACAAGGGGTAAAATGCATTGTCGTTTTTTCTGGAGAGACGAAGAACACATTGTCCTGATTCGCTTCAAATTTAAGAATGAATCAATGTGTCTGAACAGAATACAGCCACCGAGTTACAGCCTATTTGGACAGTTTAAAATTTGGCTGTAATTTTACCCATATTTTCATAAAATATTGATTTTCTTAAAAAGTTGGAATGATAGGCGACTCAAATTACGAAAATGGGTTCTAGGCACTCTATTACGTCTCTCCAGCAAGTATTAATCATTTTGAAAAATGTCATTTTAGGCAAATTTGGAAAAACGACAAGGGTAAGCATTGTCGTTTTTTTCTCCTCGAAAAAATTGTCTCCGATTCGCTTCAAATTTACACAGAATGAACCAATGTGTCTGCAGAATACAGCCACCGAGTTACAGCCTATTTGGACTAGTTTAAAATTTCGTAATTTTACCCACATTTTTTCATCAAATATTGATTTTCTTCAAAAGTTGGAATGATAGGCGACTCAAATTACGAAAAATGGGTTCTAGGCACTCTATTACGTCTCTCCAGCAAGTATCAAGCATTTTGAAAAATGTCATTTTAGGCAAATTTGGAAAACGACAAGGTTAGCATTGTCGTTTTTTTCACCTCGAAAAAATTTTTTCTCCGATTCGCTTCAAATTTACACGGAATGAACCAATGTGTCTGCAGAATACAGCCACCGAGTTACAGCCTATTTGGACTAGTTTAAAATTTCGTAATTTTACCCATATTTTTTCATAAAATATTGATTTTTTAAAAGTTGGAAATGATAGGCGACTCAAATTACGAAAATGGGTTCTAGGCACTCTGTTACGTCTCTCCAGCAAATATCAAGCATTTTGAAAAATGGGGGGGGGGGGGGGGGGGGGGGGCGACGGGGACGGGGGAGGGGGAGGGAAGGGGGTTGCAAAAAAATTGAGATCTGCACTCTCTCTCTCAAAAATATAATAACATAAATTATTGTATATATATATATATATATATATATATATATATATATATATATATATATATATTGTAAAAAAGTGCGGAGAGTTAGTCAGAGTGTCGACCAGGTATTAGGATGACTCAAAGTCCGGGACACCCCGGCATGGTGATCACCTTAGCACCCTTCTGGGAGGTCGCTACCCTCCCGGTCCCTCCTTTTCTCCCCCGTCCGTACATTTCCTCCACGCTCTAACCTTCAGGGGAGAGACATGGCGGTCCCCAAGCCATTGCCGCAGCCAGCAGCTGCCATGTCTCTGTGTTTCAGGAGCAGGATTCGAACCCGGACGTACCAGCCTGGAACTGCCGCAATTGACAGACCAGTGGACTAACGGCTTGCGCCATTTATCCTGTTGGTATTTGGAGTTGAATTTAAAACTACTTAAATAAATCTTGATTGCGTAATCATTCAAAACTAAAACATTGTGGCCACTTGGTTTCGAACCCAGGTCTCCTGCACCGAAACCCAGTACCACTGGATTGCGCCAAGATTCCTCTTGGTATGTGCAGTTCAATTCAATACTACTTATAAATAAAACGTGATTGCGTAATTATTTAAAACTAAAGCAGTGGCGCCAAAGTGTTTCGAACCCGGTTCGCCTGGACCGTAGCACAGCGGTCACAGATTGAGCTACCAATCCTCTTGGTAAACGACGAATTTAATACTACTGATAAATAAAACGTGATTGCGTAATCATTCAAAACGAAAACATTGTTGGCACTTGGTTTCGAACCCAGTTGTCCTGTACCGAAACCCAGTAACACTGGATTGCGCTATGATTGCTCTTGTTACGTGAAGTTGAATTCAATACTACTTATAAATAAAACGTGATTGCGTAATTATTTAATACTAAAATAATAGCGCCAAAGTGTTTCGAACCCGGTGCTTTTTCGAACCCGGTTCGCCTGAACCGCAACACAGTGCCAACAGATTGCGCCACTAATCCTCTGTTTAAATGGCGTTGAATTTAATACTACTTATAAATAAAACGTGATTGCGTAATCATTCAAAACGAAAACACTGTGGCCATTGGGTTTCGAACCCAGGTCTCTTGCACCGAAACCCAGTAGCACTGAATTGCGCCACGATTCCTCTTGGTATATGTGTATGAATTTAATACTACTTATAAATAAAACGTGATTGGGACAAGTAGGATTCGAACTCGGGTCGCTTGCATTGAAACTCAATACTAATGGATTGCTCCACCAATCCTTTTGATATTTAGGTTTGAATTTAATTCGATTTAGAGTTGAATTTAATTCTAAACCGTGACAGCAAAACCACTTAAAATGGAAAAAAATGCGGCAGACCAGTGCTGGGATTCGCTTGTCCCAAACTTTGGCGCCTTAACATTAGACCGTTGGTTATCTGCCATGGAATGTGAATGATTGGAGATTTATTGCTAGCAACAAGCATTGGTCAAAATAAAACACAAGAACTTTCTAATAGGGGTTCGAACTGCCAGACGTACCAGCCTAGAAATGTACTGATTGAACTTTCCAGTGTACTACCGGCTTGCACCAACTATCCTGTTTGTATCTGGAGTTGAATTTAAAACTACTTAAATAAATCTTGATTGCGTAATCATTCAAAACTAAAACATTGTTGCCACTGTGTTTCGATCCCAGGTCTCCTGCACCGAAACCCAGTACCACTGGATTGCGCCAAGATTCCTCTTGGTACATGTAATTGAATTTAATACTAGTATAAATAAAACAGGATTGCGTAATTATTTAAAATTAAAGAAATGGCGCCACTGGGTTTCGAACCCGGTTCTTTTTTTAACCCGTTTCGCCTGGACCGCAGTAGATTGCGCCACCAGTAGATTGCGCCACGCAGTAGATTGCGCCACGCAGTAGATTGCGCCACCAATCCTCTGGGTAAATGGTGATGAAGTTAATACTACTTATAAATAAAATGTGATTGCTTAATTTTTTTTTTTTTTTAATATATCAAACCAGTGTACTAACGGCTTGCGCCACCTATGTTGTTGGAATCTGGTGTTGTATTTTAAATTACTTAAATAAATCGTGATTGTGTAACCATTGAAAATTAAAAAGAAAAGCGTCATGACACTGTTGGAACCAGAGTCAGCTGTACCAAGGTCTTGCGCCTTGATGACTTTGGAGAAACATCGAAAGCAGTTTTGTGCAACAATTCACCAGTGTCTTTGTACCATTATTTTTACAGAGTCATCATCATTAATGTCCACCTTGGTGTATTAATCCTCATTATTACCCGGATGCATCTCTTGTCTGTGTTTTTTAAAAAGAATAATATGTCAAACATATTCAATAATTATCTGATTTGTTTCAAAATAAATCATACCACAGTGTTCATTGGACATCGCTATAATATGGGACGGTTCCGGTGAAGTTTTCCGTGAATTTCCAACCAGCGTGATTGTGACACAGGCCGTGCCGTCAAACACAGCAGAGTGTCCCACTAGTGGACGGCACTCTCAGGATATCTCCCGTATAATAGGCCTACCTTTCGAACTACAATATCTGAAGTAGATTTTAGCTTTGGCCGGGAGGTTGAGTAGTGGACCTTTGGGGTTTAAATGGGGTTGTTAATGGGGTGATGAAGGCTTCAGGTGGGGCGGTGGCGGTGTTTGACATGTTTTATATGAGCAGAATGTTGTTTCTTTTTCGTGCATTTTTAACAGGGATGGGAAAACCAATTCATCTATTTCCATTCAGCTTAATTGTCGATCGGGGGAGGAGTAGGGATTCAGGATAACAAGCAACTCATATTCGTCTCGTCAAAGGGTCAAGCCCTTTTTGGTTATACACCTGATTGTATCCACCAGAAACCGTAAGACGATGGAGGAAGTTGGGAACGGGGACAGGAGGATTCATCGCTAGTGTCACCAGCGCTGGGAGTTCCAATTATCAAATTTGCTTTGAATACATTCGGTTGATGTGGACTTCGACATGACAGAGTAAATTCTTCATTCCGGTTATGTCAGTTATTCTTCCCATTCTAAAATTATTATAATGAATGTATATACATCTGTACTTCACGATCAAGAAGTCAAGAAATATGTACAGAAACCAACGTATAAATTTTGCAGATAATTTCATTGTGTTTTTAACGAGAAAATAGTGAAAACGCATTAAGATTTTTCTTTAAAAGTCCCCATATGCAACTTCGTGTACAATCTTTGAAAATTTAATGAATTATTCTTCAAACTATGAAGCATCCAAATCAACTTGATGCCATTTTTTTCTACCACCGGAATGATGTTTTTTTCGAGGTATTTTTCGAACTAAAACGCAGACGACGAAACGAATATTAACGAAAAGCCTACACTTTTTCCCAATTGACGCACCACGCATTTTCGGAATCCTTCCTGTTACCACTGTGCAATAGGATTCTCAATTGGTGTTAATTTCGCAGCCGGGACACTGCCATGTGTCACTTCGCGCTATATCCGAAAATCACACAGTCACTTCGTGCTGTATCCGAAAACCACACAGTGCGGTGCCGTGCACATAAGCCTTGTCATCATCACCCGTCCATCCCACCATCCACAAAATCATCAACATCATTATGCTGTATAAATGATATATTTTGAAATGATTTGTTCCAATGATCATTCTCCTTTATGTAATATCATGAATTGTGTTAAGTAAACTACTACAATTGTTGTTTATTGTGTTGTTTCACAAAAGGAAATGTTTTAACTCAAACGTATTACAATAAAAATGTAGTTGAAATAAAATCCACAACTGGAGATACATCGTTTTGCCATAAATATGTAACGGAATTAAAATCATTAACTGAAGATACATCGGTTTACCATAACAATGTAGTGGTATAAAAACCTATAACTCAAGATACATCGTTTTGCCATAAATACCGTATAATGGAAATTAAATGTAACTTGAGCTGAGATACACTGTTTTGCCATAAAAGTATTAGAAATATGATTTGGTTAAATATTCAGCAAAAGAATGTAAGTGCATGAAATTTATCATATTACAAAAACGATCCAAGGATTTGTGCCCAAAATTTGCAGGAATGTAGACTAAAATGATCTCCATGTTCATGCTTTATTCCAATTCCAACAGAGTCAAGTGTCCAAAAAGGCACGTGTTCAAACTTTAAACTCAATTTTCTCAAAATGTCATTTTTCGAGTTAGGCTGTTTTGCCATATAAGGGCCGACGGGCCCGACAGGGAAGCCATTGTTTTTTCTGCTGCATGCTGCGCGTGCTTGCATGGCGGGTCATGACCTGCGCGGAGATATATACCTACACAAAACAGCTTTTTTTTTTTCCGGCTCAAAGTGGAGTCCAAGTCATGGGAAAGATTTATAATTTGTTGAAAATGAGCATAATTGTGTTTTCTCAGAAGTCAGCAGAGCACTTTAGACAGAACAATGTTTATTTTTGCTTTCATAAAAAAATAAAGTAATTATTTGTGAATCATGTTTATTTTGCTGGGACAAAATATACCTTATTTCGTGACAGATTTGCGAATTTAATTCTTTCCTTTTAACTGCTCTCCTTTTAAAGAAAAAAAATGGGGTGGGCTGGGAAGTGGAGGGGAAAGCGGAAGGTATTATGGCCATTATGATCATTGACGGATCTAGGGGAGGGCAAGGGGGGTATAATAATAATAATGTGTGGACTTATATAGCGCACGTATCCACCAACTGAGTGCTGCTCATAAGGCTCATAAATCATTCCTGAAACCATCTCAGCTCCCTGGGGAGTATACAGCTTAATTGCTGCCATTACAGCGGATATAGGGCTAATCAACCAACTCTGCCCTCACAGGTACCCATTTAACCCCTGGGTGGAGAGAAGCAATTATGGTTAAGTGTCTTGCTCAAGGACACAAGTGTCACGGCCGGGATTCGAACCCACATTCTGCTGCTAACATGCACCAGAACTTGAGTCCGGTAAGCTGTCCCTCCTAATTTTTTGCCATGTATACAAATTTACTATACGGTTTTTAGCATTCCCTTTTTTGCCGTGTTCCCCCATTCTTCGAAACTCTGGATCCTCCCCTGATTATATGACCCATGATCCAGGTCCCCTCAATAACTGATATGCTCTCCCCGACCGATAAATACATTTGTTATGTATATTTTTTGTTTAGATATTATTTTTATTTTTTGTTAATTTTTATTTACAATAATATATTTTTAAAAATAAATGTAGGGCCTTAGTTCTGTGCACTATACTATCGGGAGTGTACGGCTACGTACAAAATAAAACAGCTAATTTGAAGATGCTAATAAGGCATAATTATTATTTATCGTTTATCTTGTTATTATAGAAAGTAATCACAGTCATCGTGACAGTTTTGATAACAGTGTTAGTGTTGTACCTGACGTTTAGTTAAAAAAGGGAACTTCAAGGTTTTATGAATGATTATACATCAATTTATATCTGGGAGCATTGTTGAATAGCACAAAAGTAACACTATTTATATACCGACAAATTAATTACTCAACAAATACAAAGCTTTATAAATTTTCATATTCTTTTTTTATTGAAAATAAAGTCACTGAACAAATACAGAAATTTATACATTCTTTTTTATAAAAAATGATAAAGGAGATGATTGAAAACATTCTTGATTTAATAATGGCTTCAAAAATTTACTTCTCATTATAACATGATTAAAAGCCAAATATTTATGCTGAATGAATATAGGTTTAAAAACTGGTGCCACAATATATAGTGTGTATGTAAGCTTCAAGAGAATGGTGGGAGACACTATGAAAAAATACCACCCAAAATATTGCTGTCAGCTAAGACTAATATGCCTATCAGAAGAAGACATCCTGACTTAATTATTATGATGCAAAATTTTGTTAGGTGCAACTGCCACGTATTATGCGTGTGCTTGGTACCAATGAAAACCTTGTCAAGGCAAAAAGGGTCTCCGGTGTCCTTTTTTGTTTTTGTTGTTGCTATGAAACGATGTCCAATTGCAGCCAAAATTGCTGAATCCATTAGAATTCTGTCGCACTGCCTTACGACTTATCAAAGATTGCCTGATTTGTGTGGCCTCTTTTAGACACCATACTTTGCGTATGGAAAATTTAGTCTGGTTCCAACAACCGCGTGTACATGTATCACGTATTTCACTGGTTGGAGAAAAAAAAAACGAAAAAAAAAACACATCACCGCACCGATTTTGAAGCCGACCTATGACCAGAAACTGGAGACTTTTTTTGGCCTAACTCAAAACGTGAATTTCCAGCTACAAGGCCTATTCCTGATTTCAAATGAGCTGGTCAAATATGAAATACGTTTAGCAGATATTTATAAGGCACAGCATGCCTCTCTCGTTCTCTTGCTTAAATATTCAGGAGACTGTCTTTTCGTGACTAGAACAAAATGTTTGGGGTTTGGTCATCAGTTGACCGAGTCAGTTGAGAGGTTTCACGAGTTTGTTGTGTCTATAATGCATTCAATAGTTTCACTAGAAAAATGGTCTGTATGAAATTCAAAATATCCCTTCACAAATTAATACAAATTATTTTACAAACAGCTGTAGAATATAGAAGCCTATGGCAGAAAACGTTCGTCGTCTTGCAGTCTAATATCACAACGTACTCCCGACTTGCTCCAAATATGAAATTAATTATTAAATGAAACTACGCCATCCAATTTATTTCATAACAATTCCTGTAAAATCACTTATTCAAATATTTTGATGTGTCAAAAAAAAAATCCCAACAGGCATTTAAATATGAAGAAAGAAAAACATTAAAATAATATTCAAACAATCAGAGTTGCGGAAAGCACTTTTCTCACAAGGGTCTAGTCGTGAGAATATGTTAAACCCTGGGAACGTGGTTGTTACCAACAGCGTTCACTTCCTACACTCTTAAAACTAAAATGTTGAATCAACATTTTAAAGAGTTCAGTCAGTGACAACTCTTTATAAAGTTGGATTTAAAAGTACTCAATTAACATTGATAAAGCTAGACTTAACTTGACTCTGTGTTAATTTAACCCTTTCTTTGAGTTGAATTCTTAAAAGGTTGATTCAACACTTTAGTTTTAAGAGTGTAATAAACGAAGTCGTCATGACATAGTATAAAGTTTACTACAGAACAACGCAGGCAAATGGCCTCTGATGGGCCTAGGTGCTGTATACAATAAATACGATATCAATGTTAATATTGTGGGGAAGATGTTCGAAGAGATATCATAATTTATATATATATATATATATATAGGCCTATCTATATAGTCCATACATTTTTCAAATGTTTTTTCTACAGCCATAATGCGTGATCTGCGTATAAGAAGCTGTAGGTGGTATAATTATAACCTGATTATTAAGCGATATGACATACTGCTAATATTCTTACAGTATAACAATACATCTTCTGAAATCTAAATAATACCAGCTAGAATCATGTGTTTTCGTTTACCAGAGGTTAGAAGGACCACCACAGCAAATGTTCTGGTGTTGTGACTTCAACCAGGATCCGACACCGACGGGTGTGCTGCAGCCACTGACGGAAGAACAGCACCCAGTTCCACCGGGAACTCCACCAAACGTAAGTCCCAGCCAGTTGTTAGAAGCATCTCCATCGATGTCGTACTTCACGTACCAGTTGCAAGTAGTGATGGGACCGCCTCGAGAGATTCTGCACTTGCGACCGTTTTCACCTATGATGCCGGTTGATGCCATGTCAAAGAAATATTGCGCGCTGTAAGAATCCCACATATCGCATTGTAACACTGTCGAATATGAAAAGAATACACACCGTTTATAAATACATCAAAGGAGGCTTGTGTGAAGTGATTTAATTGGGGAGGGGCGGGGTTTCTCACACCTACCCCCTTTAAAATTTCTCACGCATACAAGCGATTTTAAAGGTGTTCAGTTATTTTGGAAAAACATTTCAGCCCCGCCTCCCATTTCATTTCTGTATCCGCCGCAGAAGTACGTCGGCAAATTGGCTTGCACACTCAAGGATTATGCCTTGGTTTACGGCCCATTACGTTTGCTGTGACTTTAATTACTAGCATGATCTGAATTTATGCAAATAATTCTGCAAATAATTAATAAATATTGTCCTCACCCCTCCCCCCACTCTGCTCACGATCTAGGGCTATAAATTGTCCATGCATCTCACATATTTTTCCTAACATGTGTTCGTTACAGAACCAAAATCTTTGGGCTTGAAAAACCTCACCAAATTCTCATGTTGTGGACCTCTGGCGTATATGACCCCGTTTTTTTGGAAGGAGGATCATGACCCTCATTGGATGATGGTCATGAGGGTCTTCGATTAGGTGGTGACAACCCACTTTTCCCAGTGTGGGTCGGTCTGGATTGGTCGATAAAGAGTGTAGTGGGTGTGTGATTGTATATAAATATATATTTATTAAATTCAAAGATTCTTCGAATAAAAATTAATATGTTCATTGTTTTTACATTAAAAAAAAAAAATCGGCTCAATTTCTGTAAGAAGGTGAACTATTGTATATATTTTCTTGAGTCGAATAAGCAGTGTAAATAACATCCCCTTGGTCAATAATATACGAGTCCAATAGTTTCGTTGTCTTCGGCCGTGTTTCAATCGTGTTCGAACATGCCCTCAATAGCCGGACCGGACAACAATGACCAGGTCAACAAGGTCGTGGTTGTGTAAACACAAACGACTTTGTACCGTGAACAAAATTATGTATATCAATTCAGGTCCGTCATGTTTTTTGTTTGTTTTTGTTTTGTTTATGACATGGTCATTAGGTGATGATGAAAAGTTTGTATTGTCATGCACCAACATTGAAAATATGCCGTCATTGGTTTTTGAAAATCCTCAGTAGGACTGCTTTGCGGTGAACTTTGATCCCGTTAGGTTTAGAGAGCATCTTTTGGTCAGAACTAGAGCGAAGTCCACTACGGTTAGGTTGGTATAGCGAGATAAGCTCGCATAGATAAGATGGTGCATTATTAGAAAGGCAATTAAAAGTAATAGTCATAATTTTTAAATCGATACGTTTTTGTACAGGTAGCCAATGAAGCTGTTGGAGGAGCGGAGATACATGGCCAGACTTTTTTGTCTTGAATATGAGTTTAGCAGCCCTATTTTGAAGTCGCTGAAGTCTTAATTTCTTTGGCTGATGAATCTATGAGAAGTGAGTTAGCGTAGTCAAGTCGAGCAGTTACTAAAGCACGGACTGCATGGTGGCATGTGGTATCATCAATGAACATTCTGATACGTGATAAATTACGAAGATGAAAATTAACAGACTTACAAATTGATGATACATGATGGGACATGTTCATTGCGCTATCAAATTCTACTCCAAGATTCCTTATAGTTTTGGATGGTTTGATAATAGTTTTACCATTGGAACACTGTCGAATAAGAATGCACACAATGAAAAGAATGCACACAATAAACACACTGCCGTTTTCAAATCATCTAGTTAGTGACAAAATATTGCTTTTTTCAAATCAAATATGAATTGTACAATAAGCACTCGTTATATGGTAATTTAATAGACGTCAGGGCTGTAGCTATAGGCAAAATAATGGACCCCGTCACATTGAAACGAAAGTACACACACAAATGGGGAAGTCCAATCTGGGATAATCCGTAGCCAAATGGGGTGTAGTATGGGGGTGTGACGCCCCCAGTATTAGTCTCAGTTGGCAAATAAACAACCAAATCAAACCATCCAAGGAGGCTTGTATTTTTGTGTGAGGTGATTTAATTGAGGGGGGCCTCACGCCTACCCCCTTTAAAATTTCTCACTCACACCAGCGATTTTGAAGGTGTTCAATTGTTTTGGAAAACATTTCAGCCCTGCCTTCCATTTCATTTCTGTATCCGCCGCAGAAGTAAATCGGCAAATTGGCTTCCACACCCCTTAAAATGCTCTGGCTACTACGGCCCTGTTTGAAGTGACTTTAATTGCTACCAAATTCTTAATTTATGAACCCTCCCCCACTCCACCCACGATCTAAGGCCTTAATTATTTGTCCTTGCATATTTTACATATTCACAAGTGCCAAAACCAAGTTTTCACTGAACCGATATCATTGGGCTTGAGCTCCTCACAAAATCCTCACAACAATGGGTGTGTGAATCCACAAAATAACATGTGTTCTCAGAACTAACTAGTGAGAATTAATTATATCAATGTTTTATGCTCTGTCCGTCTGTGAGTATGACTGTTTACTTACCAGGTTTACCGCAGCAAATGTTCTCGTGTTGTGACTTCAACCAGGCACCGGCTCCGACGGCTGTGCTGCAGCTACTGACGGACGAACAGCACCCAGTTCCACCGGGAACTCCACCGAACGTAAACCCCAGCCAGTTGTTAGAAGCATCTCCATCGATGTCGTACTTCACGTACCAGTTGCAAGCAGTGATGGGACCGCCTTGAGAGATTGTACACTTGCGACCGTTTCCTCCGATAATGGCGGCTGTAGCCATATTCGCGAAATCTTGTGCGCTATAAGTATCCCATGCACCACAGGAAAACGCTGTCGACAAAATAAATAAAATTACCATCACGGTAATGTTAAAACAATCTTTAGGATATAGACTGTCTGTCAAACTTTGTTATTTTATAATAGTGTTTTTATGTTTAACTGCAATTTTAAAAATCTTTACGCAAGAACATAGACTAGTAAAAAAAATGACTATTGAGAAGATAGGTGCAACCTTATATTTGGGAACTCTGATAAACAGGCAGATAACCGTACTGATACCAGATGGGACGTAACGGAACGAATAAAACCGAACAGAACCATGCATAGCCTAACGAATAACGAATAACCGGAATAAAACCGAACGGAACCATGCATAACGAGTACACCCGAAATTGAAATGAATGCAACCGAATTGGATATATAAACGAATCTAAGGCCAACACAAAAATGGCTCCAGTTTCTGGTTATAGGTTAGCTTCAAAATCGGTGCGGTGATACGCTTTAAAAAATTTTTTTTTTTCGTAATCTTATTATTTTGCCAACTAACTCCGTGTACGCGGTTATTGGAACCAGAGGCCTCAAATCGGGCAAACGTTCATACCCCTACGTGAAAAAAGGTTGTTGAAAACATAGCACGGCAAAAAAAAAAATTAATAAATAAATAAATAAATAAATACAAAAATAAAATAATAAATACCGATGCGCTGGTCTGAGGCGACGCATGCGGAGACCAGAAACCGGGGACATTTTTGGAGGCCTAAAGACACTCTTATCTTAGAAGATGTTTTATGTACATTTTTAAACCAAGTAAGCTGTTACATAATATGCTATTGTCTTGGTGGTAATTATCCGACGGCTGTGCTGCAGCTACTGACGGACGAACAGCACCCAGTTCCACCGGGAACTCCACCGAACGTAAACCCCTGCCAGTTGTTAGAAGCATCTCCATCGATGTCGTACTTCACGTACCAGTTGCAAGCAGTGATCGGACCGCCTCGAGAGATTCTGCACTTGCGACCGTTTTCACCTATGATGCCGGTTGATGCCATGTCAAAGAAATATTGCGCGCTGTAAGAATCCCACATATCGCATTGTAACACTGTCGAATATGAAAAGAATACACACCGTTTATAAATACATCAAAGGAGGCTTGTGTGAAGTGATTTAATTGTGGAGGGGCGGGGTTTCTCACACCTACCCCCTTTAAAATTTCTCACGCATACAAGCGATTTTAAAGGTGTTCAGTTATTTTGGAAAAACATTTCAGCCCGCCTCCCATTTCATTTCTGTATCCGCCGCAGAAGTACGTCGGCAAATTGGCTTGCACACTCAAAGATCATGCCTTGGTTTACGGCCCATTACGTTTGCTGTGACTTTAATTACTAGCATGATCTGAATTTATGCAAATAATTCTGCAAATAATTAATAAATATTGTCCTCACCCCTCCCCCCACTCTGCTCACGATCTAGGGCTATAAATTGTCCATGCATCTCACATATTTTTCCTAACATGTGTTCGTTACAGAACCAAAATCTTTGGGCTTGAAAAACCTCACCAAATTCTCATGTTGTGGACCTCTGGCGTATATGACCCCGTTTTTTTGGATGGAGGATCATGACCCTCATTGGATGATGGTCATGAGGGTCTTCGATTAGGTGGTGACAACCCACTTTTCCCAGTGTGGGTCGGTCTGGATTGGTCGATAAAGAGTGTAGTGGGTGTGTGATTGTATATAAATATATATTTATTAAATTCAAAGATTCTTCGAATAAAAATTAATATGTTCATTGTTTTTACATTAAAAAAAAAAAATCGGCTCAATTTCTGTAAGAAGGTGAACTATTGTATATATTTTCTTGAGTCGAATAAGCAGTGTAAATAACATCCCCTTGGTCAATAATATACGAGTCCAATAGTTTCGTTGTCTTCGGCCGTGTTTCAATCGTGTTCGAACATGCCCTCAATAGCCGGACCGGACAACAATGACCAGGTCAACAAGGTCGTGGTTGTGTAAACACAAACGACTTTGTACCGTGAACAAAATTATGTATATCAATTCAGGTCCGTCATGTTTTTTGTTTGTTTTTGTTTTGTTTATGACATGGTCATTAGGTGATGATGAAATGTTTGTATTGTCATGCACCAACATTGAAAATATGCCGTCATTGGTTTTTGAAAATCCTCAGTAGGACTGCTTTGCGGTGAACTTTGATCCCGTTAGGTTTAGAGAGCATCTTTTGGTCAGAACTAGAGCGAAGTCCACTACGGTTAGGTTGGTATAGCGAGATAAGCTCGCATAGATAAGATGGTGCATTATTAGAAAGGCAATTAAAAGTAATAGTCATAATTTTTAAATCGATACGTTTTTGTACAGGTAGCCAATGAAGCTGTTGGAGGAGCGGAGATACATGGCCAGACTTTTTTGTCTTGAATATGAGTTTAGCAGCCCTATTTTGAAGTCGCTGAAGTCTTTTAATTTCTTTGGCTGATGAATCTATGAGAAGTGAGTTAGCGTAGTCAAGTCGAGCAGTTACTAAAGCACGGACTGCATGGTGGCATGTGGTATCATCAATGAACATTCTGATACGTGATAAATTACGAAGATGAAAATTAACAGACTTACAAATTGATGATACATGATGGGACATGTTCATTGCGCTATCAAATTCTACTCCAAGATTCCTTATAGTTTTGGATGGTTTGATAATAGTTTTACCATTGGAACACTGTCGAATAAGAATGCACACAATGAAAAGAATGCACACAATAAACACACTGCCGTTTTCAAATCTAGTTTGTGACAAAATATTGCTTTTTTCAAATCAAATATGAATTGTACAATAAGCACTCGTTATATGGTAATTTAATAGACGTCAGGGCTGTAGCTATAGGCAAAATAATGGACCCCGTCACATTGAAACGAAAGTACACACACAAATGGGGAAGTCCAATCTGGGATAATCTGTAGCCAAATGGGTGTAGTATGGGGGTGTGACGCCCCCAGTATTAGTCTCAGTTGGCAAATAAACAACCAAATCAAACCATCCAAGGAGGCTTGTATTTTTGTGTGAGGTGATTTAATTGAGGGGGGCCTCACGCCTACCCCCTTTAAAATTTCTCACTCACACCAGCGATTTTGAAGGTGTTCAATTGTTTTGGAAAACATTTCAGCCCTGCCTTCCATTTCATTTCTGTATCCGCCGCAGAAGTAAATCGGCAAATTGGCTTCCACACTCCTTAAAATGCTCTGGCTACTACGGCCCTGTTTGAAGTGACTTTAATTGCTACCAAATTCTTAATTTATGAACCCTCCCCCACTCCACCCACGATCTAAGGCCTTAATTATTTGTCCTTGCATATTTTACATATTCACAAGTGCCAAAACCAAGTTTTCACTGAACCGATATCATTGGGCTTGAGCTCCTCACAAAATCCTCACAACAATGGGTGTGTGAATCCACAAAATAACATGTGTTCTCAGAACTAACTAGTGAGAATTAATTATATCAATGTTTTATGCTCTGTCCGTCTGTGAGTATGACTGTTTACTTACCAGGTTTACCGCAGCAAATGTTCTCGTGTTGTGACTTCAACCAGGCACCGGCTCCGACGGCTGTGCTGCAGCTACTGACGGACGAACAGCACCCAGTTCCACCGGGAACTCCACCGAACGTAAACCCCAGCCAGTTGTTAGAAGCATCTCCATCGATGTCGTACTTCACGTACCAGTTGCAAGCAGTGATGGGACCGCCTTGAGAGATTGTACACTTGCGACCGTTTCCTCCGATAATGGCGGCTGTAGCCATATTCGCGAAATCTTGTGCGCTATAAGTATCCCATGCACCACAGGAAAACGCTGTCGACAAAATAAATAAAATTACCATCACGGTAATGTTAAAACAATCTTTAGGATATAGACTGTCTGTCAAACTTTGTTATTTTATAATAGTGTTTTTATGTTTAACTGCAATTTAAAAAATCTTTACGCAAGAACATAGACTAGTAAAAAAAATGACTATTGAGAAGATAGGTGCAACCTTATATTTGGGAACTCTGATAAACAGGCAGATAACCGTACTGATACCAGATGGGACGTAACGGAACGAATAAAACCGAACAGAACCATGCATAGCCTAACGAATAACGAATAACCGGAATAAAACCGAACGGAACCATGCATAACGAGTACACCCGAAATTGAAATGAATGCAACCGAATTGGATATATAAACGAATCTAAGGCCAACACAAAAATGGCTCCAGTTTCTGGTTACAGGTTAGCTTCAAAATCGGTGCGGTGATACGCTTTAAAAAAAAAATATTTTCGTAATCTTATTATTTTGCCAACTAACTCCGTGTACGCGGTTATTGGAACCAGAGGCCTCAAATCGGGCAAACGTTCATACCCCTACGTGAAAAAAGGTTGTTGAAAACATAGCACGGCAAAAAAAAAAAAATAAATAAATAAATAAATACAAAAATAAAATAATAAATACCGATGCGCTGGTCTGAGGCGACGCATGCGGAGACCAGAAACCGGGGACATTTTTGGAGGCCTAAAGACACTCTTATCTTAGAAGATGTTTTATGTACATTTTTAAACCAAGTAAGCTGTTACATAATATGCTATTGTCTTGGTGGTAATTATCAATGATGGAAGCCCCCTTAAGGCCCGCAGTCAAGGCAAAATAAATGACATTAGATGTGACGTGAAGCCATTAGAAACTACCCGGAAAGTATGGTTCAACCAATACCGGTAGGCCTATTCGAAAGAAAAACTGGGCCTAATGTTGGTTCCTCAAGCAAAGAACATCTGTTTAAAGGCTCAGCATTTCAGTGTACGAACGAAAGGCATTATAACGAATAAGCGACTGATGTGCAAGTTTATCTTCTACGGAGCTCTGGAAAAATTTATCTGGATGACGACATCAACGTAAGATGACGCCATCCCGCCATCCTAAACTTGGATGTCGTCTTCCATGGATAATATTTTGGGATGTTGACATCCTAAAAGTAGGACGTCGTCTTCCCAAGATAATTTATCTCACTCGGATATCGACATACTGAAAGTAGGATGTCGTCACTCTGTGATAATTTATCTCAGGATGTCGACATCCTGAAAGTAGGTGTCGTCATCTCGAGAGAAGTTCTGGATGTCATCCTCGGGATCTCAACAAGAGCTTAGTTGGGCATTCAAGTTATTCCATATGTGCGCACCTTTTACAGCAAAGCTCGTAAAGTAGGATTCCTTCTTCGCAACAGGAACCCTTAGTGCCGAGTCAGTGGATCGTCTCGTTTCACGAATCTGTGTAAGCGGTGTGAATAGATTAGTCATGTACAGAGGACCCATTTTGTTTATGCATTTGTAAACAAGAACAGCTTTTTTGTACATAACTATTTCAGAAAATGAGAGCCAATTAAGTTTAGCAAACATTTCAGATGATGGTGTAAGAAAGTCACACTTCAGAATTATCCGCGCGGCCCTTTTCAGGCATTTGTTAAGAATAACATTGTGAGATATGTATCGATCTCCCAAACAGTACAACAGTAATCTAAGGATGGCTTAACTAAGCTTACAAACAGAATTTGCAGGCAGCTTTGTGGAACACAATCGCGAATTCTATTTAACATACCCAGTTTAGAAGCGACCTTAGTCTTGACGTATTCAACGTGAGGAGTCCAACTTAAAGTTTCATCAATAATAACACCCAAACATTTACATGAATTCACCTTTACAATTGGACCATCGTCAATGCTTACATTAAGGCCAGTGTTTGAAACATTTTGCCTGGATCCAATGAGCATGGATTTAGTTTTGGTGGCATTTATTGTAAGTTTGTTTTTGACGCACCAATCATGGATTCTGACTAGGGCTATATTCAAGATATTCTCTATTTCATTAACACTGGAGGAACTACAAGTTAGTGTAGAGTCATCTGCATACATGAACAAACTGCAGTTTGGGGGGATACAAAGTGGAAGATCACTAGTATAAATAATGAATAACAGAGGGCCTAGGATTGAACCCTGCGGCACGCCAACATTTAATGGCAAGGCCTTAGATATATTACCATCGATTTTCACAGATTGACTACGTTCACTCAGATATGATTTAAACCATTGAATTACAGAAGTTGACATATTCAACTGTTTAAGTTTCTCTAGCAGAATGTTATGATTAACAGAATCGAATGCTTTACTGAGATCTATAAAGACTGTGCCTGTCATTTCCCCACGTTCCATAGCTTGAAAACATTTGTTCGTTAAGTCATGTAGGGTACTTTCAGTCGAGTGTAATGGCCTAAATCCCGATTGGCAAGCAGGAATAAGATTACTTTCATCGAGGTAAGAATAAATAGCTGAATGTACCCATCTTTCTAAAATCTTCGAGATAATCGGCAGGATGGAAATAGGCCGATAGTTACTTGTGTCGATGGAATTACTTACCTTGGACATTTGAGTGCATGATGTCTGCAGACAAGAACACCAGGAAGATCATTTGCAGCTTCTGACATAGAGACATCTTGCCTTCTGTGTCGGGTATCAGCCTTGCTATGCTTTGAAAAATGTTGGAAAGTGTCGTAACCGGCTGTTTATATAGACTTTACATCTCCCGGAGTGGATGGACTGCATGTCTTTGATTGGTTGCTTTCTCTGATATGTACACCCGGGTTGCATAAATCATGAATATGCAAGTACTTAAGAGGTCATGCTCTGGCCAAAGGGCTCATTAAAATCTGGAGACTTGCCAGAGGGATTAACGCCTGAATAGGCCTTGCGCCAAACAAAAGAAGGCTGCCGGGCAAGTAGCTTTTCGGTCTGTCTATTGTTAAGGGACTAACCCGTTATCTTCCCGACTCCCTAGAAGTCATACATGTACTTGAGTATAGTATTAGATCGGGGATATTTACAAAATGTGAATCTTTTTTATTAATCATGTGTATTTTTCTTTATATTCCCCCAAACTATGTGCCAATTCAGCACATGATTCTCCTAGTTTTGTTCAGATATTTGACGGAACTGAAATACTTATGGTTAAAGTGTTCACGTCCCGGGTTATTTCTAAGTCCAGATTTTTTTCCCCTGCCCCGTAATATTTCCCCGTCCCGGGTTATTTCTCAGTCCTGTTTATTTTCCCGTCCCGCATTATTTTCCCGTCCCGGGTTATTTCTCAGTCCTGTTTATTTTCCTGCCCCGTAATTTGTTCCCGTCCCGAGTTATTTCTCAGTCCCGTTTATTTTCCTGCTAGTAATATTTCCCCGTCCCGGGTTATTTCTCAGTCCTGTTTATTTTCCTGCCCCGTAATTTGTTCCCGTCCCGAGTTATTTCTCAGTCCCGTTTATTTTCCTGCCAGTAATATTTCCCCGTCCTGGGTTATTTCTCAGTCCTGTTTATTTTCCTGCACCGTAATTTGTTCCCGTCCCGAGTTATTTCTCAGTCCCGTTTATTTTCCTGCCAGTAATATTTCCCCGTCCCGGGTTATTTCTCAGTCCTGTTTATTTTCCTGCCAGTAATATTTCCCCGTCCCGGGTTATTTCTCAGTCCTGTTTATTTTGATGCCCCGTATTATTTCCCCTTCCAGAGTTATTTTTCAGTCCCGTTCCCAAATGAAATTTACGCAAAACAAAACTAACGGTAGCAAACAACATTCAATTGCAACAAGAAATTCAAACTGATTTAATTCACAAATACGATGTATATTAATATTATTATTATGATGTCTCAGTACTGTTTATTTTCCCAGCGGGGCGAGGAGCAGGGGACAGGGGAGGCCATGTTTATTGTCACGTGTCTCAACTATTTTGGCTGGGATTGTAGCATACCGGACTCGAGTTCTGGTGGCTGAGACGTCAGAATGTGGGTTTGAATCCTAGCCATGCCGGTTGCACACTTTTGTGTCCTTGAGCAAACCACGCTTAATCATGATGAGTTACCTTTCTTTATCCAGGAGTATAAATGGGTACCCGTGAAGGCAGAGATACCGGCAGTACTAGTATGGCATAATAGCTGATGAGCACCGGCTGTCTAGACTATACATACACTTCCCCCACCGGCTTGAGAATGATCCAGGAATGATTTAATGTAGCCCAATGAAAGGGATAATGGTAAAAGCGTCTCGATCTAGATGGAATTTGGCGCTTAAAAAGTGTTCAACAAGAATAAACAATAAGTGGGGATGCAGCCACCTATATAGCTCACCAATAGCATCTGATGTACCCAAAGAGATAATGGAAAAGCTCCACGCCTCCACTGGTTGTCATGGTCAAAATGGATCTGTGATTTTATCAGAACAATTACCACAGAGTATTTTTGATGACGACATCGGTACATTTTGGATCTTCTTGGATTAGTGAAACAAGGTTGTAACGTGTATTTTAGGGATTTCAAATGAGTGATTTGAACTATTTTGTTAAGAATTTATATGAAAAAAATAAGATAGCTGATCGACCGTGAAGTCGATGCCTAACACAGTATACTAATTACTATTAAACACTAACGACACGTTAACGTTACACTTACAGAGTAACACTGGCCAGCTAACTGACTCTCGGACATGTCGGAGTCGGAACTAATTAATGTCATTGCTAACCGTGCACTGAATCACCCATTAACTGAAATCTCAACCAATAAAAAGGCTTCATATCTGTGTCATACTATTACTCAAAAACAAGTGTTTTTACCAAGACAGTATTTCAGACCATTCGTCGTCTGCCATGCTGTCAAAGTTTTAGGTGATCCCACAGTTTCCTTAACACGTCACCTAACCACCGACCGCATGCCGAGTACCAGTGAGGTATTTCCCCTAAAAATTGTTATTGTTTTCTTGAGGGCGCTGTTGCACCCAAACGTGCAGAAAATACGGCTCTGCAAACACGCATAAAGTATTGAAAACCAAAACAGTGATTTCAAACCACTCACGAAAAGTGGGGGGAGATTTGATACCCCCAATTGTTTTTTTTGCCCGGGAGAGGGGAATGAGGTCGATAATATTAACAAGACAAACAAATTACGTCGTAATTGTTACCAATCTCATTGCAACATTGGTCACGCTGATTAGGCCCCCCCAAAAAAGATGTTGAGTTGCCCTCCACCGACCGACCCAAAAGTGCTGAAATCTCGGGTCGGGTTTTTATTTTTATTTTTTATTTTTTATCTTCCCGTCATTCATAGGCCTATTTATTAATGAAACTTACCAATTTTCTTTGTATAAAACATAATACGTTTGATTTGTGAAATTTTCCACTTTTTTAACCGGTAAATTTACCGGTACCCAAGACTCAATCTACATGTTTTCAAATCGAATGGCCCCGGCCGTCACATGGTGCACTGCCTTCGCACACACTGTGTGCCAACGATTGCGACTCAAATCTACACGTTTTCCAATCGAATGGTCCCCTCACATGTTTTCCACTGGCTTCGCGCACTGTTTTGTATGTCAACGATTGCGACTCAATCTACACGTTTTCAAATCAAATGGCCCTCACACGTTGTGCACTGGCTCCCCGCACTGTACGTGTGTCAACGATTGCGACTCAATCTACACGTTTTCAAATCAAATGGCCCTCACATGTTGTGCACTGGCTCCCCGCACTGTACGTGTGTCAACGATTGCGACTCAATCTACACGTTTTCAAATCGAATGGCCACTCACATGTTGCATGTTGAGCATTGCACGCAATATGGATGAATTTGCTGTGTCAATCACAGCGAAAAGTACAACAAAACTGCTTGGGATACTTTTATTCTGAAGCAAAATTCCTTGCTGATAGGTATACAAATGAAAAACATGGTATGTGGTTTCAGTTCCAATGCATTTCATTCTTAAAATGACAGTCAAGGAGTGAAAAAAAAATAAAATAAATAAATAAATCCCGACCGACCGACCCCTTCAAATATTTTCACTGGAGGGCAAGTCAACAGCTTTTTTTTTTTCCGGCTCAAAGTGTAGTCCAAGTCATGGGAAAGATTTATAATTTGTTGAAAATGAGCATAATTGTGTTTTCTCAGAAGTCAGCAGAGCACTTTAGACAGAACAATGTTTATTTTTGCTTTCATAAAAAAATAAAGTAATTATTTGTGAATCATGTTTATTTTGCTGGGACAAAATATACCTTATTTCGTGACAGATTTGCGAATTTAATTCTTTCCTTTTAACTGCTCTCCTTTTAAAGAAAAAAAATGGGGTGGGCTGGGAAGTGGAGGGGAAAGCGGAAGGTATTATGGCCATTATGATCATTGACGGATCTAGGGGAGGGCAAGGGGGGTATAATAATAATGTGTGGACTTATATAGCGCACGTATCCACCAACTGAGTGCTGCTCATAAGGCTCATAAATCATTCCTGAAACCATCTCAGCTCCCTGGGGAGTATACAGCTCAATTGCTGCCATTACAGCGCATATAGGGCTAATCAACCAACTCTGCTTTCACAGGTACCCATTTAACCCCTGGGTGGAGAGAAGCAATTATGGTTAAGTGTCTTGCTCAAGGACACAAGTGTCACGGCCGGGATTCGAACACACATTCTGCTGCTAACACCAGAACTTGAGTCCGGTAAGCTGTCCCTCCTAATTTTTTGCCATGTATACAAATTTACTATACGGTTTTTAGCATTCCCTTTTTTGCCGTGTTCCCCCATTCTTCGAAACTCTGGATCCTCCCCTGATTATATGACCCATGATCCAGGTCCCTTCAATAACTGATATCCTCTCCCCGACCGATAAATACATTTGTTATGTATATTTTTTGTTTGGATATTATTTTTATTTTTTGTTAATTTTTATTTACAATAATATATTTAAAAAAATAAATGTAGGGCCTTAGTTCTGTGCACTATACTATCGGGAGTGTACGGGTACGTACAAAATAAAACAGAGCTAATTTGAAGATGCTAATAAGGCATAATTATTATTTATCGTTTATCTTGTTATTATAGAAAGTAATCACAGTCATCGTGACAGTTTTGATAACAGTGTTAGTGTTGTACCTGACGTTTAGTTAAAAAAGGGAACTTCAAGGTTTTATGAATGATTATACATCAATTTATATCTGGGAGCATTGTTGAATAGCACAAAAGTAACACTATTTATATACCGACAAATTAATTACTCAACAAATACAAAGGTTTATAAATTTTCATATTCTTTTTTTATTGAAAATAAAAAGTCACTGAACAAATACAGAAATTTATACATTCTTTTTTATTAAAGAATGATAAAGGAGATGATTGAAAACATTCTTGATTTAATAATGGCTTCAAAAATTTACTTCTCATTATAAAATGATTAAAAGTCAAATATTTATGCTGAATGAATATAGGTTTAAAAACTGGTGCCACAATATATAGTGTCTATGTAAGCTTCAAGAGAATGGTGGGAGACACTATGAAAAAATACCACCCAAAATATTGCTGTCAGGTAAGACTAATATGCCTATCAGAAGTAGACATCCTGACTTAATTATTATGATGCAAAATTTTGTTAGGTTGAAACTGCCACGTATTATGCGTGTGCTTGGTACCAATGAAAACCTTGTCAAGGCAAAAAGGGTCTCCGGTGTCCTTTTTGTTTTTGTTGTTGCTATGAAACGATGTCCAATTGCAGCCAAAATTGCTGAATCCATTAGAATTCTGTCGCACTGCCTTACGACTTATCAAAGATTGCCTGATTTGTGTGGCCTCTTTTAGACACCATACTTTGCGTATGGAAAATTTAGTCTGGTTCCAACAACCGCGTGTACATGTATCACGTATTTCACTGGTTGGAGAAAAAAAAAACGAAAAAAAAACCACATCACCGCACCGATTTTGAAGCCGACCTATGACCAGAAACTGGAGACTTTTTTTGGCCTAACTCAAAACGTGAATTTCCAGCTACAAGGCCTATTCCTGATTTCAAATGAGCTGGTCAAATATGAGATACGTTTAGCAGATATTTATAAGGCACAGCATGCCTCTCTCTCGTTCTCTTGCTTAAATATTCAGGGGACTGTCTTTTCGTGACTAGAACAAAATGTTTGGGGTTTGGTCATCAGTTGACCGAGTCAGTTGAGAGGTTTCACGAGTTTGTTGTCTGTATAATGCATTCAATAGTTTCACTAGAAAAATGGTCTATATGAAATTCAAAATATCCCTTCACAAATTAATACAAATTATTTTACAAACAGCTGTAGAATATAGAAGCCTATGGCAGAAAACGTTCGTCGTCTTGCAGTCTAATGTCACAACGTACTCCCGAGTTGCTCCAAATCTGAAATTAATTATTAAATGAAACTACGCCATCCAATTTATTTCATAACAATTCCTGTAAAATCACTTATTCAAATATTTTGATGTGTCAAAAAAAATCCCAACAGGCATTTAAATATGAAGAAAGAAAACCATTAAAATAATATTCAAACAATCAGAGTTGCGGAAAGCACTTTTCTCACAAGGGTCCAGTCGTGAGAATATGTTAAACCCTGGGAACGTGGTTGTTACCAACAGCGTTCACTTCCTACACTCTTAAAACTAAAATGTTGAATCAACATTTTAAAGAGTTCAGTCAGTGACAACTCTTTATAAAGTTGGATTTAAAAGTACTCAATTAACATTGATAAAGTTAGACTTAACTTGACTGTGTTAATTTAACCCTTTCTTTGAGTTGAATTCTTAAAAGGTTGATTCAACACTTTAGTTTTAAGAGTGTAATAAACGAAGTCGTCATGACATAGTGTAAAGTTTACTACAGAACAAAAGCCAATTACTTACCAGTGTCGAGTGTTCATTGTTGAATTCCAACAGGCTGTCCGAGTAACGCAGGCAAATGGCCTCTGAAGGGCCTAGGTGCTGTATACAATAAATACGATATCAATGTTAATATTGTGGGGAAGATGTTCGAAGAGATATCATAAGGTATATATATATATATATATATATATATATATATATATATATATATATATATATATATATATATATATATATATATATATATATAGTTCATACATTTTTCAAATGTTTTTTCTACAGCCATAATGCGTGATCTGCGTATAAGAAGCTGTAGGTGGTATAATTATAACCTGATTATTAAGCGATATGACATACTGCTAATATTCTTACAGTATAACAATACATCTTCTGAAATCTAAATAATACCAGCTAGAATCATGTGTTTTCGTTTACCAGAGGTTAGAGGACCACCACAGCAAATGTTCTGGTGTTGTGACTTCAACCAGGATCCGACACCGACGGGTGTGCTGCAGCCACTGACGGAAAAACAGCACCCACTTCCACCGGGAACTCCACCAAACGTAAGTCCCAGCCAGTTGTTAGAAGCATTGCCATCGATGTCGTACTTCACGTACCAGTTGCAAGCTGCGCGGCGACCTCCTCGAGAGATTCTGCACTTGCGACCGTTTTCACCTATGATGCCGGTTGATGCCATGTCAAAGAAATCTTGCGCGCTGTAAGAATCCCACATATCGCATTGGAACACTGTCGAATATGAAAAGAATACACACCGTTTATAAATACATCAAAGGAGGCTTGTGTGAAGTGATTTAATTGGGGAGGGCGGGGTTTCTCACACCTACCCCCTTTAAAATTTCTCACGCATACAAGCGATTTTAAAGGTGTTCAGTTATTTTGGAAAAACATTTCAGCCCCGCCTCCCATTTCATTTCTGTATCCGCCGCAGAAGTACGTCGGCAAATTGGCTTGCACACTCCTCAAAGATGATGCCTTGGTTTACGGCCCATTACGTTTGCTGTGACTTTAATTACTAGCATGATCTGAATTTATGCAAATAATTAATGTCCTCACCCCTCCCCCCACTCTGCTCACGATCTAGGGCTATAAATTGTCCATGCATCTCACATATTTTTCCTAAAATGTGTTCGTTACAGAACCAAAATCTTTGGGCTTGAAAAACCTCACCAAATTCTCATGTTGTGGACCTCTGGCGGCGCATGGTGGGGGAGGGGTTGGAACAACACTAGGTGTGTGCATTTAAGTCCAACAAATGAATCCCCAAAATATCAAGCGTTCTCAGAACCAACCAGTGAGAATTTGGTCTGGATGTTCTATCCATCTTGGTGGTATAGACTTCTGATCATTAAGCGATGTGACATAATGCTAACATTCCTACAGTATAACAATAAATCTTCTGAAATCACCTAAATAATACTAGCTAGAATCATTTATTTTTGTTTACCAGAGGTTTGAGGACCACCACAGCAAATGTTCTGGTGTTGTGACTTCAAGCAGGATCCGACACCGACGGGTGTGCTGCAGCCACTGACGGAAGAACAGCACCCAGTTCCACCGGGAACTCCACCAAACGTAAGTCCCAACCAGTTGTTAGAAGCATTGCCATCTATGTCGTACGTCACGTACCAGTTGCAAGCTGCGCGGGGACCTCGAGAGATTCTGCACTTGCGACCGTTTTCACCTATGATGCCGGTTGATGCCATGTCAAAGAAATCTTGCGCGCTGTAAGAATCCCACATATCGCATTGGAACACTGTCGAATATGAAAAGAATACACACCGTTTATAAATACATCAAAGGAGGCTTGTGTGAAGTGATTTAATTGGGGAGGGGCGGGGTTTCTCATACCTACCCCCTTTAAAATTTCTCACGCATACAAGCGATTTTAAAGGTGTTCAGTTATTTTGGAAAAACATTTCAGCCCCGCCTCCCATTTCATTTCTGTATCCGCCGCAGAAGTACGTCGGCAAATTGGCTTGCACACTCCTCAAAGATTATGCCTTGGTTTACGGCCCATTACGTTTGCTGTGACTTTAATTACTAGCATAAACTGTATTTATGGAAATAATTGTGCAAATAATTAATGTCCTCACCCCTCCCCCCCACTCTGCTCACGATCTAGGGCTATAAATTGTCCATGCATCTCGCATATTTTTCCTAACATGTGTTCGTTACAGAACCAAAATCTTTGGACTTGAAAAACCTCACCAAATTCTCATGTTGTGGACCTCTGGCGGCGCATGGTGGGGGAGGGGTTGGAACAACACTAGGTGTGTGCATTTAACATGTTTAAGTCCAACAAATGAATCCCCAAAATATCAAGCGTTCTCAGAACCAACCAGTGAGAATTTGGTCTGGATGTTCTATGCTCTGTCCATCTTGGTGGTATAGACTTCTGATCATTAAGCGATGTGACATAATGCTAACATTCCTACAGTATAACAATAAATCTTCTGAAATCTAAATAATAGCTAGAATCATTTATTTTTGTTTACCAGAGGTTTGAGGACCACCGCAGCAAATGTTCTGGTGTTGTGACTTCAACCAGGATCCGACACCGACGGGTGTGCTGCAGCCACTGACGGAAGAACAGCACCCACTTCCACCGGGAACTCCACCAAACGTAAGTCCCAGCCAGTTGTTAGAAGCATTGCCATCGATGTCGTACTTCACGTACCAGTTGCAAGCTGCGCGGCGACCTCCTCGAGAGATTCTGCACTTGCGACCGTTTTCACCTATGATGCCGGTTGATGCCATGTCAAAGAAATCTTGCGCGCTGTAAGAATACCACATATCGCATTGGAACACTGTCGAATATGAAAAGAATACACACCGTTTATAAATACATCAAAGGAGGCTTGTGTGAAGTGATTTAATTGGGGAGGGGCGGGGTTTCTCACACCTACCCCCTTTAAAATTTCTCACGCATACAAGCGATTTTAAAGGTGTTCAGTTATTTTGGAAAAACATTTCAGCCCCGCCTCCCATTTCATTTCTGTATCCGCCGCAGAAGTACGTCGGCAAATTGGCTTGCACACTCCTCAAAGATTATGCCTTGGTTTACGGCCCATTACGTTTGCTGTGACTTTAATTACTAGCATGATCTGAATTTATGCAAATAATTAATAATAAATAATTATTGTCCTCACCCCTCCCCCCACGATCTAGGGCTGTAAATTGTCCATGCATCTCACATATTTTTCCTAACATGTGTTCGTTACAGAACCAAAATCTTTCGGCTTGAAAAACCTCACCAAATTCTCATGTTGTGGACCTATGGCGGCGCATGGTGGGGGAGGGGTTGGAACAACACTAGGTGTGTGCATTTAAGTCCAACAAATGAATCCCCAAAATATCAAGCGTTCTCAGAACCAACCAGTGAGAATTTGGTCTGGATGTTCTATGCTCTGTCCATCTTGGTGGTATAGACTTCTGATCATTAAGCGATGTGACATAATGCTAACATTCCTACAGTATTACAATAAATCTTCTGAAATCATCTAAATAATACTAGCTAGAATCATTTATTTTTGTTTACCAGAGGTTTGAGGACCACCACAGCAAATGTTCTGGTGTTGTGACTTCAAGCAGGATCCGACACCGACGGGTGTGCTGCAGCCACTGACGGAAGAACAGCACCCAGTTCCACCGGGAACTCCACCAAACGTAAGTCCCAGCCAGTTGTTAGAAGCATTGCCATCGATGTCGTACGTCACGTACCAGTTGCAAGCTGCGCGGGGACCTCCTCGAGAGATTCTGCACTTGCGACCGTTTTCACCTATGATGCCGGTTGATGCCATGTCAAAGAAATCTTGCGCGCTGTAAGAATCCCACATATCGCATTGGAACACTGTCGAATATGAAAATACACACCGTTTATAAATACATCAAAGGAGGCTTGTGTGAAGTGATTTAATTGGGGAGGGGCGGGGTTTCTCACACCTACCCCCTTTAAAATTTCTCACGCATACAATCGATTTTAAAGGTGTTCAGTTATTTTGGAAAAACATTTCAGCCCCGCCTCCCATTTCATTTCTGTATCCGCCGCAGAAGTACGTCGGCAAATTGGCTTGCACACTCCTCAAAGATTATGCCTTGGTTTACGGCCCATTACGTTTGCTGTGACTTTAATTACTAGCATGATCTGAATTCATGCAAATAATTGTGCAAATAATTAATGTCCTCACCCCTCCCCCCACTCTGCTCACGATCTAGGGCTATAAATTGTCCATGCATCTCACATATTTTTCCTAACATGTGTTCGTTACAGAACCAAAATCTTTGGGCTTGAAAAACCTCACCAAATTCTCATGTTGTGGACCTCTGGCGGCGCATGGTGGGGGAGGGGTTGGAACAACACTAGGTGTGTGCATTTAAGTCCAACAAAATGCATCCCCAAAATATCAAGCGTTCTCAGAACCAACCAGTGAGAAATTGGTCTGGATGTTCTATGCTCTGTCCATCTTGGTGGTATAGACTTCTGATCATTAAGCGATTTGACATAATGCTAACATTCCTACAGTATAACAATAAATCTTCTGAAATCATCTAAATAATACTAGCTAGAATCATTTATTTTTGTTTACCAGAGGTTTGAGGACCACCACAGCAAATGTTCTGGTGTTGTGACTTCAACCAGGATCCGACACCGACGGGTGTGCTGCAGCCACTGATGGACGAACAGCACCCACTTCCACCGAGGCCGGGAACTCCACCAAACGTAAGTCCCAGCCAGTTGTTAGAAGCATTGCCATCGATGTCGTACTTCACGTACCAGTTGCAAGCTGCGCGGCGACCTCCTCGAGAGATTCTGCACTTGCGACCGTTTTCACCTATGATGCCGGTTGATGCCATGTCAAAGAAATCTTGCGCGCTGTAAGAATCCCACATATCGCATTGGAACACTGTCGAATAAGAATGCACACAATGAAAAGAATGCACACAATAAACACACTGCCGTTTTCAAATCATCCAGTTAGTGACAAAATATTGCTTTTTTCAAATCAAATATGAATTGTACAATAAGCACTCGTTATATGGTAATTTAATAGACGTCAGGGCTGTAGCTATAGGCAAAATAATGGACTCCGTCACATTGAAACGAAAGTACACACACAAAAGGGGAAGTCCAATCTGGGATAATCCGTAGCCAAATGCGGTGTAGTATGGGGGTGTGACGCCCCCAGTATTAGTCTCAGTTGGCAAATAAACAACCAAATCAAACCATCCAAGGAGGCTTGTATTTTTGTGTGAGGTGATTTAATTGAGGGGGGCCTCACGCCTACCCCCTTTAAAATTTCTCACTCACACCAGCGATTTTGAAGGTGTTCAATTGTTTTGGAAAACATTTCAGCCCTGCCTTCCATTTCATTTCTGTATCCGCCGCAGAAGTAAATCGGCAAATTGGCTTCCACACTCCTTAAAATGCTCTGGCTACTACGGCCCTGTTTGAAGTGACTTTAATTGCTACCAAATTCTTAATTTATGAACCCTCCCCCACTCCACCCACGATCTAAGGCCTTAATTATTTGTCCTTGCATATTTTACATATTCACAAGTGCCAAAACCAAGTTTTCACTGAACCGATATCATTGGGCTTGAGCTCCTCACAAAATCCTCACAACAATGGGTGTGTGAATCCACAAAATAACGTGTTCTCAGAACTAACTAGTGAGAATTAATTATATCAATGTTTTATGCTCTGTCCGTCTGTGAGTATGACTGTTTTACTGTTGACTTACCAGGTTTACCGCAGCAAATGTTCTCGTGTTGTGACTTCAACCAGGCACCGGCTCCGACGGCTGTGCTGCAGCTACTGACGGAAGAACAGCACCCAGTTCCACCGGGAACTCCACCAAACGTAAGTCCCAGCCAGTTGTTAGAAGCATTGCCATCGATGTCGTACTTCACGTACCAGTTGCAAGCTGCGCGGCGACCTCGAGAGATTCTGCACTTGCGACCGTTTTCACCTATGATGCCGGTTGATGCCATGTCAAAGAAATCTTGCGCGCTGTAAGAATCCCACATATCGCATTGTAACACTGTCGAATATGAAAAGAATACACACCGTTTATAAATACATCAAAGGAGGCTTGTGTGAAGTGATTTAATTGGGGAGGGGCGGGGTTTCTCACACCTACCCCCTTTAAAATTTCTCACGCATACAAGCGATTTTAAAGGTGTTCAGTTATTTTGGAAAAACATTTCAGCCCCGCCTCCCATTTCATTTCTGTATCCGCCGCAGAAGTACGTCGGCAAATTGGCTTGCACACTCCTCAAAGATTATGCCTTGGTTTACGGCCCATTACGTTTGCTGTGACTTTAATTACTAGCATGATCTGAATTCATGCAAATAATTGTGCAAATAATTAATGTCCTCACCCCTCCCCCACTCTGCTCACGATCTAGGGCTATAAATTGTCCATGCATCTCACATATTTTTCCTAACATGTGTTCGTTACAGAACCAAAATCTTTGGGCTTGAAAAACCTCACAATTCTCATGTTGTGGACCTCTGGCGGCGCATGGTGGGGGAGGGGTTGGAACAACACTAGGTGTGTGCATTTAAGTCCAACAAATGAATCGCTAAAATATCAAGCATTCTCAGAACCAACCAGTGAGAATTTGGTCTGGATGTTCTATGCTCTGTCCATCTTGGTGGTATAGACTTCTGATCATTAAGCGATGTGACATAATGCTAACATTCCTACAGTATAACAATAAATCTTCTGAAATCATCTAAATAATACTAGCTAGAATCATTTATTTACCAGAGGTTTGAGGTCCACCACAGCAAATGTTCTGGTGTTGTGACTTCAACCAGGATCCGACACCGACGGGTGTGTTGCAGCCACTGACGGACGAACAGCACCCACTTCCACCGAGGCCGGGAACTCCACCGAACGAAAGCCCCAGCCAGTTGTTAGAAGCATCTCCATCGATGTCGTACTTCACGTACCAGTTGCAAGCAGTGCTGGCATCGCCTTGAGAGATTCTGCACTTGCGACCGTTTTCACCTATGATGCCGGTTGATGCCATGTCAAAGAAATCTTGCGCGCTGTAAGAATCCCACATATCGCATTGGAACACTGTCGAATAAGAATGCACACAATGAAAAGAATGCACACAATAAACACTGCCGTTTTCAAATCATCTAGTTAGTGACAAAATATTGCTTTTTTCAAATCAAATATGAATTGTACAATAAGCACTCGTTATATGGTAATTTAATAGACGTCAGGGCTGTAGCTATAGGCAAAATAATGGACTCCGTCACATTGAAACGAAAGTACACACACAAAAGGGGAAGTCCAATCTGGGATAATCCGTAGCCAAATGCGGTGTAGTATGGGGGTGTGACGCCCCCAGTATTAGTCTCAGTTGGCAAATAAACAACCAAATCAAACCATCCAAGGAGGCTTGTATTTTTGTGTGAGGTGATTTAATTGAGGGGGGCCTCACGCCTACCCCCTTTAAAATTTCTCACTCACACCAGCGATTTTGAAGGTGTTCAATTGTTTTGGAAAACATTTCAGCCCTGCCTTCCATTTCATTTCTGTATCCGCCGCAGAAGTAAATCGGCAAATTGGCTTCCACACTCCTTAAAATGCTCTGGCTACTACGGCCCTGTTTGAAGTGACTTTAATTGCTACCAAATTCTTAATTTATGAACCCTCCCCCACTCCACCCACGATCTAAGGTCTTAATTATTTGTCCTTGCATATTTTACATATTCACAAGTACCAAAACCAAGTTTTCACTGAACCGATATCATTGGGCTTGATGAGATCCTCACAAAATCCTCACAACAATGGGTGTGTGAATCCACAAAATAACATGTGTTCTCAGAACTAACTAGTGAGAATTAATTATATCAATGTTTTATGCTCTGTCCGTCTGTGAGTATGACTGTTTACTTACCAGGTTTACCGCAGCAAATGTTCTCGTGTTGTGACTTCAACCAGGCACCGGCTCCGACGGCTGTGCTGCAGCTACTGACGGACGAACAGCACCCAGTTCCACCGGGAACTCCACCGAACGTAAACCCCAGCCAGTTGTTAGAAGCATCTCCATCGATGTCGTACTTCACGTACCAGCTGCAAGCAGTTCTGGGACCGCCTTCAGAGATTCTACACTTGCGACCGTTTCCTCCGATAATGCCGGCTGTAGCCATATTCGCGAAATCTTGTGCGCTATAAGTATCCCATGCACCACAGGAAAACGCTGTCGACAAAATAAATAAAATTACCATCACGGTAATGTTAAAACAATCTTTAGGATATAGACTGTCTGTGTCAAACTTTGTTATTTTATAATAGTGTTTTTATGTTTAACTGCAATTTTAAAAATCTTTACGCAAGAACATAGACTAGTAAAAAAAATGACTATTGAGAAGATATAGGTGCAACCTTATATTTGCGAACTCTGATAAACAGGCAGATAACCGTACTGATACCAGATGGGACGTAACGGAACGAATAAAACCGAACAGAACCATGCATAGCCTAACGAATAACGAATAACCGGAATAAAACCGAACGGAACCATGCATAACGAGTACACCCGAAATTGAAATGAATGCAACCGAATTGGATATATAAACGAATCTAAGGCCAACACAAAAATGGCTCCAGTTTCTGGTTATAGGTTAGCTTCAAAATCGGTGCGGTGATACGCTTTTAAAAAAAATATTTTTTGGTAATCTTATTATTTTGCCAACTAACTCCGTGTACGCAGTTATTGGAACCAGAGGCCTCAAATCGGGCAAACGTTCATACCCCTACGTGAAAAAAGGTTGTTGAAAACAATAGCATATATATTGTTGTTGAAAACATAGCATATATATAATGTCTCGATGGAATTACTTACCTTGGACATTTGAGTGCATGATGTCTGCAGACAAGAACACCAGGAAGATCATTTGCAGCTTCTGACATAGAGACATCCTGCCTTCTGTGTCTGGTGTCAGCCTTGCTATGCTTTGAAAAATGTTGGAAAATGTTGTAACCGGCTGTTTATATAGACTTTACATCTCCCGGAGTGGATGGACTGCATGTCTTTGATTGGTTGCTTTCTCTGATATGTACACCCGGGTTGCATAAATCATGAATATGCAAGTACTTAAGAGGTCATGCTCTGGCCAAAGGGCTAATTAAAATCTGGAGACTTGCCAGAGGGATTAACGCCTGAATAGGCCTTGCGCCAAACAAAAGAAGGCTGCCGGGCAAGTAGCTTTTCGGTCTGTCTATTGTTAACCCAGGAAAAAATTCCCATTGAATCCCATTGAGTCCCATTGATATTTTGAATGGGATTCAATGGGATCCCATTGTTTTAATGGGATTCAATGGGAAACCAATGGGATTGAGAAAATTCCCATTGAATCACATTGAGTCCCATTGATATTTTGAGTAAGACCCAACTGGTGTCAATGGGATCCCATTAATTTAATGGGATTCTATGGGATACCCACTAGGCTCAATGGGATTAAGAAAATTCCCATTGAATCCCATTGAGTCCCATTGATATTTTGAGTGAGACCCAACTGGTGTCAATGGGATCCCATTAATTTAATGGGATTCTATAGGATACCCACTAGGCTCAATGGGATTATGAAAATTCCCATTGAATCCCGTTGAGTCCCATTGATATTTGGAGTGAGACCCAACTGGTGTTAATGGGATCCCATTAATTTAAAGGGATTCTATGGGATACCCATAAGGGATGCTGGAAGTTCCCATTGAATGTAATGGGACAAAGTACAGTTCCATTAGAAATGTAGTGTGTTGAATGGGATCCCATTATTTGAATGGGATTCTATGGCTCTAAATACATTCTGTATACCTTTTACGACATTTTTTTTTACTGTCACATATGTCGTCAACATTAACAACACAGCTAACGTTACAGTCGGCCATTTTCCATGTCACAAAATTCTACCGCGATCGCGTGATAGAAAGCCATGTAAGGCAAGCAACAACGGAATACCATGGTCTATTTTCTACCTCCATGAGAATATAAAAACATTGTTAAAATGTTTGAAAATATTTTGAAACAGTTTATTAGGACAGTAAATTAACCAAAAAGGCATGTTTTTCCTCCTAAAAATTAGTCTAGCAATTTGTATTTCGATTATAAATTATGTAAACAAATTGAAGGTTTTTGTAAGTAAAGGCCGTCCATATAGTATAATTGCTGTCTACATGGGGATGTGACGTGGCACACATGCACACACGGGCTGTTAGATGCGCTGCGCACGCAACCGGAATGGCTGGTACCCGCATGTGTTTACAGTACCATGCAATCTATCAAGGTATGGTTACCAGTTGGCTGGGTACGTTGCTGATACGTTTTTAAATGTGTGTGTGGCCGGCTCGTAGTTTTGCTCGACCTCCGACTAGACTGTTAACGTGTGTACAACATTTACATTTTGTGTCTTTTATACACAAGATTTAGTCATGTAAATTTAAAGTAAGTTCGTTTTTTCTGCATCAATACATTCTTGATAAGACATGGGCGATTCAGTCAAATAATTTATGCGTATGTCAGGTACCTCAAAGATAATGTTAAGGACATCGTCCCCATCGAGTATTTCAAGAACTTCGTTCCAACACACGCAAATGGTTTTGAAACAGCGAAGGCCTACTTGGCTCGATGGAGTGGGGACGACACGGAGAGTGACTGCGAGAAAGTATTTTACAAAGCACAAATTCTGATGCTTGGAGGTAATTATATTGATATGAATTTTTAATGAGATATCCTGATATCTGGATATGTCAGTTGTACCGTTTAACTATGATCATTGATATAGGCCTAAATATAGCCTAACCATTCTGGTCAGCCTAATCTGCCAAAGTTACTTCTAACGTTAGATTTAGAATTAGGATGGAAAGTTGTCGACTTTCCATTCTAATTCTAGAAGTATGCCAAAGTCACTGGCATATTTTGATTCCTTTTGAAGTATGTGAAAGTTAAGTTGAGAATTTTTTACCTTCATTGAACAGCGTCCAGCAACAAATGCCAGAAATCAGTTTAATAGTACAGAATGAATGCTTAGCGTGTCATTAGTAATACATGTACATTGTTTAATTTTCAGAGATGACAACTTCCCGGAAAACTCCAAAGCAGGCCGCACATGTTCCTGTGATACATGTAAGTGATGATGGAGATGATGACAGTAGTCCTGGAGTCTCCAACCCAAAGTACATTGAGGTGGATGGAAAGGTATGTGTAGTATTGTATCTTATTGTAAAATAGGAATGTTTTCTTTTATCATGCTTTTTGAATCCTTGGATCTTTGGTTGAATCCTTAAGAGTAATAGTCCCTGCATCGAGGTTGGTTTTGAAATCCATCCTTCCTCTACATGCCAATATGTTACTGTAGGGGGACACCTAATTCCCAAGTTAAACAAACTGCCTGGGAACTCTTGAGCAATATCCCCCTTTGAACTTTGCCAAAAACATCCAAATGTTTCCTTAACAACGCATTCGCATTGTCAATGCAATTAATCACAAAAGATCACAAGTTAAATGTACATGTATATTTGGGTTTTCCTTTGTGACAGATCTCGTTGGGCGCTGGAATATCGGTCTACAAGGACCAGTGGGAAGCATTGAAGGGCCAACCCAAACACTCACTATTCGTGAAGGGGTTGGCAGTGGCGACATGGGGGACGGCAGTCCTCCAACAGCGTTCAGTGGAGGGAAAAGTGTGTAACCGTTTCAAGGACAACAGGGAGGCGAGGCAACCACTCAGTCCAAAAAAATTGAGTGTGTTGAAAGGTATGTGCAGCATAAATTATCATCAATGCAGATTGTATGAATCATGTTGTTACACATAATGTTGTGTAAATCAATAATTCATATGGTCTTGGGGAAAAAAATACAACCTTGCATGGGATAAAAGCTGCAACCCTCCACCAAAGGCATTTCAGACAGCTTGACAAATCTGCTGTAAAATGCTGGCCAATGGGAGACTTTCGTACCGGGTAAATTTCCATTGTAGGTCATTCTGAGTGTGTGCATGATGTAAATATCCATTATTTATGTCATTCTGAGCATGCGCGTGATATAAAAACCCAGTACAACTATTGTTTTGGAAAGTCTCCCATTGGATTGAATCCATTCCATATCAATGCATACTGCAATGCTGAAAATTGAATGTCTTAAGGGCAAATGTGTATAAGTTTAACTATTCTTTGTTAAAGATAATATGACACTTCAAAATAACTAGTGTTGTTGTGGGTTCGATGGTTTCCGCCATTCAGACGACTGGTAAAAGTACACAAATGTGCCAAACAGGATCTAATCAAAAGAAGTTAGTCTCCTTGAACATTTTGCAGGATTGCAAACAGTTGAAGAGAATCAGAGTGTATACACATGTCTTTAGGGGAAAAACATCTGAATACTGATTTAAAAATGTTATAACTGATTTAGATGTATTCATTTATCAGTAACATGCACTATCATTCTTTGTTTTTTTTGTTTTTAAATTTTAGCCAATCATGCAACAAAATAGACAATTGTTTTTAAAGACAAAAAAGCAACACAAACACAATTGATATACGCAAATTACATATAATACATTGTCATTTCTAGCAAGGTTAATATTAATCTGTAAACTTGATTTTATTTTCAATTTTATATTTTAGACTGCTTCATGGACCGCCTGAAGGAGAAGAGGGCCTCTAATGAAGAGGTGGAGCAAGAGGCATCCAAATTTAAAAAATACATCGCAGAAAAGATTCAAGACATCAATAGGGTCATGAGGAAACAAAAAGAATAAGTCAGTTAACCATCATCCAAGGTAGTATCAAGATTGTTAAAATCAATACATTGTAGTTTACAGGGACACTGACATCCTTAGAAATTAACGTTTTGCAATAATTTTCAAGTTTCATTTTTAAAGATTTGTGATGTAAGGTCAGAAAGATATGCTGGTTGGTTTTTGAACCGTATATAACTTTCCAGTCAACATGAAATGTAACCGTTCATATTGCAATCACTCAGGAATGTCCATAGCCAAAGATTTTTTTAAATTGAAAAAGACATTGCAAAGATTCATGGTTGACGAAGAGGTGTTTTTGTCCAGAGGGAAATACTCAGGTTTCCATTTAGCTGGTGACACTTCATTTCATCATAGTGCAAGCGTTTCAATCATGGTCAATTTCGGTCAAGTGTGTGTTCTGCATGTGAATTGGGTTTCTCTAAATTCCGACGTGATGCAGCGCATGTTAAATGGTAAAAAAAAAACATCCTGATTACAACAAATGTTTCATGTTTTACCGTTGTAAAAGAAAACAATTATCACATATTTAACTAGTTTGTTTAAATCCATGTCAGTGTCCCTTTAAATTGAATTTGAATTTTTTGACTTCCAATTTTTCATTGCCATTTTTTAAAAAATTGCCACTGACAACTTCCAGAGCTTTCAGTTTTTAAGTGCTTTGATTGGATGTGGCATTAGTTAACCATTCTCCCAAGTTAAAAGACAGAACAAAAATTCCTCCACCCTTGTTTTTCAATTGACTGCTCTTCTAAAACAAAGGGAAATCACAAATTTGTAAAAATGGACAGATGTGTAGTTTTGTCATGTGCATTTTGACATAAATCATTTGTTTCAATGTTGCAGGAATTGTTGATACAGTGGTTTTGGGTTGCAAATCAAAAGTTGCATTAAGAAGCTGTATATCTGTGTAACCAATCTGTGCTAATTTGCTCTTATCAATAGCTTTGAGTGCAACTTTTGATTTACCCCAATGTATGTTCAAATTACAACTGTTTTCAGAACTACCGGCTCTATTGTAACTAAAGAGGTGTCAAAATGCGCATAACATATCTACGAATCTGCCCATAACTATAAATCTGTCCATTGTTACAGATTTGCAATTAAACTTTGCTTTTAGAATAGTAGTCACGTAATCAAGTGGGGAGTTATTGTTGTGCTATGTGTATGTAGATAAAGAACCTCACTAGTTAAATAGCCATTTTCAATTGCCATTTAAAAAAAAATATTGTTAAATTCCTGAGCTTTCATTTGATCAGTTTTTTGAATGGGAAAGAAATATGAAGTGAACATGCACCTACGTATTCAAGTGTTTCAATATTTTTATGAAATCTTTTCACTGAAAAGGGGGATTGTCTATGATGTGTACATGTATTACCAAATACCAACCAGAAAATGATTTCCTTTCTGTCACATCACATCATGCTAGTTACATAATTATCTTGCCATTTAATTTTTTTTCTTCAGCCTTGAAAATGTTCTTCAGCCTTAATATACGGGTATACTGATGTCTTTCACTTCTGTTACATTTGGTAATTGAAATAGCAGTATGAATTGTGTGACTGGAAACATGAAATTCTTGCCTCAAAAACTCATGTTGATCATGTTTTGTATTATTCATAAACAGTATTAATATACAGTCAATACAGGTACTTGATGACCTCACAAGCTACATGTACCTGCTTTAAAAAAACATCTCTATCACCATGTTTATGTATTTCTTGTTCATTTAATTAAGAGTTAGTTATTTGTGAGTGTCAACTTTTTAAACTGTCTAGCATATCTGGTAAGGTTTGCGTTAACACCATGTAATAAGATCTGTTATGAGTTGGGGTGGTTCTGAAAAGAACCGTTGGTTTCAACTCTTTTTTAGAACCACCCAACTCATAAGAGATTTTATTACATGGTGTTATCGCAAACCTTACTAGATTGTATCAAAGTTTCAAATCCCAGAACCACCCCAAGTCCCCAACTCATAGAGAGATCATTACATGGTGTTGTCGCAAACCTTACTAGATTGTATCTCCACCATGCAAAGTTTCAAATCCTAGAACCACCCCAACTCATAGAGAGATCATTACATGGTGTTACCGCAAACCTTACTAGATTGTATCTCCACAATGCAAAGTTTCAAATCCTACATAGTTTAAACTTTGCCAACTTTTGCTACATGAGAAGGACATGCACATTTTTTGGAGTTCTCTATTCGAACGCTTCATAATACTGTACATGCTTTGATAACAGTAATATAAACCTGTTATTTGCTCATATCTTAATTATTTATTGTTGGGATATTGACCACATACCTTAAGTATGGTACCTTACACTTTGTCCGCCCATCTTTTATACTAGTTCAAACATTTGAGAAATTAAAAACCAATCAAAAAACTCTTCGGGCGTAGAATTTCAACCTTTCTCTCTGACTTACAAAGACTCCAAATGAAATTCACATTTTGCATGTTAAAACAGGGTGCCAAATGTCTTTCAAAAATCAATTATTTTTAACCAAAGAACATGTTTTCTTTTTAAACAGAAAACACTCCACTACATTCCATCCTACTGTGCACACCGCTCAAATGAAATATGTTGTTGGCCTCCTTAATTTGATACTCGTTTGTTGTTGAGATATTTTAGTTGTAGAGATAAATGAAAATTGCCATTTTTTTTTAAAGCCTTGACCACTTTTGGTGGAATTGCCCTTTTGTACTTGACTTATTATCTGTACATTTTAAGTACACATAAGTATTAAGTTATTTTATTTATTTATTATTTTAAGTTTAGTAATGTTGTTGCCTAAGTTTTAAGGTTTTTTGTGAGTGTTATTTTACATACTGCATTATATAGTTTTGCTTTTTATTTATAATAGTACAGCACATTATATATTCAGCACAGTTTTATGTATTTTCACTATACTTGTGTTTTTATGTCTACAACTTTAAAAAACCAAAGACTTTTATAAATAAAGTGTTTTCATAAGTTTTCATGCATTTTGGAATTTGAACTGACTCATAATGTATTGTTAAATTTAAAGACAACAGCCAACCGACAGTTGCTCGTTAGCAGTGATGTGACATCTTCAACAAGGAAAAATTACCGGTAAAACTGGAATCAAAACATTTGGGATGACTTCAAAAGCCACTAATTGGATCCTGTTGAATGAGTTTCAATTGCACTGACTGTAATCATCTCAGAATCCTATCTGATTGGATAGGATTCTGTTGAAAACGTTCCCTGGATCATATTAGTTCCAAATGGGATCCCATTGAAGGTGATCCCATTGGGCCCCTTTGAATGTGGTCCCATTGGATCCCAATGGTATCCCATTGAAGGTGGTCCCAATGGGATCCCATTGAATGTGGTCCCATTGGGTCCCAATGGGATCCCATTGAAGGTGGTCCCATTGGGTCCCAATGGGATCCCATTGAAGGTGGTCCCATTGGGTCCCAATGGGATCCCATTGAAGGTGGTCCCATTGGATCCCAATGGGATTCCATTGAAGGTGGTCCCATTGGATCCCAATGGGATCCCATTGAATGTGGTCCCATTGGGTCCCAATGGGATCCCATTGAATGTGGTCCCATTGGATCCCAATGGGATCCCATTGAATGTGGTCCCATTGGATCCCATTGAGATCCCATTGAATTTGATCCCATTGGGTTCAATGGGATCCCATTGGATCCCATTGAATATGTCCCAAATACCACACCAATCCCATTGAATCCCATTAATGGGATTCAATGGGAACCCATTAAATCCCATTCAATTTTTCAATGGGATCCCATTGAATCCCATTGTTTTTTTCCAATGGGATTCAATGGGAATTTTTTCCTGGGAAGGGACTAACCCGTTATCTTCCCGACTCCCTAGAAGTCATACATGTACTTGAGTTCAGTATTAGATCGGGGATATTTACAAAATGTGAATCTTTTTTATTAATCATGTGTATTTTTCTTTATAATAAACCAGAAATAATATTAAAAAAAATAATAATAATAATATTCCCCCAAACTATGTGCCAATTCAGCACATGATTCTCCTAGTTTTGTTCAGATATTTGACGGAACTGAAATACTTATGGTTAAAGTGTTCACGTCCCGGGTTATTTCTCAGTCCAGATTTTTTTCCCTGCCCCGTAATATTTCCCCGTCCCGGGTTATTTCTCAGTCCTGTTTATTTTCCCGTCCCGCATTATTTTCCCGTCCCGGGTTATTTCTCAGTCCTGTTTATTTTCCTGCCCCGTAATTTGTTCCCGTCCCGAGTTATTTCTCAGTCCCGTTTATTTTCCTGCCAGTAATATTTCCCCGTCCCGGGTTATTTCTCAGTCCTGTTTATTTTCCTGCCCCGTAATTTGTTCCCGTCCCGAGTTATTTCTCAGTCCCGTTTATTTTCCTGCCAGTAATATTTTCCCGTCCCGGGTTATTTCTCAGTCCTGTTTATTTTCCTGCCCCGTAATTTGTTCCCGTCCCGAGTTATTTCTCAGTCCCGTTTATTTTCCTGCCAGTAATATTTCCCCGTCCCGGGTTATTTCTCAGTCCTGTTTATTTTCCTGCCCCGTAATTTATTCCCGTCCCGAGTTATTTCTCAGTCCCGTTTATTTTCCTGCCAGTAATATTTCCCCGTCCCGGGTTATTTCTCAGTCCTGTTTATTTTCCTGCCCCGTAATTTGTTCCCGTCCCGAGTTATTTCTTAGTCCCGTTTATTTTCCTGCCAGTAATATTTCCCCGTCCCGGGTTATTTCTCAGTCCTGTTTATTTTCCTGCCAGTAATATTTCCCCGTCCCGGGTTATTTCTCAGTCCTGTTTATTTTGATGCCCCGTATTATTTCCCCTTCCCGAGTTATTTTTCAGTCCCGTTCCCAAATGAAATTTACGCAAAACAAAACTAACGGTAGCAAACAACATTCAATTGCAACAAGAAATTCAAACTGATTTAATTCACAAATACGATGTATATTAATATTATTATTATGATGTCTCAGTCCTGTTTATTTTCCCAGCGGGGCGAGGAGCAGGGGACAGGGGAGGCCATGTTTATTGTCACGTGTCTCAACTATTTTGGCCGGGATTGTAGCATACCGGACTCGAGTTCTGGTGGCTGAGACGTCAGAATGTGGGTTTGAATCCTAGCCATGCCGGTTGCACACTTTTGTGTCCTTGAGCAAACCACGCTTAATCATGAGTTACCTTTCTTTATCCAGGAGTATAAATGGGTACCCGTGAAGGCAGAGATACCGGCAGTACTAGTACGGCATAATAGCTGATGAGCACCGGCTGCCTAGACTATACATACACTTCCCCCACCGGCTTGAGAATGATCCAGGAATGATTTAATGTAGCACAATGAAAGGGATAATGGTAAAAGCGTCTCGATCTAGATGGAATTTGGCGCTTAAAAAGTGTTCAACAAGAATAAACAATAAGTGGGGATGCAGCCACCTATATCACCAATAGCATCTGATGTACCCAAAGAGATAATGGAAAAGCTCCACGCCTCCACTGGTTGTCATGGTCAAAATGGATCTGTGATTTTATCAGAACAATTACCACAGAGTATTTTTGATGACGACATCGGTACATTTACTAACAAAACCTCCCTTTCCCCTACCCCCTTGAGAAACACTTGCTGGCTACAACATCGCTTATCACGTAGGCCTACTTGTATAGGCCTATCCAAGTGTTTTAATGGAGGGATACCTGTTTGGGTTCCTAAGCCAACAGAGCCGGTAATCTATTTAGTTTCCTGTGTAGGGGAGAAAAGAATGGGGGAGGTTTTTTTTTCGTACATGTTCCGTTGTCACATATTTTACACTGTGAGTACCAGGGCATTCATGTTCCACGGCAGGCGGCACTGTGCATGTTTATATTTGTAAATTTGTAATATATTTTTCCTTTAATAAAATCAAGTATTGTAAAACAAAATCAGATGAATAACTTTTGAAATGGTGCCTTACATAAACATACCATCCAGATAAGTATATGTTTTTGTTGGGGAAGCCGTCTTTAACTAACCCCCCATATCCGCCGAAACCCGCTGGATCCCGGCGGGTTTCCACTCTGTGATTATTTTCAATAGGGTTGCATAAATCATGAATATGCAAGTACTTAAGAGGTCATGCTCTGGCCAAAGGGCTCATTAAAATCTGGAGACTTGCCAGAGGGATTAACGCCTGAATAGGCCTTGCGCCAAACAAAAGAAGGCTGCCGGGCAAGTAGCTTTTCGGTCTGTCTATTGTTAAGGGATTAACCCGTTATCTTCCCGACTCCCTAGAAGTCATACATGTACTTGAGTATAGTATTAGATCGGGGATATTTACAAAATGTGAATCTTTTTTATTAATCATGTGTATTTTTCTTTATATTCCCCCAAACTATGTGCCAATTCAGCACATGATTCTCCTAGTTTTGTTCAGATATTTGACGGAACTGAAATACTTATGGTTAAAGTGTTCACGTCAGTAGTATGTGTGCCGCAAATCAGTCCTCTTTGTGGAGGCGCAGGAGGAGGGATTGAGGAGGGATGGCATCCCTCCACAATCCCTCCTCCTGCGCCTCCACAAAGAGGACTGATTTGCGGCACACATGATTGAATTTTTTTTATGACGTCATTACTCCCTCCACACAAAATACTGCACACAACTCCCTCCACACAAACTGCACACAAAATACTTACTCCCTCCACACAAAATACTGCACACTACTCCCTCCACACAAACTGCACACAAAATACTTACTCCCTCCACACAAAATACTGCACACTACTCCCTCCACACAAACTGCACGCAAAATACTGGTTGAGACACGTCTGGGCGCGCGCGTGCAATCCCCCCTCCTCCTCCTCCACAAAGAGGACTGATTTGCTGCACACATGATTGAATTTTTTTTATGACGTCATTACTCCCTCCACACAAAATACTGGACACTACTCCCTCCACACAAACTGCACACAAAATACTTACTCCCTCCACACAAAATATTAAGATTGTGTGAATTAATAATTGCACAATATGACGGTTTTCGTTTTCACGAAGTAACACATATCATTGTGTTTCTTCGTAAAATCGTTTTCATGCAATACGCGCTGGAGCGCATAAGGCATGTCGTGTCTTAAAATAGAATGGACATCGTTGATTGGTTGAATGTTTGCGCATTGTTTATGGAGCAACCACACACTCTTTGTGATTGGTTGTTTCGGCGACGCGAAGGATGGTAGAGTATAAAAGACGGAAATTTTAATTCAAACTCTCATATTTTCGCCAATATTTTCATCAAGAACATTGCATTGTTGCTCGTATACGCTACTTGTATTGTGAACAGTCGACAAACGACAATACTTGAGCCTTAACATGAACGGTGAGCCTGTATCGACCCCGATGCCCACACCTGTGGTCCCCGCACCTGGCGCGATGGCGTTGCCGTCGACTCCGGCCCCGGCACCACCACCACCGACCGATAGGGCACGCATCGAGAAGGAGGAGAGAAAGCTGGTTCCTCCCGACATGATAGATGCTGGGTGGTGCGAAGCCCAGAGTGTGACACATGGCAAGAGCTATTTCTACAACAAGCTCACACGAGAGACCTCGTGGGATCTGCCCAGTTCATCGACTTATCTGCGTGAGCAACGGATGTTGCAGCCACATCCACCCACTGTTGATGTTTTGTCTGCTGCTGTTGAACAATTAACCAAGGGATTAGCTGCTGACACCGAAGCATCAACCCCTAGAGTAGGAGCTAATCTCCCAGAGAATGTAAAAGGGAAGGCAGGAGTCAAGCGCAAGCTGTACTTTCCACCGGATGAACAGTGGAGTGTCGTGGCCGAGCGGTCTAGCGCACCGAACTCAAGTTCTGGTGTTGCCAGCAGCAGGGTGTGGGTTCGAGCCCCGGTCGTGACACTTGTGTCCTTGAGCAAGATACTTAACCATAATTGCTTCGTCCTTCGGATGGGACGTTAAGCCGTAGGTCCCGTGTACTAGATTAAGTAATGCACGTAAAAGAACCCAGAACACTTATCGTGGAAGTGTAAGGGGTTTACCCCGGTGTTTCTGATTCACATTGCAAGCGCCCTTGTTTACAGGTTTCCTCAGGCTTTCGAGCTTACAGTGCTTAAGTGCGCTTTTCTGAGGCATCCCTTGGTTTCATTACCAGAAATGATTAATAATAATAATAATAATAATAATAATAATAATGATTAATAATAATAATAATAATAATAACAACAGGAGGAGAACGACAGGAAGGCGGTGCGATTTCAAATCGGAGGTGAGCGATATGCTGTTGTCAAGCGTTTCAAGGGTCGCACCTACATTAACATAAGAGAGTACTATTTAAATCCCAGCGGAAACAAATTGCTTGCTGGCAAGAAGGGAATTAATCTCACCGTGGAGCAGTGGTGTCAGCTCAAACAACAGAGTACCGCCATCACTAAAGCCATCTTTCAAGTTTAGCTGATTAACAAAGATGGTAACTGTTGATTAACTGAATGGTATTGTCTACCTGTTGCAGATGATGAAGAGCACGACATGGAGGGCGAGGAGAATGTGTTGAAGCGCAAGAAAATCAGGAAAAAATCAGGACAAAAATCGTCACGGATCACATCATCAGAATAAGTTATGCAGTTCAACAGAGTCTACCTTGCGGAGGGTGTGAGTTTGATTGGCCAAGGCAGCGGGATCACGAGTGTCTGTTTTACGGCGAGACTCCTGAGTACCACCTTGAAGATTTCGTGGATGAGCACTTCGAAGAAGCACAACAATACATTCAGCCGAGCCATGTTTGTGCTGTGTTTGGCGTAGTAGCACATCATGTTGGTGTTGAAGCTTACGATGGAATGGACGAGGACGTGTACTCTATCATAACTGATATTCGGAATGAATGGAACTCTGAACATCAGAATGGAACTCTGAACCTATGAACATTGTTGACACTTTCTACGGTAGAAACTCGCGAATTCTCCCGTTTCATGTCGTGAACAAGGTCATGGAATTAAATGGACTTGTTTAATTGAACACTTTGAACAGAACGCAAAGGTTAGAAGACGATTATTTTAGTTCATTCATCTGCAATAAGTATTATCAATTTGCCATATGTTGTTGTTGTATTTTTGAAGATAGTTCTTCTATTACAGACACTAAAGGACACCAAATAATTTAATGATTTAATTGTTAATTTGAAATCAAGTTTAGTATGAACGTGGACCCCCTTTGAATAAAACAATTGTTGTTTTATAAGTTACAATGTTGAGAAAAACATTTTGAGAAATTTCCATACATTAAAAGTTTTCAGTATTTAAGTTTGTTGTTAAAACTTTGAACATGTTAAAACAATTCAAATTGAACGTACGTGATCAGTTGAAGTTGAATTAAAAAGTACAGTTATTTGCTTGCTTGAAAAAGAATAACGCTTGTTCTCATACCTTTTGTAGTGTTTTTTTAAATTTATTATTATTATTATTATTTTATATTCCTTAAGGGAGGTAGAAAGGGGAGGGACAACAACGTACGAAGACAGACAAAAGAACGACTGTACATGAAGCTATTCAAGTATGATTTGTTAAATATAATTTTAACACCAACAGCAATCTTTTACATCAATATATTTTACAGATGGTTTTTAAATTGGTTTTAAATTAGAAAACATTAGTTATTATTATTATTGTTATTTTAAATTCTAACAAATTCGGGGCCTTTAGAACATTTAATAATAATAATAACAAATAAGTCAATAAAGTTAACACTTTGTACGGGACATGTTTCTAAACACTAAAATAAATTTAGTTGAATGAAGCTACTCAATCCCAATTTATGTAATTTAAAACATGTTTTGTGCATATATTTATTTGTTCTATTTTATCATTCCTTTTGGAGTTGCAGTTGAAATAAATTATTGGTCTGTTCTTGTGAAAAAAAAGGAAGGAAAAAAAAAAGTATGTTATCTGACTTATTTATTTCCTAAGCCCTAGGTCATACTTAAACCAGTTACAAATCCTCTCTGTATTCATTTCATACTATGAACCCGCAAATGAAACATCCCTTCACTTGTGTGATAGCAGGACCAACCGGCTCAGGCAAAACTCAGTTCGTAAAACGTTTGCTGGTTCCAGCGGATGAAAAGGTCATCGAACCTCCACCAGACAACATCGTGTGGTGCTACGGAGAGTTTCAACATGCTTACGCTCATTTGGCAAACGTGGTTCGTGATATACAATTTGTCTGAAACTGGCAACAGCAAACGGATTACGGAGCTTTTTACCAAGGGCAGTCATCATAGAAATCTTTCCATTGTGTTGATTCTCCAAAATTTATTTCATCAGGGCAAAGAAATGCGCACGATTAGTCTCAACGCACATTACCTGATCCTCTTCAAAAATCCTAGGGACGCTTCCCAGATAAACCATCTGGCAAAACAAATGTATCCCACCAAATCAAAGTTCATGGTCGAAGCCTACCGAGATGCCACTTTACCACCCTACGGTTACCTTTTCATTGATCTAAAACCCGAAACGTCCGAGGAAATGAGACTAAGGACCCACATTTTTCCGGGTGAGAACCCAATTGTGTATGTCCCGAAGGTATAAATGAAGTGAGGATCCGAGCACGTCATTCATTTGAAGATGTCTAAGCGCGTGCGGAACCATGCTCCGTACCTGCAAGTCCTAGCAAAGGGAAATACCAAACAGCGTCAGGGTGTGATCCATGGAGCCAGTAAAGAACTTATCGCTTGTGTGTGAGTGTGCCCTCAACATCCTCAATGGGAACATAAGTCTGAAACCCGCCGACAAAAGAAAACTAAAAAAATACAAGCATCACATCAGAGCCCTCGCCACCTAAAAACTTAGCGTCCAGAAGAAGAAAAAAATTCTTCATCAAAAAGGTGGATTCCTGGGTGCATTGCTGACCCCTGTTCTGAGTGCACTTGCCGGTCTGCTCTTCAAGTAACGATGCAGCACACCAAGAAAATGGTACTTGTTCCCCACGACACACTTTCGCAACTGCAAGCTGCAAGACTGCTAGAACAAACTCCAACAACGCGTGTAGTGCACGGTTTGGACGAAGACATGAGGACTCTGCTCGAAAGGCAGGATATCACAGACGAAGAGAAAATGAAGCTGTATCATCAGACACTTCAGAGGTACACCATTTTAAATCGGCAGAGGAAGGCCCCTTTAACCATGAACTTGCAAATGAATAGTGATGAATCCAAAGACCAGCCCAAGTTAGAGCGAACACCCGGAGAACCACCCAAGTTAGAACGAGAACCCGTCACCCACTATCCTACTAAATTTAAAGCTGAGCTGAAAGGGTACCCTGAGGAGTCGTTCGGTCTACCTCGACTGTTTGCCGAAGCTACACATCTATCACCCCTTCCCCTTCGAGGTAAGAAAAAGAAGAGAGAGAACCGTAAACAAGCCACCCCGAAATGGACTCCATATTAAAAGATGTATCGAGTCTTTTCTTGTCATTTTGTGTTTTCGTTCACCATGGACTGTTGTCCTCCCAAGTCCGACTGTGGACCCCAACACTTTCTTAAGAAAATCCGTTGCACATGGGCTTGTTGTCAAAGCACCGTCATCATTACAAACTCGGATTCTGCCGATGGCGGAGGCATACCTGAAGAAGGTGTATTACGACCCCAAACACCCCGCCGCCTTTGGTGGTGTGGAGGCTGTTTACCGCGCTGCAGTAAGAGACGGCATCAATGTCACAAAGAAACAGATAACTGTATGGTTGCGGGAACAGCCGACCTACACGTTGCATAAACCAATACGGAGAAATTTTAAAAGAAATAGGGTCGAAGTGCATGGCATCGATCACCAATGGCAGGCAGATTTGGTAGATATGTCCTCGCTCAAAGAACACAATCGAGGGTACAGGTATTTGCTGACGTGCATCGATGTCTTTTCGAAGTATGCGTGGGTCGTTCCTCTGAAAGATAAGACTGGGACAACTTTAGTGAAAGCCTTCAAAAAGATTTTAAAAGGAGGGAGAAAGCCGCGTCTGCTTCAGACCGATAAGGGTACCGAATTTATCAATGAAAAGTTTCAGTCTTTTCTCAAGAAAACGAATATCTACTTCTTCACTACCAATAATGAAACCAAAGCCAGCATTGTTGAGAGATTTAACAGAACACTGAAGACAAAAATGTGGAAATATTTCACGGCCAACAACACGTACCAGTATACAAAGGTCCTCCCCGCATTACTTTCTGGCTACAATCATTCGTTTCACAGAAGTATAAAATCCACCCCGGCGTCAGTCAATACTTCCAATGTCGATCGAATAAGACAGGCGCTGTACACCCCTGACTCCAACCCCCTAAAAACTGTCTTCAAGTTCGAGGTTGGAGATACGGTTCGCATCAGCATGGCCGCCAGGCCTTTCCGTAAGAGTTATTTACCAAGCTGGACCACCGAACTGTTTACCATCAACGCCAGAATCCCCCGCTACCCCCCTGTGTACACGTTGAACGATTATGAGGGAGAGCAATTGGAGGGAACTTTCTACGAGCAAGAACTACAACATGCAGTTCAGAAGGACGACCTGTACAAAGTTGAAAAAATACTGAAAACTAGAAGGCGACGGGGGAACCCAGAATACTTGGTGAAATGGGTTGGATATCCGGAAAAATTCAATAGCTGGGTGTCCAAGTTGCACGCTCTATAAAGACGACCAGGACGTCAGCCATGTGCCATTTTAAGCAAACGAATGAATCATGGAGGCCGCATTTTACGTGACGCTCCCAAGCAATAGCTCGATGAATGTTCATCCCAACAACACTTTGGCCACTTCTTTGTAAATTTGCCCTCCCCTCTCACGTTAACGGTAGAATGGGAAGTTGCCATGGCCGAGTTCGTCTATCCACACCGTTGGCTCAATGTATTCCAAAATGACAATTTAATGTTATGTACCGCTGGAACAGGTCGGCCACACACGCACACGATCGCAGAGGGTTACTATTCCACACCTAAAGAACTTATATCAGCTTTTAATCCCCCTATCGATCACGACGGACAAGTCACCATATCGTACAATAAATACATTCAAAAAATTGTGACGAAAACACTAGGAGGGGCAAGATTGGTTTTTCACGGCCGATTAGCGACATTATTTGGGTTCAATGTCAACGACAGCGTCACGGGTCTCCACACAGCCCCTCGCACTGTGGACGTTCATACATTTCACTCCATGTTCGTGTATACTAATATCATCCAGTACAACACGGTAGGTGATAAGAGGGCACCTTTATTACAGATCGTGAACGCGGAAGGAAAATATGGAGATATCGTTTCAAAAATATACGACAACCCTCATTACATTCCTCTGAAACAAAAGGTCATTGACACCATTGAAATAGATATAAGAGACGACACAGGCGAGCCCATTCCATTTATCAACGGTAGGGTCATCGTGAAACTACACTTCAGACAGCGGCGCTCAGCGTACTTCAACTGATCGCTATGACGAACCTTAAATACATTCCCTACTCTAAACACTATGAAGATTACTACACACAGCAAGTGGGTCAAGGGTTGCCTATGTTTGAAGGACCTCGCACGCAGCGCGGTTTTGGACTTGGTGGTATCTTGGGAGGCCTGTTCAGGTCGGCCATGCCTCTCTTAAAGGCTGGGTTGAAGACGTTTGGACGGCAGGCTCTTCGCACTGGTGTTGGCATCGCCCAAGATGCACTGGAAGGAAAGAATATAAAATCAGCAGCCAAAGCTAGGCTCCGGAGCGCCGGAAGTCAACTGACAAAACAAGCCCTCCAAAGTATTAATACCCGAGTCACGCGTGGCAGGTCTATAAAACGAAAAACACAAGGCAGACGGGTCACTTCTATGCCGAGCAAGAGAGCGAAAAGGTCACTTGACATCTTTGATTAGTATTATCTGCACAATTCTGTGGCATCAGCATGTCTCTTCTGCACGATCATTCCTGCGAGTGCACCAAGTCCGAACTGGATTTATTTTCACTCCCTCCCACCCAGACTAGTATCGAGAAGGGTCAATGGACTGAATTCCATCCCATTGCTAACATTTCTGATGGAGGGCCTATTGAATTTTTCATACCTGGATCCGGGGAAGACTACGTTGATCTTTCCCAAACACAACTCTATATCAAAGCAAAAGTGGTCAAAGCTGACGGTACGAATCTGACAGACGACTCTTCGGTTGGTCCAGTCAATCTGTTTTTGCAGTCTCTCTTCAGTCAGATCGACGTGACCTTGAACGATCGCCTTATCTCTGCTTCTACCCCCACTTACCCTTACCGAGCCATGATAGAAAGTCTTCTGAGTTATGGTCACGATGCCAAGGCTTCCCAACTTTCCTCTTCATTGTTCTACAAAGATACAGCTGGACAAATGGATACCGCTAATCCCCTAGCGGAATACGACGCTGTCAACAAGGGACTCAAGGCCCGCTATCAATACATCAAAGGAAGCCGCGTGGTGGATATGATTGGTCCCATACACAGTGACATTTTCTTCCAAGACAGACACATGCTAAACGGGGTGGATCTTAGACTCAAACTTATACGCAGTAGCGATGCTTTCTGCCTGATGGCTTCCGAGGCCAACCCTACCTATAAGGTGATGATTCAAGCCGCGTCCGTGTTTGTCAGAAAAGTAAAAGTGAGCTCCGCGGTCATGCTGGGCCATGCCAAAGCATTAGAAAAGGGAACTGCAAAGTATCCCATCAAACGCGTCCTTTGCAAAATGATCTCTGTACCCCAAGGCAACTTGACACTCACTCAGGATCACGCTTTTCTCGGACAACTTCCGACACGGCGCATTGTAATAGGCTGCGTGAGTAATGTAGCGTTCAACGGACGCTACTCGAAGAACCCCTTTAACTTTCAGCATCTGAACGCAAACTTTTTGACGGTGTACCTAGATGGAGATCAGATTCCGTATACTCCACTCAAACCGAACTTTTCCGATGCGTCCAATAATTACGTCAGAGCATACAACACCCTCTTCTCGGGAACAGATAAAATGTACCAGAATGAAGGCAACGACATCAGTCGTGAGGATTTCGCCAAGGGCTATGCACTGTACGCTTTTGATCTCACTCCTGACCTGTCTTCTGGCGGACACTTTAACCTCGTCAAACACGGAAACCTACGGTTGAAATGCACTTTGCCTCTCCGCTACAGGAAACTGCCAACGTGATCATCTACGCGGAATTTAACAACATTTTGGAAATAGATCAGGCTCGAAACATCATATTCGACTACAGCAGTTGAAGGGCACGCACAGACCATGGACAGCTCGGAAATTAGCACTATTTTAAATAGAGACCGTTACACAAAACATTTTTCAGAGGGGTGTTCGCCCGCGATAAACTTCCCAAGCAAGTTATCTCTCGTCCCAGTGCCTTTGTGGTGAACACAGACCCTATTACGAAACCAGGACAACATTGGGTAGGAATATACTTCACGAGAGATGGTGTTGGAGAGTATTTTGATTCCTACGGATTACCACCGCAGTTACCTGAGTTCAAACATTTTCTCAAGAACAACGCGGAAAAACTCAATATAATCATCAACGCCTACAGGGACCCTTGTCTGCTGTCTGCGGTCAATATTCCATCTACTTCTTGCTACATCGATGTCGGGGAATCACCATGAGCAAGATTGTGGGACTTTTTTCCACTTCCGATATCAACAAGAACGACGTCAACGTGAACGATTTTATCAGAATACACTTTCCCCGTATTAAAACGAATGTATTCGATGATCAATTATTTTTTCAACAAGTTTCAAGGGCCTTGTTAGAATAACCTATACCTTAACGGACTGATGGATTAATTATTTAAACCAATGTTGTATTTCACGAGTTCAATTCAAGCCAGACGTATCTCAACAACTTGCCCGAAATCATCAATATGCTGCGCTTGCGCACTACTCCCTCCACCACACAAACTGCACACACCACCTTATTTTGTGTGCAGTTTGTGTGGAGGGAGTAGTGCGCAGTTGTGTGCAGTATCATCAATAGGTTACGCTTGCGTGAGTTCAAGCAAATTTCCCAGTGTTCGGTCTAGCCAAAATGTTCTAAAGGCCTCGAATTTGTTAGAATTTAAAATAACAATAATAATAATTAATGTTTTCAGTTTATCAAATGTTTTCCAATTTAAAACCAATATAAAAACCATCTGTAAATATATTGATGTCAAAGATTGCTGTTGGTGTTAAAATTAAATTTAACAAATGCCAAAATGTTCTAAAGGCCCCGAATTTGTTAGAATTTAAAATAACAATAATAATAATTAATGTTTTCAGTTTATCAAATGTTTTCCAATTTAAAACCCATATAAAAACCATCTGTAAATATATTGATGTCAAAGATTGCTGTTGGTGTTAAAATTAAATTTAACAAATGCCAAAATGTTCTAAAGGCCCCGAATTTGTTAGAATTTAAAATAACAATAATAATAATAATAATAATAATAATAATAATAATAATAATAATAATAATAATAATACTTAATGTTTTCAGTTTATCAAATGTTTTCCAATTTAAAACCAATATAAAAACCATCTGTTAATATATTGATGTCAAAGATTGCTGTTGGTGTTAAAATTAAATTTAACAAATGCCAAAATGTTCTAAAGGCCCCGAATTTGTTAGAATTTAAAATAACAATAATAATAATAATAATAATAATAATAATAATAATAATAATAATAATAATAATAATAATAATAATAATAATAATAATAATAATAATAATAATAATAATAATAATAATAATAATAATAATAATAATAATAATAATACTTAATGTTTTCAGTTTATCAAATGTTTTCCAATTTAAAACCAATATAAAAACCATCTGTAAATATATTGATGTCAAAGATTGCTGTTGGTGTTAAAATTAAATTTAACAAATCATACTTGAATAGCTTCATGTACAGTCGTTCTTTTGTCTGTCTTCGTACGTTGTTGTCCCTCCCCTTTCTAGTTTACAGAGACATTGTGCATCACACTTATCCTCTTGCCAATAGACAAAGCTACTATTAAAAACACAGACATACACGAATATAATTTATTTTAATGATTAAATCGAACAGTTAATATTCATAACAGACTCGGTAATAATCTCTTCTTGGAATATGTGTTGGCTCTGAAAAGAGCCGGTTGTTTTATTGGTGTGTTGGTTTCACTGGTCTTGAACGTACACGGTTACTTAAACTTGGATGGATTACGCTGCACCAGAAACCTGGCGTACTCTAGGTTGCCAACCACGATAGCATATTTCAAGGCCTCCATCTGTGAAATAACTTCCCTGTGAGGGAAGTTTTTGGGAATTTGCTCCCAGTCTCTTACATGTAATTCTGGATCCGCATTTATGCGGATCCGCTCTCCTTCAGTAATCGCAATTTCACTATTTTCTCTCACATACCGGTAGAAGGCAAAGAGAGTGGCCATACTGGTGTTGATCAAGTCCAGTCAGTGCATGTGAATGAAGTTTGAAGAGACTAGAGGTGATGTGAGAAACGACTATTACACTTGCCCGAAATCATCAATATGCATGCTGCGCTTGCGCACTACTCCCTCCACCACACAAACTGCACACCTCCACGCGCGCGCCCAGACGTGTCTCAACCAGTATTTTGTGCAAACATATGCGGGAAGTGAGCGTATTTGAGACCAAGGTGGGAAGGATCACATCTGTGCTAGTTCGTGGTGCTGTTACACAGCGCGTATTGCATGAAAACGATTTTACGAAGAAACACAATGATATGTGTTACTTCGTGAAAACGAAAACCGTCATATTGTGCAATTATTAATTCACACAATCTTAATATTTTGTGTGGAGGGAGTAAGTATTTTGTGTGCAGTTTGTGTGGAGGGAGTAGTGTGCAGTATTTTGTGTGGAGGGAGTAATGACGTCATAAAAAAAATTCAATCATGTGTGCCGCAAATCAGTCCTCTTTGTGGAGGAGGAGGAGGGATTGAGGAGGGATATATGCGGGGAGTGAGCGCATTTGAGACCAAGGTGGGAAGGATCACATCTGTGCTAGTTCGTGGTGCTGTTACACAGCGCGTATTGCATGAAAACGATTTTACGAAGAAACACAATGATATGTGTTACTTCGTGAAAACGAAAACCGTCATATTGTGCAATTATTAATTCACACAATCTTAATATTTTGTGTGGAGGGAGTAAGTATTTTGTGTGCAGTTTGTGTGGAGGGAGTAGTGTGCAGTATTTTGTGTGGAGGGAGTAATGACGTCATAAAAAAAATTCAATCATGTGTGCAGCAAATCAGTCCTCTTTGTGGAGGAGGAGGAGGAGGGATTGCACGCGCGCGCCCAGACGTGTCTCAACCAGTATTTTGTGTGCAGTTTGTGTGGAGGGAGTAGTGTGCAGTATTTTGTGTGGAGGGAGTAAGTATTTTGTGTGCAGTTTGTGTGGAGGGAGTAGTGTGCAGTATTTTGTGTGGAGGGAGTAAGTATTTTGTGTGGAGGGAGTAAGTATTTTGTGTGCAGTTTGTGTGGAGGGAGTAGTGTGCAGTATTTTGTGTGGAGGGAGTAATGACGTCATAAAAAAAATCAATCATGTGTGCCGCAAATCAGTCCTCTTTGTGGAGGCGCAGGAGGAGGGATTGAGGAGGGATGCCATCCCTCCTCAATGCCTCCTCAATCCCTCCTCCTGCGCCTCCACAAAGAGGACTGATTTGCGGCACACATACTACTCACGTCCCAGGTTATTTCTCAGTCCAGAATCTTTTTTATTAATCATGTGTATTTTTCTTTATATTCCCCCAAACTATGTGCCAATTCAGCACATGATTCTCCTAGTTTTGTTCAGATATTTGACGGAACTGAAATACTTATGGTTAAAGTGTTCACGTCCCGGGTTATTTCTCAGTCCAGATTTTTTTCCCCTGCCCCGTAATATTTCCCCGTCCCGGGTTATTTCTCAGTCCTGTTTATTTTCCCGTCCCGCATTATTTTCCCGTCCCGGGTTATTTCTCAGTCCTGTTTATTTTCCTGCCCCGTAATTTGTTCCCGTCCCGAGTTATTTCTCAGTCCCGTTTATTTTCCTGCCAGTAATATTTCCCCGTCCCGGGTTATTTCTCAGTCCTGTTTATTTTCCTGCCCCGTAATTTGTCCCGTCCCGATTTATTTCTCAGTCCCGTTTATTTTCCTGCCAGTAATATTTCCCCGTCCCGGGTTATTTCTCAGTTATCTCTGCGTCCCGTTAATTATTTTCCCGTCCCGTATTAATTCTCACTTTATGTTATTAGTATTCCAAAATTACGAAGTATGACGGACTACAATAGTTATGTTCTCAACTTTTCTCCGTCCCGTTAAATATTTCCCGTCTTGTTCATTATTATTCGCTATTCATTCTCAAAACCATTTGAAAGTCCAGTCAGTCTTTTTGTTTTGTCCAAATGTATCAACTGAGGATTAGCGGGTGCCCTTATAGGGGTGAGCAAAGTATCTCTCTGCCCATAATTGAACACAAATTTTCTGAAATCTGAAATGTATTCATTTTGCATTACACTATAGTCCCTCCATGTGACATCTTGATTTGGATACAAGACAATTAAACAACTTCGCTTATACTTGGTCATTTTTAGTCGTTGAAAATGCAATTTATATAAACGTTTCGTGAAATGTACAAATTCAGAAAAACGGAGATAAAAATCTAGTTATTTCAAACAATGTTTTTTTCCCCTCCACAAACTAATAATAAGTAAAATGTCTTTCAGGTCATGAAACCCACTTATTCCCAAAACCTTTTGAAAGTCCAGCGAGTCCTTTTGTATTGTCGGAATGTAATCAACTGAGGATTAGCGCTTGCTGTGCCTTGGAGAGCAGCACAAAGCGGAACAATCAAAGTGTCGCATTTGGATTTCTAAAGACTCTGGCAGGGTTGGGTAAACATTACAATGGTTTAATCTGTTGGCAACCACCATTGTAAAGTATCCCCAGATTACACTGTCGATAATTGGTGTCTTTGTGAAGCCTGTCTGAGTAGAACTCATGCATATTCGTCTGACGTATTGGACTTATGTGCATTGACCCGAAAATAATGAGCTCATTAAAAAGTGGGAGACTATCCGCCGGGATCCGGCGGGTTTCGGCGGATATGGGGGGTTAGTTAAAGGTACACACCGCCCTAAAAGTGCCAAAAATGGGCTTGATAGAATGATAGATAGTCATTTTTGGAAGGTTTTCTTCAAAAAACTAAATCCAGGTATCGTGTAATTACCGAGAAATGTCCAAAAAACAACAATAAGGTCAATGGTCACGTATACGCATTTCCAGTTGTCTGCACGACCGTGAAACCTGTACGGCAATTGCCGATTGTATTTAGACTGCATATTGTTGTGATTGTAATAATAATAATAATAATGTGTGGATTTATATAGCGCACGTATCCACCAACTAAGTGGTGCTCAAGGCGCATTATATTATTATCCCTGCTCATAAGGCTCATAAATTATTCCTGAAACCATCTCAGCTCCCTGGGGAGTATACAGCTCAATTGCTGCCATTTCTAGCGCATATAGAGCAAACCAACTCTGCCTGAACAGGTACCCATTTAACCCCTGGGTGGAGAGAAGCAATTATGATTAAGTGTCTTGCTCAAGGACACAAGTGTCACGGCCGTGATTCGAACCCACATTCTGTTGCTAACACCAGAACTTGAATCCGGTAAGCTAGACCGCTCGGCCACGACACCTCACAAGAGGAACAAGGTTCCAGTCTGTACATTTTGTATCTGTTGTAAACACACGAACTGCGATCACAGAATTCCTGGATTCGATTGCAACCAGGTGCACGTCGACGTCCAAGATCATCAAAAAAGTGATGAAAATAAATGCCTAGTAGGCTTGATAGACCTTGGATCAACTATGGAGAAAGGCATAGACTGAACAAACCGGTACTTAGCAGCATCTGTCTGGACATACTGGATTCTGGGTGAGCATCTAAATCATGATCAATTATTAGTTTGCATTGCTATTGGTACGCAGTACATGATGTACAGGACTGTACATGATGAACACAATCATGACAATGTCCCCTGGTAATTATGTGAAATTGCCCTAACCCCTGATTACATACTCATATATTTGACAGGAAAAAATGTTGAAAGGGAAGCTTCAATTTTGGTTTAGAAATTAGATTTTCATATTCTCAAAATATTATCAAACATTTTTATTTGGTCAGGACACAGGCCTTATGACCAAATTAATAATTATGTAAAAAATACAAGAAGTTACCAGATATAACTTTGTGAAACACGAGGGGGAGCACCTATTTTAAATAAATTTTCACAGGTTATTTTTTATGCTATTTTTCGTGAGATCTAATTAACATTAGTTAACGTGTTACAGGGTTGAAGTTAATGTTCATTATGAAATACCAATGATGAACATTTCATTTAGTTTTAATGGTTGTTTATTTAAAAAAAATTAAGGTTTAGTATATATTATTTTTTGCAACATGTACAGCAGTACTGGCATTTCAGTCCAAGAGAAGGGGTGTATCTGATAACCATCTTTCCATTCCATATCAGTTAAACAACGTTTTACCTTATTTCACAGTGATTGTTGATAATATTGAATTTATTTAAATCTAAGCCCTTACTCCTCTTTTCACTCTTAAATCTTTTTCAGAAAGAGGACAGAAACATCTTGCTACTTCAGCTATGCAGAATTGATGCTGGGTGTGATTCTCGACATAATGCAGCACCAGTCTTTGGTCAATGGAATTGGTAATTTGGAATCAAGCATATGTCTGGGCCCCTTACTTTTATTGCTTGTTTGCCCCTCCCCTCCCTAGTTCTCGGATTCTATAGTGCTGCAATGATTGTTCAAATAATTTCAGAAAGCAAATGTGTTGGTTCATCACCAGTGGCAGTACATGCCATCACCGAGAACTTGGGGAGGCAAGCATTTTATTCCAAAATTACCGATTCCAATGACAGCCCCTGAATGTCACCCATTCTGAACTGTCACTAAATCATAAATACAGAGCTACATTTATTATGCAGATTGATTTTGTTTTCTTGTCAACAAAGGATGATGGTTGGGTTCATTTACACTGAAGTCATTTCACTTGTTACATGTGTAAGGCCATATGTACACTCATTGTTTGATTCTTTATAATATATTAAACAGGTCAGCAAAGTGGTTTCAATTGATTATGAGGGGGGGGAAGGGAGGAGTGGAACCACAAAAGTCAAGTCATGAAACCAAATGGACAAATAAAACAAAATATGTATTTCATTATTTTATTAGCAATTTACAAGCACCCATTATTTCAATGTCTAAACATTTATGTACAAAATGGCATATGATCTTTAGCTTGTAATTTTATAGATTGGATGCAGCTACAGACATTTTGCCAAAAATATGTGTACAACCTTGAAAATGTGAAAAGCAATGTAGAATTTGTTTTCAAATTTTATAAATGATTTTTAATTATTTGCAGTATAGGTGAAAACAAAGACAATTTATAAGCATGTCACAATAAAGAGATGCTTGATTACAGTCAATTGTCAATTTATCATTATATTTTTGTTCATTATAAACTTGAGTTGAAAGTGAAGTATATTATAAATAAAGATCACTCTCGGTATATAAACATGCAGTCCATCAATTAAATTTATTTTTGTACAAGACTTAATACCAAGACATAAATACCAACGTTGGCTTCATCTAAATCTACAATTTGAAGGTTTTTCCATAAACAAAATGAAAAGGGCAAGCAATTATTAGATTTGGTAAAGTGGATGTAATCACATTTAATTTTGTTTGAATTGTCAATTGGCTAATTACAATTTGTGACCTTACTCTTCTGCTGTTGGCAGGGGAAGAGGGAAAGCACGGATGCAAGCTTTCTTGCAACTTTATCATGTAGTATTTATAAGCTTGTTTTCTACTGAAAGACAAATTAGCTGATATCCATACAAGCTTTGAAGACTGCAGACATTAGCTATTTGACATAAGCTGCATTGTTTCTTCTCCACCCAACTACTATACGGCTGTGCTTTGAGTAGACTCTGTGGTACCTGATACATGAACAAAATGCACAATTATTAGCCAACTTTCTATTATGTTCCATGTAGCGAAAATTATTGACAGCCTGGAAATGGAAATATCAAGAGTGTAAAGATTCTTCTCTTACAGGGTAACTTTTCCTTGGTAAAGAAAAACAAAAAGAAAGGGGAAATATTTATATGCTCCTCCATGCTTCAGTATCTTCAGCAACCCCCAGCCCCCCAATCAATTTAACCCCCACTTCCTGTCCTTTGAATTTGAAGCCAAGTTTAATCCAGTTACTACCAAAAATCAACTTTGTGACTTTATGTCCATAATAACGCTGAATAAGTTGATCTGGATACCTACAACCCTGGCAAACTATTTTCATATGAGTGTTTTTACATGTTGATTTATCATCTGACATGGTTTTTGAAAAGCATGTGTTGGGCTAGTGTCAATATCATTATGCATATAAAGAGTTTGTGGTAGCACCATGTAACTATCTCTACAGTTTAATAGTGTTGGCTCTTAGAAGAACCAGTGGTGAGATAACTTGAAATTTCCATTGGTATACTCTGATCATCTTCATCCCCCTGAAGACAATCAGAGTATACTGATTGAAACATAAAGTAATGTCACTGCCAGTTTTTCTCAGAACCAATGCTATTTACTACACTTGAAAGATAATTACTCTTACTCCTACTTCAACATTTTCAAGGTAGTGCAGAATACTAATAGAGTAATTTGTTTGGGTGTGTGTGTGTGTGGGGGGGGGGGGGTTGAGGGCTGTCAGTTGCCTTAAAACATTTTCATGTTATACCTGCAATTTTTGGCAATTTTTGAGGGTCTTGAAATGTCCTCTATACTTCCTAGAAACTGTTGATTGGATGGCATCCGTAACAAACCTGAAGTTGATATAGTAGGTAATCTTCTTGAGAAAACTCTTATTCAGTGGAATGTCTGCTAGTAAGTGGGATGTTGTAGGCTTCCGTTTACTGACCCCCATTCACATACGTAGGTGACATGATGAACTGACCATTTGTCTGTCTCCATCTCCCTTCATCTCATCTATGGACCAAACATGAACATACATAATGTATATAATCTTACAAAAGAAAGATTACGTTGAACTGATCACTCTAGCAGTTGAGAAATGAAACTGACCACAAAGACATAAATAACAAAATAGCCAGTAATAATTAACACATGTAAAGCTACTTTGACTAATTATTAGTGCTACAGTACACTTATCATTCACACACATACTTCAAATTATAACCAGTGTTGTACTTTCCCTTAAAGAGGACAACGGTCATGATCAACAGAACATGGAATCGGAGTGCTAGTTTTAGATTATCTTGGTGACTGAAAATAATATCCCACATGATAAGGTCATACTATCATTGCTGCTGCATAAATGAGCCAGTACGTTTCAGTCACTGTGTTCATCTTAAACTAGGACACCGATTCCATGCCCTGTTGAAAGTCTGCTCTGATCGTGATATTGTCCCTTTAATATGGACAAGTTAACATTAAGCATTGTACAAGGGGGAAACCTGAATGCACAACTTCATTTTTGACTAAATGAGAAATTGTTTCTGTAAATTTGATTTTGTTTGATAGAAAAACAAATATTTACATCAACCAAGTTTTCTATAATTTATAGAAAAAAATGATGGGATAACAAAAAATAATCTGAATCAATCCAAGATTTACTCTACCTTGGCAATGCTTTGGAGCTGTGAATACTGGAAATGGAATCAGGCTGAACTCTACATGGTGTTGATGCAAGTGAAAATACTGGCAGTAATGTTTTCTCATACTATAAAACAAAACATAACCGTTAATGAAATAATGGTGGATATGATGGACATGGTGCATATTAAAAATCCAATTAAATATAACTCGTACTCGTACTGGTACTGGTACTCGTACTCGTACTCGTACTCGTACGTTTAGGGGAATAATGGTACCTGATGCTATTTCCTCCAGTCCATGTTTGAATTTTCACCATGACCCCTTTTGACCATCTTCCCCATAAAATATCCGGCCATCGATGGTGGAAATTACAACTAATTCACTGGAAATTGTTCTGCTTTCTAAACTATATCTCATAATTATCATGTCTGTATTGTAAACATCATCACAATATAATTGGGCCTTGGATATAGGAACTATCAAAAATAATGTGATGGCTAACAGAAATTCATCATAAGAGTTCAGCATAGGGCTATACAGCCACACAAAAAGCCCTACGAGTATTATATTATCAAACAATATTTCTCTTTTATTACTCTTACCTGTCCAACAATAATAGTCCTACAAACGCGGCATTATTCATGGTATCATCATGGTCACCATCACGTTCAACAATCAAATCCTTGAGTGTTTGCCATCATTTGAGGTTGGCTGCATGGCCCGTCAATGGTCGCCAGGCATGCGTCGTTTTGTTGCCGTAGACGGTGAGCCTTTCTTCGCCCAGCCCGCTCGGTCGAAATTCTGGCGTTGATTTTGACGGATGGCCTTCCAAACTGAACAGTTTTTGTCACTTTTTAGCTGTTACGACCTGATAGTCGGAACAGCTATTGTTTCTGTCAAGATTTTTATTAGCTGTTACGACCTGATAGTCGGAACAGCTATTGTTTCTGTCAAGATTTTTATTTTTAGCTGTTACGACCTGATAGTCGGAACAGCTATTGTTTCTGTCAAGATTTTTTATTTTTTTATTAGCTGTTACGACCTGATAGTCGGAACAGCTATTGTTTCTGTCAAGATTTTTATTTTTTTATTAGCTGTTACGACCTGATAGTCGGAACAGCTATTGTTTCTGTCAAGATTTGTATTAGCTGTTACGACCTGATAGTCGGAACAGCTATTGTTTCTGTCAAGATTTTTATTATTTTTTATTATTATTCTTCCTTTCCACCAAAACCGTATTGCCTTAACGTGTGAGAGGTTTTCGTGGCAAAAGTCCTTCTTAGGAATATGAGAAAGAGTCAAATCATATACCATATGGAAGCTTATGCCTTGACGTAGTTTCTAAATGTCATTAAACTAAAATTCATAATTAATTAGCTTAGTTATAGTCACGTGAATATTTAATTAGGCAATCTTGTTATCACCATAGCTCAAGAAGTATACACCCGATCATCAAACTTTTTTCAGTTATACATTTGTGGGGTATTGTAGATGTGCCTTTTGGCCTGAAATGTCTTGTGACGTCATCATGACATCATTTATAGCGCATTTTGTATCTGTGTACAAAGCACATGCACTGAAAAAGTTGATGTGACCAAGTCGCTTCCTTATTCGGCAGTAATTCTCCATAAATCTTTGTACATAATACACAAACAGATATGGCGTGGGACTTGTTTGCGAGTCCAATTAATGACGATCTTTGTACGCAATAATAATACATAGATTCCATATAGTAGTACACACACGTTGTGTAGTCATTGCATTCCTAAATGAAATGAAAGCAGAGTGCGTCCGATTCCTTTCAGTTTCATTTTGATAATTATAATGAGTCCATTACATTGGCGACGAGGATGAAAAGCGGTGAGTATTCTTTTCATATGATAGTATACATTTCTAGCAAAAAGGAAAATTGTAAAAGAGGGCCGGACATTTTCGTAACGTTAAGTCCCATTGTTTTACGTACATGTAAGTGCAGCAATATACACATCGTTAGGTTAACCAGTAGCAATATGGCGGAACAACCCCTAGCACCGTCGTAACTGAAACAAGGACTTTGAAAACTGAACCATTCACTCACTCCGACGATCAGATATCAACCGGGAAGGCTTGGGAAGATTGGTTATAGGGAATTGAGCATGAATTCCGCTATTTTCGAATTACTCAACCGTATTTTGTAATTTTTGTTTTCTCAAAAAAAATCTTCCCTTCTGTTTGTGCACAAATTAACGTTAAGTAGTAAAGTACCTATTTATTTGTATGCACGCATTGGGATAGTACTGACCATCAGTCCTATAAACAGAATTGGTGTAAAGATGTTAAAGGGACAGTATCGTCACGATCACAGCAGACTTTCTACAAACAGGGCATGGAATCGGCGTCCTGAACACAGTGACTAAAAATTACTGGCTCATTTATGCAGCAGCAACACGAATATGACCTTATTAATGTGAGTATTATTTTCAGTCACTGGGTTAAACTAGAACTTGAACTCTGATTCCATGTCCTGTTGATCGTGACGATAAGCCTACCTTCAAGCAATAACTTTAATTAGCTGTTACGACTACCTGTTAGTCACATACAAGAAACACAATAGTGCATCTTTCTACAAGGAACACATCCTTACCTTGTTAAGATCGCCTTACAAACTTATACGAAGTCACAACACAATGTAATTTGAAGGATAACTGTACAATGAGTTCACTACCCACGCAAACTATTTCTTAAAGCTCTGACATACACTTTGTCTTTCCTTTTAACACCAACCTTAACTTACAAAATTATGTATTTGTGTCTTTCCACACTAATGTACAAAAGTGTGACATTTAAGGAACATGGGACATTGATAATAAAATGAAGTACTTTTTACTCTTAACTGTTTTCTGTGTACATTCCAAGTGCCTTGAGGATTGTGCTTTTCAAAAATTAAGACAACTTTCTAAGTAATTAAGTACATGTAATTACAATATGTTTGTAACATGGACAGACATTTATTTAGAAATTGACTAAAAGTACTAATAGAACAGATTTATTCACCCACATGTTGTCCCTTTATAATGCTATTTCCCTAAGGATTGTTACCTGAAAAAATCAAGACAACCCTCCTGGTATTAAACAAATAACAGGGGATCATCTTCAAAATATTATGTTTGTAACGTGGACAGCTATTTCTCACAAATTGTCTGTCCACGTTACATACGCGGTATATTTCACATGCTAATTTCTTAAATACCCAGAAGATGTCTTAGTTTTGGCTCATAACAATCCAAAAGGTACGAAGCCCGGGAAGGGACAGTGGTAAGAAAACAAATTCAATGGAGTAATCCGTGCGCACGGATTAGTAATCCGTTCACACGGATTAGTAATCCGTTCGCACGGATTAGTAATCTGTTCGCACGGATTAGTAATCCGTTCGCACAGATTAGTAATCCGTTCGCACGGATTAGGAATTCGTGCGCACGGTTTAGTAATCCATTCGCACGGTTTAGTAATCCGTTCGCACGGTTTAGTAATCCGTTCGCACGGATTAGTAATCCAATAAGGTCATCATCAGAACAACTACTTCCATTGACCTCCGCCATCTTGAATCAACTAACGTACCTGTGTAACGCATGCGTGTGGCGGATTGCTAAACCGTGCGCACGGATTGTTAAACCGTGCGAACGGATTCCTAATCCGTGCGAACGGATTACTAAACCGTGCGAACGGATTGTTAAACCGTGCGAACGGATTCCTAATCCGTGCGAACGGATTCCTAAGCCGTGCGAACAGATTCCTAATCCGTGCGAACGGATTACTAAACCGTACGAACGGATTGTTAAACCGTGCGAACGGATTCCTAATCCGTGCGAACGGATTCCTAATCCGTGCGAACGGATTACTAAACCTTGCGAACGGATTGTTAAACCGTGCAAATGGATTCCTAATCCGTGCGAACGGATTACTAAAAATCTGTGCGAACGGATTCCTAATCCGTGCGAACGGATTACTAATCCGTGCGCACGGATTACTCCATTGAATTTTATTTCTTACCACCGTCCCTTCCCGGGCTTCGTAAAAAGGGGTTAGGGATGTAAATGAAAAAGCATTTGAGCAATTATTTCATTCTATTGTCACTTTCCTGTCAATTTTCAAACAACATGTCTGTCCATGTTACAAACATCATGTCTTAAAGATGATCCTGTAATTTCTTAAGTACCAATATTATTTTCTTATTATTTGTTATGCACAATCATTAAATGCTAAGGAATGTTCAGGAATAGATTAGGACAAAATAGTTGCCTTTATTTGACCCTCCCATGTCACACTCCAATAGTTATCATATGTATACCCATTAGTGTGGAAAGACCCACTTATTATTTATTTTGTAAGTTCTTTAAAACAGTTTTCTATATATTTAATGAAGAGTTGTACTTTTTACAGATTTTGTTTGTGTCTCACTCAGCCCTGTAGTGGCTGTCTTCTATAGCCTGTGCATTACCAGTCAACAATTCTTAATTTGGTAGTTGACAAATCTATTAAGACCTGTCCACCATAAAACTCATATAGCGCCCTCAAGTCACCGGTTTTAAAAGTGACATAACCATTGTTCTTAGCGTTGCAATTGTATTGGGTCAAACTATACACCAAATTGTAAACTTAGTATGAAAAACTAAATTTCGTCATCGTGATGTCATCCGGTTTCCATTTACAGTCTCATGAATATTTAATTAGCAAATCCATTTTGAACCATAACTCAAGAAGTACACACTCGATACTTAAACTTTTTGCAGTTATAGACTTGATGGGTACGGTGAATGTGCGCTGTGGTATCGTGACCTCGTAATGGTAGTTGACAAATCTATTAAGACCTGTCCACCATAAAACTCGTATAGCGCCCTCAAGTCACCGGTTTTAAAAGTGACATAACCATTATTCTTAGCGTTGCAAATTACAGTGTACAATGCAAAGGGCCGAAAATTAAACTTTATTGTATTGGGTCAAACTATACACCAAATTGTAAACTTAGTATGAAAAACTAAATTTCGTCATCGTGATGTCATCCGGTTTCCATTTACAGTCTCATGAATATTTAATTAGCAAATCCATTTTGAACCATAACTCAAGAAGTATACACTCGATACTTAAACTTTTTGCAGTTATAGACTTGATGGGTACTGTGAATGTGCGCTGTGGTATCGTGACCTCATAATGACCTCTACTTCCGGTTCAACAGGAAGTTTGAATAAAAATAAATATTTTAGGGTACAAAAACAATGCGATGAAGTTTCTTTAACATATTAAAACAAAAATAGTACTGAGGAATTCTTATTATTTTTTTGACTGCACCCAAACATCCTCACAAATGAAATGCAAATAAATTATAAATCGTAACAGCTTTGTGTTCGTCCGAAGGACAAACACCTTGCAAAAACAAAGGTCAAGATAATTTCATGCAGACTCCTGTACCTTACAACTTATCTGACATTAAATTCACAAACACGACCCCACTTTGACCTTTCCTTCCAGTCCAAACAGGACAAAACAAGACACCCTCAATATCAATCTCCGTTGAAATAGTTCATGGCATACTCCATTAAGTATCTAAGGTCAAGGTCATTAACTGTAAACAACACGACGTCATTAACGTAACAGCTCTGTGTTCGTCCAAAGGACAAACACCTAAATGTCTAGTTTTTTATTGGTGTTGATATGATGAAGGGACTGTAACAATGTTCCGAGTGAATGCGTCATTGTTGTTTCCAAAACTAAACTCGCTGGCAGTATCATAATTCAAAATACCCGACCCGAAAAGCATCACAGTGGTCGAGACCCTGCTTTAGGCCCTACGCTTCCACGCAAAAAGTGTTCATGTATTTATGGCCTAACCAGTGGGCTCACGCCTCGGGCGCTTGCCGCGCTGGCGCCCATGGCTGTACTGGTACAGTCTTGGTTCGGTTCCCGGTGTCTCAGGAAAGTGCCAAGACTTTCGTCTTTTTGTCGATTTTGACAATTTTCACCCATTGTTTCAAAATCATTTCACTTTTGTCATGTATCAATGAACTATAAAAAAGAATTATTCTTGAATTTGGTTCAGTAATAAACTTTTTAAACGTCTGAAAGTGCGACTATAACTTTTGTCCTCGTGAGTTTTCTGGACAAATTTTGGTTCAAGAAAGTCACATGACATTGGTTTTTGTACAATAACAGAAAAACGACGCATTTTTCAGGGGGACTTGTGTAGGCAATTATATTCTACTTTTGAAAGATCTTTCCAACCATGTATGTAAAACAATTAAATGTTGAGGGGCGTTTTTTATCGCCCAATTTCGCGCGACAAAGGCGGTGTGTATCTTTAAAGACGGCTTCCCGTCAATGACAAAATGCCAACTGATGAATAACTATTGTACAGCTTTTGCCTGATGGCACAGTTTAACCTTGAGGCTCTTTTGTTAACAAGTGATTTCATGCCTGACATGTGACACATACACATGACGTCACTTGTTTACAAAATAGCGCCAAGGTCAAACTGTGTCATCAGGCAAAATCTGTATACAGTATTCTATGCATGGTAGAAAACAAATACTTTGGTATTTTTAAGTAAGGAACTATATCTCAGATGTAATTCATCTGTAATATTTTACAATATCTTGATGTACCGGGTCTTACATGTGGAGATCAAAGTATGCAAAATATGCACATATAATTTACATCACTGTCGCCCTGCCTTGAAATCACACTGGTGCTCTCCTGGACACTTCTATTGTAAATGATGTGACATGGCCTTTCATTATAGTAGTTCGTATAACACACACAAAGCCATAGTTAGACCAGTAGTTAATATCTTCAATTTGTTTATGATTCGATGACCAATGCACTCATGATCACTTCACTATAACGATGAGGTCGTATGGTTACAGGTAGGAAAGAGGTTAGTTATGGCCAGAGTACCTGCGCCCAAGGTAAAAAATGCGATGCACTTTACATGTAAAAACAATTGTTAATGTTTAAACGTCGTATGCACGCATTTCTGATAATAATTTCTCCACAGCTAAAACGCCGTGTTGTGGTGTTGACATTGTTTATCCAAAACATGTTGGTTCGTTAATGAATTTGACACTAATACGATAATAACTTACACAAAAAACACATTTATTATACCTTATGAATACCAAAACATGTTTATTTCCTAAAAGGTGTTTAGAAATTCACATATAGGCGTTCACAATGAACGGGGCTGCGTAAATATTGTGTAATTACCCAATTACAAAATTACTTAGTATTCTAAAAGTTTAGTTGATCTGAAGATAGTATAAAGTTACCAATTATTATGAAATTATTATGTCTGAAGTACATGCTAGGAACAAAACTTCCAAAAGTTGGTTTCTGTATATGCCTATATGGGCCCTATATATAGCTCCGGATTCCTATAAAATATGGATGTACGCATAGTGCACAATCCCTTCAACCATTTTAAGTTAGCAAATCAATTATACGTCTGTACCAGTTCAATGTGTATAAATATTTGCACAAACTGCCACTGACTTAAAGCCTCAAATAACAGGGTATTTATTTACTATTTACTATTGGTAATCTCACAAACCATAGGCCCTAAATGACAGTTTCACTTAAACTCTGTGTAAAGTTGATGATAGTATATAATGTACATAGTATGTCTCAGGTGCTATCAGCTTGATAGGTTAAATACAACAATAAGAATGCATTTGTACAATGTAGACATTATTAAAAAATGATGAACAATGAAATATGCTGAAACTTTCACTGATTAGTGAGTCATCTGAAATATGGATGTATTTTCAGACTTTAGGTATAAATTGGCTATAGCTTAAATCAACAGGCAAAAACTATACACATGGCTGTGTTTTTTAAACAAAGTTTAAACAATGATATTAAAACATATTTACAGCCACGTCATAACTGAAAATGTACAAAGCAAGCTTTGTTTAACCCTTTAGAGACAGATTTCAGCACCATCATGTGCCGTTGCTATGCATAAAAACAAAAGATTTAAGATTTGTATAGTGTAGTAGACATATTTTACTTATCACAAAGTTTAAACAATAAAATAAACAACAGTTACAGCCACATAATTAAAATAACTGAAAAGTTACAAATCATGCTTTTAATTAACCCTTTAGAGACTACAGCGGCCAGAAGTGGCCGCAAGCCAAATAGCGGCCGCAAAAAAAGCCGTATTGTTTCGTACGAATATTGAGTTTTTTATGATGAGAGATATTTGACATTTTCTGTCCAGGTGAAAATACAGGATATTATTGAGAAATTATTGAAGATTTAACGTTAGTACTCCAACTTACTGATTATTTTCAAAATGGCGGCCCTCGTGACTCGCATTTTATGACCTCAGATTACATTTGTCGTTGTTTATTTGCATTGTATACAAAAAATCAGTATTAACTTCAAGTATACGTGTTGTTATTTTCATAAAAGTTATTGATACAACATATGAATAGATAATTTCAGACAAGAACTATATTAAAATAACAACATAATCAAACTAGACATGTTATGTGTTTGTCTCGTGGACAAACACAGGGCTGTTTCGGGTTTTTTGTGGTAGTTGGGATGTGAACTGTGAATACAAAAAAAATGAAACCTGTTTGTTAGGTAGCAAAGACGGAAGGGATTGTGATGTTGTTATTGGTTTTGTTATGAAACTGGAGATGTGGGGATTGGTGACATTTCTGTTGAATATTTGAGTTCACATGTGCAGTGAAATGTGAAGACATCATGATGAGGTCGGATGATTTTGTACCTATGACATATTGTTATGCATTAACAAAGATATTTTGGTTGCGGTTGAATGTATAGTTTATTTAAGTACGTGTAGAAATAAACCTTTGTGGAAATGTTATGTGGTTTGTGAGGATGTTATCATATGTATCATACATCGGTATGTAGGTATAATATGTTGCTGTGCCTATGAACATGGAAATATTTGAAGATAATAGTATTGAAATTGTAGGTGACGTCATGTGAATGGTACGTGATGATGTGAGGATGATGGTACTTCATATATTTTGATATTAGGGAAGTTATTCGTGAAGTGATTAATTCTTAAGACTGTGAGATCTTTTGTAATAGTTGGGAAAAAGAAAAAAATGCATTTTGATGTTGTGAATATGTGGTGTCGATGTTTTGATAGAATTGTAAAGAAGTATGCCTTACCTAACGGAGTACAAAAAGAATTATTGAACCAAAAATTACTATAAAATCGTATGACGTCATCATGACGCCACATCAATTTTCATCTATAACACATTCCGCTCTACATTCCACGATTGAACCCAATCGGACCTACGGTTCTCTAAATATAGGACCTTAGAATATGCCCCTTTAAGACGACGTCACGTGGCCCATGATGACGTCATAATGACGTCACGAAAATTTCACTCAAGCAGAAGCATCATGCCATGTGACAAATACTTTGCAATTGAAATCATCTACGCAACTGCATTGATTTTTCAGATATGGCTTCACAAAGTGACTAATTAAATATTCATTAGGGTCATAGTTTAAAAACTAATCACGTCATCATGACATAAAAGTTCGGCACACATCTTCAGTGGACGGTCAATGCATGTGCCAACTTTAAAATTTATCGAAGTTGAAAAAGTGCCCAAAGTGCCGGTAAGAAAGAAAACGTGTACAAATGCTATGGGTAAATGCTGAAAAAGAAAGAAAAAAATCTTAACGAAAACAAAGGCTATTTCGGAAAACTTCCGAAACAGCCAAATACGGTAATTTTACCGGTCAAAGATCATCAGAGGTCATCTGGTAACCTTGGTTTTGTTTTTCATTTTATTCTGATATTGTACTCTTACAAAATTTGAAATAAAAACGATTTAATTTTTATATTTGAAATCACTTAATTCACTTCAATTAAACAGCAGCAGAGCCATTAAATTCTGCCATTAGCCCGAGCGTTCGACGGGCTCTAAAGACTAGTCTCTAAATTGTTCATAAGCGAACAAATTTCATTGAAACGTTATTCAATAGACATGTACATGTACATGAGAAGTGATAACATCCAAAACAAACATGTTGTACATGCACGTGTTCATCGGTCGGTCGATAGGTTGCTTGGTTAGGGGGTCTGCTAGTAGGTCAGTCACTAAATTATCAATTTATATGCCAGTCGTGTCTCTATTGAATATACGTGTTTACACAACTAATGATAAAACTCGCTCTTCCTCGCTAAGGTCCATATGGGATCCCTCTGTATCTTGTACGTCGTCAGTCGGTGGTGAATTGTGTCCATTGTCATCGTGGCAGCTGATATCTTGTGTAGTCCTATGCTGTTGGCGATACCAATGACACATCTGACAAGTAAGTGTCATCCGTCCACTGCATACACGTTTCCGCAAAACATTTAATCCGGTCCAGATGATACTACCTAAAATAAAATAGAAAAGATAATGTACAAAATATCAACCAACGATTTCAATGGAATTTTTATTGCAATTTTATAAAGATTATTTATGACATTGTGTTGATTGTAATCTTGCACAAAATTTAAATAAAACTTACCTGCTACAAATACAATTATGCTGAGGTTCAACATCACCAGGATAAGTGCAAGAATTTCTTTTCTCTGTTCGCTTGACTGATCTTGATCACTTGGTAGCAAAAGCAGAGAAGCTGCCAACAGATTCAGAAATATGGCACCCAGCGAGCACATCTGAAGACGGTGCTCTGCAGCATTCTTCATTGGTCTCACGTAGGCGTGGATGAGCAGAAACAACACAGACAAAATGATGGTAGCAAACATGGTGAAGTGATCTTCAGGACCGAACAACAACACAAAGAGAGTCTGTAGTATTTTACGAGCAAGCTCAACTATTTCCCAGTACCAGAACTGTGTCTTATAGTTCTCACACAGAAAACTTTCCCAACTGATCTTAGCATGGTTTTGTGTTTCAGTGTTTAAGAGTAACTGGTTGTTGGCTTGGAATAAAGAGGGACCATCTTCATCTGTGGAAGGCAGCACAGAATTGCTGACTTGGTCATTATCCAACTGCTGTTCTCCTCCAACATCCAACAAAAGCTGTTCAATACTTTCGTGGCTTTCATTTCTAGATATACCATCCAGGTTATCGCGTCTCTGATTCAAGCTAGACTGATTTCTTTGTTGTAAATTGGACTTCTGTTTACTCCACCACAAAAATAAAAACAGCACAACTGGAAAAGCAACGACATAGCTTAAGGCAGCCTCGGCGGCGTAGTTAAATTTGAGATGCTGTTGTGTTTCACAGTCAATAGAATAATCATATCTTAGCCTGGAAGTACTCGTGGTTTTGTTTTCATCGAGGTGAAACGAGTGACAGCCAAACGGCAACAATGTGAGAATAACACTCGTCAGGCTTGGATAGGATACAAAGAGCAAAACCACTACAAACAAAGAACACTTTTGTTTGGTTCGTGAAAGTACATCTTTACGCTCTACAACAGATGCTTCTTTCACTGTAATGTAGAACTTTGTCAAGGTATAAAAAGCTATTGCTGAAAACACAACAACCACAACAAAACCTAATCCAACCAAGAGCTCAATATATACATTAGGATAAGTGAAATTTGGAAAGTAGCATCGAGGACTTATCAAAAGTTGCATTATATTGACCTCCATGACTTTAATAAAGGAGCCAACACTGTTCAAGATTGTTGGCCATGGAATTTCATCCAGTGCAGACATTATTTCACCCATAACCTGATAGAAACCGAGTAAGATTTTACCTCGTGCAAATATCAAATGTACAACTGACCGACCAACCCTTCGATTTCTATTGAGGTCCCATAACACAAGTACTATCAAAGCGATAACCACTACGATTGCAACGAATTCCAATAAAAACAACCACCACTCTGGACATTCAAAGCATTTGTCAAACCAAGAGTAATACCCTGTTATACATTGAGAGCAGAGAAATCCCTTATACCCATATTTACAAGAAGCATTAATATCATCACCCCTATCGTTCACACAAGACTCTTTTAGTGGACACGGGTGTACTTTTGGCAACAGTCCAACAAATCTCTCTGATGAGTTGCTGCTGTAAACGGCAGTTTCTGTGCGCAAATTTTCAACAAAGGATTGGTAGTTGTCCATTTGATTTGTACCCCAGTCCCAAGTCCACCAGAAGCCAAGTTGAAGGTGTTGATACTCTCCCGAACAGTTGATTCCTTCTTTTGGACATGGAAAGCATTTACCGAATCGATCCTTACGATAGTAATTATTCAGACATGGACATGCGCGGAAGCCTGCACGGACGTCTTTATCAGTACCCGTAGGACATACTACACAATCTGCAGGACTGGTACCCGGGTGCGTGGCAGGAGTGACATAAGTACCGTTGTTACACATTTGACATTTCATTCCTTCTGCAACATCAGCAACTTGTCCGGTTTTGATTTGGTAAAATCCTCCTGTAAGACAAACATTTTTTAACAGATAATTAATTTTTATTTATTTATTTAACTGGATGCAGTTAGCTTTGATGTTGACCGAGGGTACATGATACACGATATGTTTCGAGATCTGATATCGATCAGCTAGCAAACAAATGACTGGCTCAAATCCAACATCAGCCATTTTATACTTTAAAGTCTGTTAACAATTAAAAACATATCCCATAGCGCTATTCGAGCCAATCTACATACCTATAGGTTTGAATTACGGTCTATATGTTTGAGCCATGTGAGTTCGTCCACACATGCAACATAATCAGATTAAGCAATTTTTATAATACAGAGAGTTGTAACAATTACTGTTGACTGCTGTTACAGTGAAAACTTGTATGTGTAGACAGTGCCCAGTGTAGACAGTGCCCAGTATTCAATGTGTACTCAGTTCTATGGTACGTCGCAGATCAACAGTCAAAACCCATAAGCTTGACACTCCTGTGTGACAGCACATCAATCTATCCAATAATTCCATTTCTGACATGATTTTACAGGGTACTGAGTCGCTTAGTAATCGTAGGGAATCGGTCCGTCTTATAGCAGAGAAAAGATGCTTTATTACATACCTGGTGGACAGGCTTTGCATCCATCATTCCATGAATCCCCATAATACCCTTGCTCACATGGTGTACATTTCCTCTTGTTTTCCTGGCTTCCTTTCTTCAAACAGGTGAATCCCGACTTAAGGAATACATCCACCAAATCTTTCGTAATGTATATTGGCTGTGCGTAATTGTAACCAACTTGTTTACTATTATTACAAGATAAACAAAACAAAAAATATTTGAGCCAATAACAACGGGGGCATGTTCCTTCACAGCAGTGAATCTGTTCCTCACTGTGACACCCATGCAGTCAATCATACTGAGCGACCCCACCATACCAGTTCAGCAGTCCAGTCAAGTCAAGTTCATGATTGTAAAACAAACAGGCAAGATTTTATTCATATAGATTCCAAAGAACTTATAATAAAATGCGTAAGAGGAAGATACAGGATGAATGAAGCAGAAAATATGAACTAGTAACTAGGAGGTCGTGGGTTCGATTCCCGACCGAGTCACCAATGGAGGTTTTTTTCTGCAGACACTCGGAAAGCACTGAATACACATTGCTTCATACACATTCAATGTAGGGCAAAAATCAAATCAATTGTTTATTTATTCGACGCGAGAATTAATTATCAATAAAGAACTTAAAAGGACAATATCGTCACGATTAGAGCAGACTTTCGACAGGGCATGGAATCGGTATCCTAGTTTGAGATGAACCATGGATGAACTCAGTGGAAATAATATACGGCTCATTAAGATCATATTACTGCGGCTGATGCATAAATAATGAGCTCAGTGTATACATAATAGGCATTTGGAATTTGCGACGAAAGAACATTAAAATAATTGTGCATTACCTGCTAATGCACTGTCTCTGATGGCTAAAGAGGCCAATCCGGGAGAGACAGACTCTACCAGAGATGTCAGAAGCAAGAACGTGCTTGTCTTGTCTCATCTGGTTGGTGTTGCCTGTTGCCTCACGACGAGCTTTAAGGTGTTTAAATCATTTTGCATCATGGGCCTTAGCCCCTATTTTCAAGCCTTCTCTCCATTGGTGACATAGGTCAGCTTTGGCCTTATCCTTGACAAATGCTTTTGTTGTAGTGCGCATTTACAACGGTACCCCCATCGCCTACCGATTTCTGGCTCGAGAAATTCAGTATACACGGTGCGTCGTCCACGGATAGGGTCCATCCGTACACATGTACATGTACATTACACTGTATACAGCGAGATAAATATAAACCACGTTGTACCGTGGATACGGTTGTGCATTCCGACCTCGTACACGTTCGAACTGAATCGAACAGCCTTGATCCTTCTGTAATCGAGAGTTTATGTTTTTCTTTATTTTCCCAGTGGAAACCCGTTAGAAATTCACATGCAACTGTAACCCCGACCTAAAAGAGGTCTTAGGTTACTAATTTTCTTTTCTGTAAACTATATTAATTTCTTTATGTACTAATTTCTTACTCCTTTGGAAACATATTATGTGCTTATATTCACAAGCTGGCCTTGTGAATAGCGTTAATTTCTTGTCTTCCTGCTAGCCTTTGTTCTACCCTTACTTCTGTTTATGATTAGGTGTTAATCTTCCTGTTACTTGGTAAAGGGAAGATGCACCTGTTGCATGTTTTTGTTTTTAATTAAGTGTGAGTTCACAAGTTTACCCTCACAATAATTTATTTTATTATTATGTTCCTTTTATATGATTCTATTATTGAACTCTTCAATGTACACAAAACTTAGGGACACAAACTGTTGTCTTGTAATAGAGTTTTGGAGGACAGATATTTAACTCTACGAGAGATGTTTAATTTTAATTTTTAATTTTAATTTTTTAATTTTTATATTTAAGTATTTCTTGTGCTCTTTGTTTAATTATTGCATCCCGAAACTTAACGACACAAGCTGTGTCTTATGATAAAGTTTTGAGGTTGGCAAGTTTGATAGTTCGGTAGTTTACTGAGCTTGTCTCAAGTGAGACAATTTCTTTTGATTCTTAGTGTTTTCTACAAGGAAAAGTTGTTCTCATTTAATTTATTTTATCACCTAATGTGAGGTGGCCTTCAGGAATTTTTATCCAGCCTACATTGATTGTATGGTTTGTAGAATTATGTAATTATGGCATGGACTATACGCTCTTTTTAATAGCTCGACTGGGACAACCCCACCAGCAGATAGACTGGACGTTGTTAAAAGTTTGAGGATCGCCTTAGCACCCTATATACACCCAGTACGCCCGAAACTACATCAGCCACGCAACCTTATCATCTTTAACCGCAAGTATCAACCTATATTATAATTCTACACGTTTTGAGGACACAAGAAGTCTTCCGCCGCTTCAAGATTTTTTCAAGATCGCTCCGGAGGACGAGCGCGTTATAATTTCCTTAGTGTTTGGCGCCTTTAATCATTTTATGTAATTAAATTCCAGGATCCTGATTATTGTGTAATTTATTGTTATAGGATTTAAGGCTTTGCATGGTGGGAAATGGTAATTAGGAAAGTTTTCGGAAGCACCATGTAACAATCTCTAAAGTAGAGGTGTTGGCTCTGAGAAGAGCCGGTTTTGTTCTCAACGTTTCGGCAAGTATGCTCTGGCCGTCGTCAGGAGAATGGAGAGATGTGGAGAGTGGTGTCTTATATACACTGCTGGAGGTTCCTGTTGTGGGCTGAACTGCTGTGATTGGTGCTCGCTGGAGTGTGTTGTTGTGTGCTGGAACTCTTGTGGTTGGTGCTCGCTGGGGTGTGTTGTCTGCGTGAGCCTGTTGTTCAGTGGAGTGTGTCAGTGCTGTGTTGCTGGTGGTTGTAATAATTGTTTGTTACACAGCTAGTAATAAGTGACACAAGGAGACATGAACATGTGTATTCCAAGATGGCAGTCATTGTTGGATCTTCGTCAATAGAGGGCGGCATACAATATTTGTGTTATTACATCAATGCATCAATGCATGCATCTTTACATATCATTACATCTCCCTTTTTTTTTCTTTTTTTTTAGAAGTAAAAATAAGCTTTCTGATAGCAACTTTAATATGCTGTGACATGAGCATGTGACCTAATTCAGTCTGAGTTCTTAATCGAGTTCATAGTTTTGTTGTGTTCCGATGTGTCCATGTTGTTTCACTTTTTTTTAAAGAAAAGTTCAGTTCAGTTCGGTGATAAATCTAAATGGCAAATTGGAAATACATTTTATATATTTTTTTAAACATTTAAACAACTGTTTAAACAACAACACAATCATGCAAACAGAGGTGGACTACTCTGTCACAAAGTGATTATACAGGGATTATTCTGCCCTTATGTGTAATAATTACTGTTCAAATTTAATGAGTTTAAACATTAGAGCAACTGTTTCAACAAATAACACTAATCATGTGAACAGAGGTGGACTACTCTGTCACTAAGTGATTATACAGGGATTATTCTGCCCTTATGTGTAATAATCACAAGTCAAGTTTGATGATTGGTTTACGAGATCGTTTAGGATAACGATCTGGGTTTATCGGTGTGTCTGACACTCGCGGCACATGAGTGTTTAGAGTTTCATGTGTTTTGGTCAAATCTCTGCGATTTCTTCGATAGTGATGACCATCGCTTTCCACTTCAAATTCTCTTCCAATGAGATACTGATGAAACCGCTCGCAACCAAAAACCACTGCTGCCAGTTCTTTTTCTATTTGCGCATATCTCGTTTGCGTTTCTGTGAATGCTTTGGACGCAAATGCTACAGGATGTCCTTCCTGTAACAACACAGCTCCTACACCTGTACTTGATGCATCAACACTCACTGTCACTGGTTTTTTTTACATCATAGTATTGTAACACTGGTGCGTGTGTCACTAGGCTCTGTAATTTCTCAAAACTTTTGTCATGCTCTGAGTGCCACTGCCAATCTGCGTCTTTCTCTAGCAGCTGTCTGAGTGGTTGAGTGACGTTGCTCAGCCCTGGTAAAAAATTTCCAAGGTAGTTTACCATACCCAGGAATTGCTGTAGTTCTTTCTGGTCAGTTGGCTTGTGCATTCCTTTTATTGCTTCGACTTTTCGTTCATCCGGTTTCAGTCCCGATGCTGTGAGTGTGTGTCCTATGTACTTCACTTCACTCACTCCGAACTTGCATTTTTTTGCATTCAGCTTCAAGTTCTGTTCTTGAGCTCGCTTGAGTACTCTAGCCGTTCATTATGTTGTTTCTGGTCAACACGCCATACTAATATGTCGTCCATGATGACTTCCGTACCATCTATGTCATCGAACATCTGTGTCATGACTCTTTGGAAGATTTCTGGCGCTGATTTTATACCGAATGGTAATCTTGTGTATCTGTACCTTCCAAATGGACTGTTAAATGTACACAGCTTTGAGCTTTCCATATCTAGCTGTAGCTGCCAATACCCACTGCTGGCATCTAGCGTGCTGAAAACTTTTGCTTGAGGCAGACTTGTCACCACTTCTTCTATTGTTTCCATCGAGTATTGTTCTCTTTCAATAGCATCATTGAGGTGTTTTGGGTCTAAGCAGATTCTTACTTTATCTTTTTTCTGGTTTGATTACTGTAACCATACTGCTTACCCATGGGCTCGGTTCTTGTACTTTTACAATTACTCCGAGACGTTCCATTCTATCTAGCTCTTGACGTACTTTGGGTCTTATTGCTATTGGCACCTTTCTTTGCGGATGCACAACTGGAACAGCATCTTGTTTCAGCTTTATGTGGTGCTCACCTGGAAGTTTTCCAAGGCCTTCAAACACATCTGTGAACTCATTCACTATTTCTGGACAATTGTTTTCCACTGTCTCAATCTTTCTTATCAGACCCAACTGTTCGCAGGTATGAAGTCCCAACACTGGTGTTACACTGTTCTGAATTACTTGGAACTCCAATTCATGGTATTTGTGTTTGTGCTCACATACCATAGTACATTTTCCTGTCGTTTTTATTTCATGTCCTGAGTACGACACAAGCTTTGCTTTCGATTTTCTGACTCTGTTGCACATCTGCTGGTGTATTTCTGCAGGCATGGTATTGCACTGTGCTCCAGTATCCAGCTTAAATTTCACAGTTTTCTCTGTGATGTTGCCTTGTATGTTCCGATTAACAGTCCAATCTTTCTTATTGTTTTCATCGTGACTACTGTTTTCTCTTCTTGGGTATGCACCAGTAGGCCTACCACTGAAGCATTTGTTGGCATAGTGATTCATTTTTCCATTCTCACTATTTTGCAGTTTTTTTTATCCCGTCTGACACCATGTAATAATTGTTTGTTACACAGCTAGTAATAAGTGACACAAGGATACATGAACATGTGTATTCCAAGATGGCGGTCATTGTTGGATCTTCGTCAATAGAGGGCGGCATACAATACTTGTGTTATTACATCAATGCATCAATGCATGCATCTTTACATATCATTACAGTGGTGATGCCTGGTTGTGCTGAATTGTTCTGCCAGATGCTGCTGATGTTGTATCCTATGTCTTGTGGTACTGTGTGATGTTTCTTGATTTCAATGGCTTCACGGATGCGTCGGTGATACCAATTCTTGACTGGTGCGATGAGTGCAGTGTTCTCCCATTGGATGGTGTGATTGTTGTTGTACGGCCACACATCACACAAGATCCAGAAAATCCTTAAAAAAGCAGACATCCAAGTATATCACACCTCTTCAATGAAACTCCAATCCCAGCTCCAGACACACAAGGACAAACGCGACCCTGCCAGTAGATCTGGTGTTTACCGCATCCCCTGTGAATCGGAGAGACTGGCAGGGACCTTCAAACAAGACTCAAGGAACATAAAGCACATGGCAGGAAAAGGCGAAATAGACAAGTCAGCAATCATCAAACTCGACCCTGCCAGTAGATCTGGTGTTTACCGCATCCCCTGTGAATGCGGTAAAGTTTACATCGGAGAGACTGGCAGGGACCTTCAAACAAGACCCAAGGAACATAAAGCACATGGCAGGAAAGGCGAAATAGACAAGTCAGCAATCATCAAACATGCGTACAATAACAATCACACCATCCAATGGGAGAACACTGCACTCATCGCACCAGTCAAGAATTCGTATCACCGACGCATCCGTGAAGCCATTGAAATCAAGAAACATCACACAGTACCACAAGACATAGGATACAACATCAGCAGCATCTGGCAGACAACAATTCAGCACAACCAGGCATCACCACCAGCAACACAGCACTGACACACTCCACTGAACAACAGGCTCACACAGACAACACACCCCAGCGAGCACCAACCACAAGAGTTCCAGCACATAACAACACACTCCAGCGAGCACCAATCACAGCAGTTCAGCCCACAACAGGATCCTCCAGCAGTGTATATAAGACACCACTCTCCACATCTCTCCATTCTCCTGACGACGGCCAGAGCATACTTGCCGAAACGTTGAGAACAAAACCTGCTCTTCTCAGAGCCAACACCTCTACTTTATTGTTACTAGATTGTTACATGGTGCTTCCGAAAACTTTCCTAATTAATTTATTGTTCTTTTCCTATTACTTCATTTCGTTCAAGATATTTTCATGATACAGATAATAAACCTTGAATTTTCCTACGTGAGTTTTGTTTACTCAAAAGGGAGTTGTTTAATGTTTCGGTTCCCGCTATCTTGAGGATGAACTTCCGTACGGGTTGCAACAATTGTTTATTTGTGGGCGATTCCTTTTAAACGAAGGCCAGTTACAGGGCATTAGCTTTGACCCCGTTTGATCCCACATACAATGTATGCACACATGACGCATGCACACAATGTATGCACATGAAAGACATGACAGCGAAGCAGTTGCTGAGCCTACCATGGTAAGCTACGTCTAGATTTTTGTCAAGTACAGAAGGATCAAGGCGCGTCGCCCGAATAGTCACTGTCTGATATGTACATACAGTGTATATGCATATGGATTCATGCACTGTGCGTGCAATGGGTGCAACGGGGTTTTCGGATAGCTAACGGGCAAAATTTGCGACCAGAATATTCCGATGCGCCTTGGTCAAGGCTACTTCGGCCTCCCAATCTTGTGTGTCTATGTCGAAAGCTTTCATGTAATTTTTATCTTGGAAACAGTTCAGGATGTCCTCTGAACAACTTCTTCACACTAAGCACACTGGCTTACATAACAATGATATTAATGCTTAAGCCACAGTATTATGATCTTTTCGCTCCTTGTTTTTTTCGGCCAGCATGCGCTCGTGTGATATTATTATCAGAGACTGAGTTCATCTAAAACTTTTAGGACACAGATTCCATGCCCTGTCGAAAGTCAAGTTCTGATTCCGACGATATTGTTCCTTTAAGAACAGGAATCGGGGCAAATAGATAACCGGATGAAATGGTGCACACATTATGAAAAGGTTTACAGCAGCTGTAAATGGATAACACAGTAATATCACCTGAAGGAAAGAGAATAAACTGCTGAGTTTTGAGCAACTAACCTGTTGTTTCCGTTCCTATGTTTTAAATGTAAAGAAAGTGAAACTTCGAAAGCTAATTAATCCAGTATTGTGCTACGTTCAAAGAGTCTTTAGATTTGTCTGGACTATACATATATAAACACAACCCATCCACAGGATCTACTTACATAATCAAGTCAGTTCGGTTTGTAGAGGGTACCAATTTCAATCGGTTGTCAATCGATCTAAATGTGAAACGAATGTTTTATTGAAATTAAACATAATCATTTATTTTTGAAGAAAAATAACTTGTTTCAACTTGTTTACTAAACAACCGAAAGGTGCTTTACTGAATTTCACTGATCATCGTCTTCTCTAGAAAACCTCAAGTGCTATTGATGGAAACTTCACTATAAACACACTCAAATCAACTTCGAATATAAATATGTTTGGACCGATTTATGAGGTGGGGTATTAAACTGGGCCCATTTAGCCCACACCGTACCTCTATTAGCCCCCCCACGTGCACAAAACAAAAACAATGAAGCCCCTCCATCATCAATGACTCTCGAACACACTTTTAATGAACTTCGCAATTTATTCGCACGGATGCCAAACATTGCAAAAAAGTATTCAAAAAAAAAAAATAATAATAATAATATAGGTGATGCCAACATAGATACACAGCTGCTCATTACGGTTCAAGTATAAAAGTCGTTCCTATTGCAGAGAGACTTTTGTAAAGTTTGTGTTAACTTAATAACAAGTATTTTTAGATTATTTTCAGTAGCAAACCAAAATTAACGCACACCATAGCTTACAACAGTCTGATGTCCCGTTTTAAGTAGCATTGCATGGTATTAAATGCTAAAACCTGTTAATCTACCGCGCATGTGTGAATAATTTTGTTTTCTTCTCCAATCATTTCCCCTCTGCTCCATATTATTTTATGCAAAATAGTATCTTTCTTGAATTAGATTATAGCCAGTCTACACTATTGGTAAAACTTTTTTGTAAATGCATCCATACTTTATAAGAATAATGGTAATGTATATGACATAAAACACAATAAAGCGGGGCCACTTTCCTACCGTCACGTTAGCAGTTTTTCTTATGGTTGTAATTTTTTTAAATATCTGAAACCACCCAAAAAGAATTTCAACATTTGAATAGACATGCATGCTTATCCTAAAGATAATTTGAGTTGATTATTACTATTATTTTTTTAATTAGCCTAAAATTTCCATCAACAAATGGACGGAAAAGTGAGGTAACTTTTTCCGTCCAATTTTTATGGAAATTTGAGGGTAAAAAAAGAAATAAAAAAATTTAAAAATAAAATAAATCAACTCAAATTAGTTCTAGTATAAGCCTGCATGTCCATTCACATGTTGAAACACTTTTTGGTCGGTTTCGGGTACTTAAAAATAAATAACAACCATTGGAAAAACTGCTAACGTGACGGATGCAAACTGGCCCCCTTTATTGTGTTTTATGTCATATGTTACTGCAGTTATATTGTTGCTCCGCCTTGGACTGTTTGCCGCTTGAGGGCGCTATTCAACGTGGTGTTTTCTCATTCCATACACAAAATGTCAGGTTGTTAAACTTAAAGGCCCTTTTTGGCTCTCTCTTGAGACCTCAGAATTGTTAATTTCCCATCAACTAGAGACCTTGGGACACAGGTAAATACATCTCCTATAGATTCATTTGGAGTAATTTAGTAATGTTTAGATTATCCAAAAAGTGGTTTTTTGATGACTTATTTTAGTGAAGTTCTCTAGCGTTTTTTGGAGTTGAGAAAGCACATGTTTGAGCAGCTTCTATTTCGTGATAAATAAATTAGCAGCGTTTAAGGATGCATTTTATGTAGAGATTTAATGATTGTATTGTTCTTTATCTTGCAGTTTTTACGTGATCTGTGATCTGTGATCTGTGATCTGTAACCAGTAAACAGTGATCTGTGAAATAACCAGTAAACAGTGAATAGTGAATAAAGAACTCATATGATCTTTGTAAAGACACAAGTGAACTAAGAGAGAAATAAATGAAACACTTGAACCTGTGAACTAAATAATGATCACCAATCGAGAATTTATTTTGACATGTACATGCTGTACATGTGCCGCCACAGTATATGTATAAAAACCAACAAAGTTTAAGAATATTTCATCGTATAGGCCTACATTCCAACGTAAAATTGGTTTCTTCAAATGACAAAAATTAAATTTTGAAAAGTATTTCACAAAAATGTTACTGAGACAGGGATGGTAGATATCATCATCAGTTAACACACCAAGTACGTTTTATGTAGGCCTAAGTGATTATTGATAATTTTATCAAGATTACCAATTGTGTATAGGGGCTTTAAAAGGCCAGTTTTAAACTTACACGTTGCAGCCTATACCTAAGTCTTGCCATACGGTATTAGAGATCTCCTCAATATTATTATCGTACAACGACCTGAAATAAAATGAAATCATGTTCCGTTATTTAATAAAATTGAGTATCAACAACCTTGGGAAAATGACACATTCCACCTGTCCAACTTTGTCGGCCTTTAAAATGTCCAACTTTCCTACTTTCCTACTTTCCTGTCCAACTTTCCTACTTTAAAATGTTAACATTTGATGGACATGCCTTAAAATAAGTTTTGAAGATACCATTAAATTTTAATTGTGCACACTTACACTTCTTTGATAGTACTGTGCATAGTAGCAAATGGTCTCGATCCTAGTGTTGTAATGTTGGTCTGAAACATATATCTACATGATAAAAACAAAGTTCATTCATAACATTTATTTTTTACTGTATTTACTGTTTACTGACTGCGTTTGAATAAAGATATACATTGAACAACAAACCTGTGAAAGTTTCAGCTAAATCGTTCAGCACGTATCGTTCGGGAGCACGTTTGGGAGAAAATTCGAATCATTAATTTCAATTCCGTCGCTTGAATAATTAAATAATTGTATTTACAAATGTTGGGAAAACTTCGTGTATATAACGCACACGCAGTTCCTTGTCATTTGATTGGTGGAACACCCATCACGTGGTATCCACTAGTTTTGTCATTGCGCCTTCGCTCCATTGCCATTGCGCCTTCGCTTTCATAGTGACGCTCGATCTTCCTCTTCCAATTCCCAAAGCTTTCGAGCAGTATCGATCCTAAAACGGGTTATAGACAAACATTTTTAATTGGAAAACACCTCATATTCTTTGATAAGACCAGCGAGCTCTTTAAAACCATCAGGAATAGCATGATATATGGAATGTGATTGAGAAGCTGAATTTATTTAACTCATTCAAGGGACGGATCCAGAAAATGTTAATAGCTGTTGTCAAACGGCCAATTATGTGTAAATTATTAAGGATCCATGTATGAGTAGTTTAAAACATTGAGTGCCTTTATTTCATAAAATAAAAATTATCACTCGATAACATCGGAAATTATCAATTGCACTAAGCCAATAGATCAGCAGAAACTCTCCCCTGGTAACTGTAAACCTTAAACTAAACGAAGTGTGCGCGAACAAGTAATATGATTAATTTCCTAGCAATAACCCTGTTACAGCCGCTGCTTGGAGTGTATATAGCGCCCTCGCCGCGAACGCAGCGGAGTTTGGGGTGGATTTCACTGCTGATTTTCAAACATGAAAATTATTTAATGTAGATATACTCTCATTATAAAAATATTTAAGGAACAAATTGTTAAAATAATTAATATTATATTACTCTTTAATATACTTACAGATTGATAAGTATTGTATAAAAAAATATCATGTCTGGAACTTCAATAATTGGATTATCAAACAGCATCCTGAAAAAGAAATTAAATTGTTTAAACGTTAGCACAACTGTTAATCTTCTATTGATGATGAGGATGATGAGGATGATGAGGATGATGAGGATAATGAGGATAATGAGGATGACGATGATGATAAGTGGACCGCCCACCAACATAGGGCTGGTTAGCTCAGTTGGTAGAGCACTCGTACGGTATTCGAGAGGTAACGGGTTCGAGTCCGGCATCAGCCAACTTTTATTTGCTCGCTTCCCGTTTATATCTCTCTTTCTCTCTATACGGTTACTTAGTGTATCAGACAGCGTTAACATCGAGAGAAGGAGCTTGCAGTATCATGTTAGTAGGATTCAGGAAACGTTGTTGAAGGTTGTGCAGAAATACATAAAGGCAGACGAGTTAGGTCCAAAGGAGTACAAGCATCAAAGAAGAGAAGGAAGAACACGAGATTGGCAGGGGAAACAAAACACTTCACGGCCGATTCATGAGATGTACCGAAGAAGTGGTGAGTAGCAAGACTTAGGAATGGTTGAGGAGAGGAGACCTGAAGAAAGAACATGAGGGTCTGATTACTACAGCGCAAGACCAGTCTCTGCGGACGAATGTGATTAAGAGAAATCAGGTGTCTCTCCTAGTTGCAGAATGTGAAATGAGGCGGAGGAGACTGTATTTCACATTGTCAGCGAATGCACAAGGTGATTCATTGGGATTTGTGTAAGAAGTACGGTGTCAAGGTGCAAGCGAAGTGGTACGACCATGTGCCGGAAAAGGTAGAAGAAACGGACCATTTCAAGATTCTCTGGGACTTCAACATCCAGACAGATCATGTTATAGAACATAGACGGCCGGATGTTGTTGTCTTGGATAAGCATGGGAAGATGTGTCATCTTATCGATATAGCTCTGCCTGGTGATAGTAGAGTGGCATCGAAGGAGAACGAGAAGATACAGAAATATCAGGATTTAGCGAGAGAACTCCGCGAGTTGTGGCAAGTCAAAGTGAATGTTGTTCCTGTGGTAGTGGGAGCACTGTGTACAATCCCGAAGGCGTTGGAGAAATATCTCAAGGAAATAGGAACATCTGTTAGAGCAGATTTACTTCAGAAGTCGGCACTCTTAGAGACAGCAAGGATTCTGCGAACTTTAGGCACTCGAGATCTAAGGCTACGGGACGTAGCTTGACTTGAGGTGTAACCGGCAAAGAGGAAACCAAGATCTTTCTGTTCATGCTGTGCAGCAGCAGCAGTACAAGAGTATTTGTAATGCGCCGGTATCTGTAAAAAAAACGCTCATGGCGCAACGACACAACATGTACAAGAGAAATACTAAAACAGACTATGAACAGGGTAGATAGTACGATTATGCAACCCTCATTAAATGTGTCTTGAATGATGCCAGAGATGGAGAAAGTTTGACATGTTCCATTGTCGTTTCACAATGAAGTAGCAGCTGAAGCAAATGACCTTTTACCCCATAATCTATTGGTCTTGATTCTTCTAAAGAGATGTTTGTTATTGGATCTCATTGACTAGCGGTTTGAATGATATGCTGGAAGTAGTTCTGATAGATATGATGGTACACAAGGATCTTGAAGACGATGCTGTCCTTAATGGGTAGCCAATATAGATATCTCCATTTTCTAAGGGTACTTATTATAACGGTCCAACTTATAAAATATCAAAACATCAGAAAGGGGGAATGAACAGATTTACTAAATTTTCTCTTGAAAGGAAACTCAACATATTATTTCTTCAGTTTAAAAATCAGAGGGTCGTTGAAGATTTGTTACGAAGTCTTTTTATTGTTATTTATTAATTATTATTTTTTAACTTTTCTTCTTCTCTTTCTTTGCAATTCGGGTGTGTCATTCCATTGTGAGTTCCTATAAAAAATAACTTGAAAACAATAGGCCTGAATATTTAAATATGTAACTGTTTCGCAACTTGCTGATCAAACGGAATTAGCACAATTAGCTGGAACAGGAATTGTTTTGTTCTGATCTGAATCTGTAATTAATATAATTTAAATTATCTCAAACTTACAATTCTACCAGAGATGAAAGTCCTTTGAACATGTTTCTGTCAAGGATGCGGATTTTGTTACGCTGAAGGTATAGGTAACTGAGCTTGGTCTGCGACTGCAACAACCTCCTTGGGATGTTAGTCAATCGATTTGACGAGATGTCCCTGATAATGTGTATAAGTAACAAGAGCGAAGAACACGAGAATTATCAACCATTAAGTATTAACGGTTATGGAGTCACTTGAGATATGAAAGATATGCTAAAAATCATTTTTACTTACAATGTTCCGATGACTGTTGTGTTGGCTAACATATCCTCTGGTACAGAAGTGAGTTCGTTGTTTGCAAATGATCTGTGATGTGAAAATTAGATAGATATGTATTCCTTTCAAACGCATTGCCATGATGTATATAAAGCTTACTGTAAAGCCCAACAAAAGAGGGGAATATTCCTTATAAATTCTTATTCGCTTTTAAAATTCCAAACAATTTACATGAAAGATTAATTGTAAATATATCATTACATTAAAAAAATAATAATAATAAAAACACGATGTTTCTGAAGGATGTTTCTCCAACCTGCTCTAACGCTAGAGTTGTCATCTTTCAAGGGAAGGTACAACATAATTAAGTAATGATTGGAAACTGCTTCCACGACTTTGTTTACTCTCTGTGAATCAAGATATTCAACCATCAACCTGTACAAGTTTCGGCTTGAAATATTGTGATTTTTGTATGAGAAAAATAGTGAAAATGCATTTAAATTGTTCGATCGGCCAACATAAATGTTCATTTAATACGTGGATTAGAAGGTGTTTAACTGTATTAATTACTTAAGTACTTGTACTGTAGCCAGAAAGATTTCAATGGATGGTTTATAGAATCATGAACTTTATATCAGGTAGATTATATTAGAATACAATGTTTTACTACACAAGTTTTTTTGCTGCTCATCAAAAAAACAAAAAAGTGTTATCCTCATATTATTTCCATCCCAACAAGAGCTTAATTATACAGATTGATCATATGTATTGGTTTGAAACTAAATTGGTTTTGATTAAATTTAGTTTATTTGTTGAACATAATTATATCCTAACACTTTGGTTACCACAACAATTATTAACAAAGTGGTTGTCCGATTTGGAGCACGTAACATATTACTGCAAAGTTTTATTTCATTTATATAAAGTATATTATACTTCTCAACAAATTTGACGATATATAAAATGACAAAAAAGAAGAAGGTTGCTTTTGATCCAATGTTTATATATCGTCCATTTTGCCCTTGAGAAAGAACCTGCTAGGTTCGAAACGTAACACAAATCACTACTATTTTGCATTTATACTACATGTCTTTAAGATTGGTAAATAGCGCAGGTTGGACTTTCACCTTCAGTGTATACAGAGATGGAGTCCATATTTGGGCTAGGTTGGTGAGCAGTTTCTCCAGTTACTCGAATTCTCTAGTTACTTGACAAATTACTAGTTAATTACTAAGGGAATAAAAATTTGTCACGCGGTCTTTACCGCAGGTTAATGACTGATTTTGGGCGTGGTCACAGGCGATTAACACTCTCGGAAAAGACCAAGCGTCAAACTTTTATTCCCAGTCAGAAATGTAAAAAAAAGGGTAATTTCTGTTGAATAAAGCCAAATAGAAATGGGCAAATTCACGTTTTGTGGACACGCGAAACACTCTCAAAATATATGATGCGAAACAATCTTCTTTACTCTGATTGGTTCAAATGCGTGTTGCGCATCACATCATCATCATCGACGCTGTTCGTCTTTCGACATGGCGCCCTCAATAATTGTGTTCACACGCCAGCTAAGTAGAACAGCTGACGAACAGCTAGCACATACACGCACGTGCTGATCTGATGTTAATAATAAGCCTTATTTGGCATCCGTTAATACACACCACGTGACTACGTTTTGTCCAATCAGATTGTACAAACTGTCTTAAGTATACTACTTACTACCACTAGAATACTACTTACAAAACAACTATACTTTTGACGCCTTGAAATGCACCGGGGGCAATGTTTCTGATATTATTGAGACTAAACATTCTGGAAAACAATAACAGGGAAGTATTAATAAATAAACAAAATAAATTTAATATCTTTGTTGATGGATGCATTAATTTTCGATGGCTTTTGCGCAAAGTTTTGCACACTCACAAGATAACGTGACCTTTACCAAAATACAATACAATTTACATTATTTCTTATGAGGCTATTATTGAGCCATGTTAATCTCACATAATATTGTAAATAGAACAGAATAATACATATTTAGATCTGCTCCATGATCCTCCGAAATCATTTATTTGAACAAAAGAAGTTGATGGGCAAATATTTCCATAATCATCTATGTTCAGGAGATCATATCCTCCAAAGTGATTCATTACTGGCATGTTTACCATTAACTATAATAACGAGCTATCATGGGGTGGTTCATTAAACGAGTCACCAGAATCAACGTTTTCGCAGTATCGCTTCTTGACAAAATTTATTTATTTATTTATTTATTTCAAAATATTTAACCTGGGTAGGCCATTTACCTTCCGGTATTTTTCCTAGGCGCCCAGGAGATTAAAAGTAATACAATACTATAAAACTGGTCAATCCCAACTTGTCGCTGCTCTGAGACTCGGTCAAGGGTTTGCGGAAGTGTACATCCTCTTTTGGAGTATGTATCGGAAATGAAGCGGAGTTGTTTAGTTTGGCGTGAGCTGGGCTGTGGGATTGTAAGCGCGGTGAATTTCTGTTGCTGGTTCTGGCTGAACTCATTGACTCGGGACGATATTGGTTTTATGCGTCAGGATTTTTTGAGTAACCACCCATAGGATCATCCCCCCAGAATTTGTCATCCAGTAAAAAATAATAGGCTAAAAAGCGAATAATTCGTAGAAAACAGGGGAAACGTGGTTTGTTTAGCCATTGGTTTTCTGATTGTTTGTGCGCCAGAAGCGCCACGGATTTACGCCACAGTAAATAACTATTAACTTTACTTACATTCGCTGGAATTCTTTGTTATTTTGTTTTGTGTAGGGGTCCTGGAATAGTCGAGAAGGAACCTCCATCAGCTCATTTTCCGCAAATGATCTGAATGTACAAAAACATTAACATTTTTAATTGGTTAATTACTATATGTTAAACTATATTTAACGTAATCTAAAAAAATAATCAAAGTTTCAGATAAAATTTAATTGATGTCAAACTGATGATAATGTAAACTATCCCTGTAAATATTTATAAGAAATTATTTCCAGTTAATCCTTGACGAATGAAAAAAGGAATTATATGGCTAATAAAAATTTCACCTCGAAAACAATTACGAATAATAATCTGAAAGTATCCAGTTTTCTTAACGAAAAACATAAGCTGAAACTTTGATATGTAAACCCCCATAACAATTTCAAGGAGCAGAGTGGAATACCACTGTTATACTTTCCATTGGAAATTAATAAATCGTCGTCGTCGTCGTCGTTTAAAATAATTCTCTGTCATTTCCGTACGTTTGGTAATCACTATCTTAAATATACAGAATCTTATTCCATGCACGACAACCTTATTAAATTATCGAGGCAAGAGTCATACTTACAAATGCCAAATGTTCGGGATTATTCCAAAAGTATGTGATCTTAAGCGCTTCAAACAGCTATTCTCAATAAATCTATGCCAAGTGCAATAAAACAAATATATAAAGTTAAAAAGAAATGCGGATATGGTGTTATGTGCAATGCAAAACCTTGACCATTACAGTATTAAGTCAAAGTGCCATTATGGAGACAGATATAATTATATCTGCTTAATTGCCACTCAAGTGTGGTTGATTATAGTTTATTAGTACATTGTATTAGTATAGATTATAAATTTGTTCAATGGTGACAAGTATTGAATTAACTTACAGTTGATTGAAACTCAGTCCCTCTGTACTGCTCGGGTTTAATTCGACCAAGCTATTGAAACTGAGATTCCTTTACAATGGGAAAACACAAATATTATGGAATTTTACATAACATATCAAATAACACAGGCGGTATTTATATGACTAGCACAAAATAGCTCTGGGAACATAATGCTATCAACTATTAGTGACCACCGTTTGAGGTAAATCTTGTATGTTTGCTTTGATATCGTTTCAGTTTGCGGTAACACCATGTGTTTATCTCAACTCGCTAAATGAGATGGTTCAGGGAAGAACCAATATCGGGCAACTCGTTTCTCAACTATCGCTAAGTGAGAATGTGGTTCAGGGAGAACAATGTTTTAATATTTAATCTAGTTTTTCCTCGGAAACAGTAATTGGGTATGGTACCCTACAAATGGACATTTTTAACTTACATAAAATAAACTGAACTTACAAATATGTAATGGTTCCCGGTACGGCCAAACCTCTCCTTTCTATTTCTGATATCATATTAGATTCCAATCGTCTACGACATATCCATACAAAATAAACAACAAATTAAAACCAATAACAATTAATATGCGCAGCACAATCACAGCAATAACAATAACAATTAGGCCTACTAGAAAACAAATATGTCATGTTACCTTTTTGGTGTTGTCTCATCTTTATGGAAAATTCCAAGTAGCACTCAACTATGATATTTCTATTATGATTATTACTACAAAACCAGCAATATTAAGGAAAGTTTAAGTGGTACACGAGGCATGTAAAAGCTATTTTTCTAAAATTGTAATAATGCAAAGAAGATTTTTAAAACTGCAGTACTGAAATATGTTGATAAAATATAGATAGCTAGAGCAATATTATACCAGGTATTGCCCGTAGCAGTGACGTAGCGGGGGTTTTAGGGGGACTGGCCCGACAGTTGATCATAAATAAAAACCAAGTGCAATATTTTTAGATTTGTTTTATTTAAAGGGAGGGGTACAATATTGGTAATGCTGGCAAAACTGCTTATACGAGTACTCTTACTCTTTTAAAATCAAGATAGGCTTGTGCCTACATTGAACAACAATAGTGTACATTGTATTTTAGAGTTTTTGTATACTTCTAACATGGAATTGAGGAAAGAGTTCCCTAAAGTCAAACTAGAAATTGTACTTTTCTAGAACAAATGACATCGCCTCAAGAAACAATGTCTAGGGAAGATTAATACCATCATCAGCTTTGAACAGTTTAATATTAAAATGAGATAATTTGGTTAGTTTTGAATAACCCATCCTGTACCTTACCATTAATACATTTCTTTATTGTTTTGTCAAAATATTGTAACCAGTGTTTGTGTCTTTTGTTACTCACAACTTTGCTAACTTCGTGCATTTTTTGAATGTGTCCGTCTCAATTTTGTTCAGCCTGTTGTTATGGAATTGCCTGAAAACAAATACATCAATCTAAATCAGAGGTCTTTAATGATATAGCAGTGGAAGTAACAGTTACGTCAATAGAATAGTAGAACAAGAAGAGTTATTACTTAATCTAGCAGTAACATAAGGAGTAGCAGTACATGGTAGTATCAGTATAGCTGCAGAAGACGTAGTATTAACACTGGAAGTACTGACGAAAGACTGCCCAGCCCTGAACTTTACAACATCGTTACCAATCCCCTTGTTGAGTACTGATTCATTGAGTTTTAAACTGGATTAATAAACTTTGGATTAATTAATTAATTAATTTGAAGACAAATAGGCCTATACTTGACTAAATTATTTTGAAAAAACACATTTTTATTTGTTTATTATGTTTGAAATTTTAATTTCGTTTATTAATAAAAATTGTTTATTAAGTTCACTTACACTAATGTTAGATTAATACCATTTTTCATCATCGGTTTGATGTCCTCTAAATGGTTCCATCCGGCATACCTGCAAAAGAAGACACATAGTCATTGCGTTGTCACCTAGGGTACTCCACAATGGTACCCAGTCAATTTCAATCCTATGTAGTTTTGAGTATGTTTCATGAATGTCTGTGTAGAAGTGGGGAGTACCCTGGGTGACAACAACACCCTCAACTGAACTATGAATTTTTATATAACACCCAAGTAGATCCTTGTCATTTGATTGGAGGATTGTAGGTCACACGACATTCATTAATCACACCATTACATGGACTACGTCATAAACCGTGCATTTTGGTTCCATCCACCGTGCATTTTGGTTCCATCCACCGTGCATTTTTGTTCCATCCCATTTGATCTATTGCACGCTAGACCACATCATGCGTTATATTTTATAATTATACACAGCAGTACAAAACGCCCTCTTTTTACAACACACAACCATTCGATCAAACCGTGCGTCGTAAGCCGAAAAAATGAAGTAGTGGATGCCACATACAATCTTGTATATTTTGTTTATTCTTATAGTTATATCCCCCAAATCAAATGACAAAGATCTACTTGGATGTTATTTGAAAAAAATAATGAATGTTTTGCATTCGTGCAATGGAGAGAATATTTTCATTCGTTGATAGATGGAATGTTCCATTCAACTTGGCTTCGCCTAGTTGAATGGAGCATTCCATCTTTCAACTCAAGAAAATATTCTCACCATTGCGATCATAAGCATTCATTATTTGTAGACAGCAGATCATTCGATCTGTGCTTAACGTAAACGTACTTAACGTAAACGTATTTCACGGGCTAACAAGGAATTTCTGCTTGTGCTTATGGATACTTTGTCTTCGCGTATAACTAAGGATTCGCCGCTGTTTACACGGCTAGCCCCTGCGCGAATCCTGTAAGCAGAACATGGTGATTGTCGGCGCGGAAATAGTATGTTTAGCAGCGCATTGATATTGGGCCCAGATTGTCCCTTTATAAAGCTAGTAGCTGTATGTCTAGTCAAAAGTTATAAAACTTACAGAATTACAACAGACTCTGGTATCTCGAAGGGCTTGCTGATCATGTTACTGGTCAGATTCCTGGGAAAAGAAAAAAAGGTATGTTACAATCAGTGCTTTTATTAATGTGTATTGCGCGAGATTAATGAAATTTCTGATAATAATTACCAAAACAGCAGAATTTTTTTAAAATAAAGAGTGAAGTATGTTTAAAAGGAATGAGATTTTTTCCCTGAATAAGGATTATGTTATCCATGTTAGGTCAGTTATTTACCAACAAATCCTAATTTGTTCCCATCTATGTGACAAACCACAGAAGTACAAAAGTGGCTACTTGAATAGTGATTTCACTGATGAATCACTGGTTTGTATTTATGGTATCGGAACATTTATAATATATAACTATATTATAGTACCCGACACATCACTTTGTTTAGGGGTATTAGAATAGACTATAACAGTCATTGTTGTTAAGTGTCAGTGAAATGTGTAGACAAAAGTTCACTTTATATTTGGACACATTGTACTTCATAAATCTTTCGACGGGTCATTAGTTTGTGCATAATTATGCTTACTCGGTCTGTTCTCTTTCAAGCAAGGTAAATATGTTATGTATTATCATTTATTATAATAAGTTACACTACTTACAGAGTAACAAGTGACGTAAACTTCATTAAACCATCATATGGTATCTCCTTTAAGAAGTTTTCGCCAAGGTTTCTGAAAAAAGTAAAAAATTGAAAAACAAGTAAATTTAGGTTACCGACCTACCTATATACATATGAATTTGTCATGTTCACATAAGCGATTTTCTGTCTGAACACACATTTATTAGTAGAAAAACGGTCTTAAAACGCCCCTTTTCCACACATTTTAAGTAATTACTTTTTAACCGTGCAGGCTATTTCACCGGGTAAAACGGTTTTATAAATTGTGTTTCATTGCAGTCCTAATATATATCATAAATATTTTTGGGGAAGAAAAAAACCACCGTATATTTTGCTTTCAAAACTCCGAGTTTGGCCTGTTTTCCTGTGGAAGGGCTCATTTTTAACCGCTCCGCGCGGCGTTCTCTTGACGTATTTCCTTACTGGAGTATCAATTTCAACAGGGTAAACGACCACCAAACAGATCAGATCTTACTGTTTCCATTGATGTAAAGCTTATTCTGATTGGTTGGAAAAAACCACCGTATTTTTTACAAAGACATAGTGACCAATGACAGCCAACGTCTGATTCTGCATTCGACAAGTCATTCTCCATTGCTTTACACATGTTATGCATTCTTCAGCTACTACATAATCTATCAAAAATGATGAGACTGATTTGGATATTAATTGTATATTGAATAGACATTGTGATTTGGTTTGTAATGGTAAATAAATAGTGATTTTCTTTTGTGAAATATTTTGTCTTGGTTTCACATCAGTGTAAAGATTATTGTTCTCTAAACCTTACCACTTTGTTCCACCCATTTTGTGAATGGAAGATCCCACATTCAGGTTTCACGGACGAACGCACAGCCCAACAGAGATAACGCTAATCCGCTTACTGTACCCAGTCACTGAGTGCATTGTACATGTGATATGATTTAAACAGTCAAATTAAGTGAACAAAATCGGGGGTAACAAATTCATATGAATTTAGGTTAGCTGTATATACAAAGCAGAAGTGAGCCAAGTAATTATTCACATTGTTTATACTTGTGGGTTATTAAATGTAGAAAATAAAATGCCCTCTGAGCTTTGGTACAATGTTCGCAATGTATGGAGAAATTTGTTAATTGGAATATAACTTTAAAATGACACATTTTACAAAATAATCGCAATGTAAACCCATTCAGGTTTTAAAGGAAATGTGTCCCGAAATGAAATTGCGGTGGGTCCCGTCATGAATTAATTTGTGCTGTTATTAGCTGTAAAACCAAATTGATTTAACACTTTTTGTTTACCTTTCTATGAGGAAAAAAGGTCAAAGTTCTTGTTAAAACTAAAATTACCTTTAAAATAACCTTTAAAATAACCAAAAACACGGTCAATAGATCTTAAATTGTAATATTTGCTAAATGCTTTTTATACAATAAACCTATTTAAATTTGAGTGTAAATTTCGTATACAAGTATCAATCGTCCTGAGAATTAATCCGTCTGCTTTTATCTTAGAGATCGAGAAAACAGGAAATGCCTGTTCTGTCGAATTGTTGCCGTCCACCAACTTTTTGTAAAACATAAAAACAATAGAAAAAATTGATAAAAGTTTTTTTGTGGGATGACCCTCCAAATTCGTTTATTCTAACGTCTCTACCAAGAAGCTGTTTATTTTTATGCTTAAAATTGAAACATTATTTTTAAAAAAATCATGAAAATATGAATTAAATAAAATTAAACAATAATATATAAGTTTGGCCAATCACGGTGCGTTTCTCATGTACGGTATGTTGACCAATGAGAGGGCTTGTTTCTGCGAGCGTCGGCTAAGGATTAAAGCAAGATGGCGTTATTTTGAGAAGGGGAAGCTTCGAAGAGAGTGGCGAGAGTTTAAATGCCCTGGAAGAAGTTCGGTCACAACGGCTAGCTATACCACCATGTCCACCTGACCGTGAAGAGGACATCTCCAGCAAATACCTGCAACTCCTGGAATTACAAGATGAACAGCGGCGTAGCCACGGGGGGCCTGTCCCTCCCACAAATTTCCAGTGCCCTCAGGTGCCCCCACGAAAAAAAACGATAGTGCCTAAAAAAAAATAAAAAAATAAAATAAAGGTAAAAACCCATACCCCCTGGACCCCCACACTTAAAAGCAATTCCCCCTGTGCCCCCACTGAAAAAGTCCTGGCTACGCCGCTGAAGATGAAGGCGAACTGTCGTGAAAAATTTTACTTGCATTTTCATAGAAAATGAAAAGATTAATTTAACATTGTGGAGATTCAGGTTTACTAACGTCGTTACAGACGTTTTTAAGTTTGGGACAATGCAATGCTGTCGAATGGTGATGTCAACCCATTCTGAGAACATTTCGTGCAGTACTGTATGACCTTTAAATTATTTTTAGTGAATTCATGAGCCCAATTTATGTTTACATTATAAATGTGCAGACTTTTATGAGGACAACATGTATGGGACAGTGACAACCATTGGAAATACAGGCCTGGAATTTCGCGGAGGCCATAGCCTCTGTTGCCCTGGTCTTGGCCTTGGTGCCCCTTAAAAATTTATATTTTAATGGAAGTGCCCTTTACTCAGCCTCAAGAAAAATGGCCTTGCCCCCACAAAAATGAAATTTGAGGCCTGGAAATATACCTGTGAACTATTAGTGTTAGTATATATTACTAAAATAATTTTATTTTTTAAATAATTTTAGTAAAGGGATTTGGAAGCCATATATTATTAAACTTGCTATATTATAAATACACCACTGTTGCTCTTTAAAGTTCTAAACAAACATATGGTAAAATTTAAACAAAAATGGACTGAGAAGTAACTTACATATAACATTTAGTCAAATAATTGTTCCCATTGATGGGAAGGAAATGAATACCTTCAACTGCCCCTTTCGCCCCTCCTTCAATGTTTGGCTACGCGCCTGATGTTCTACATTAGTATGAATGCAAAATATCTGAACGCAATTTCAATTTCAATGAAATGAACTGAAACTTTCACTGTGTAGTTTCTTGATTGAAACTTTCTTTAAAAGCATTACATGATATAAGCCTCAGTCTCTGACATGCCACCATTTTGCTCAAACTTTTTCCGTGTTATTTTTCTTTGAAATTATTGCTTTGTAAAAGATGGAATAAATGTTTCAGAAATGAATTCTGAATAATTGTTAAATCCTTTCATGAATGATTATTCTATTATATATTTTGATGATGCCTATCCATGTCAATACTTACAGTAATTCAGTGTCGTTTGGTATCCCCCTTGGTAACTCCAGAAGGCCCCTGTTCATGCAGTTGACTATGTTAGGGACGAATACATTCACATACATCACAAGCTTCCATACTCCCGTTAATCATCGTTGTAATCGATATCAAATTAAATGTCATGTAAACGACCAATGCTGTGTAGCAACACTTTCTGCTTGCTTCTGTACGCATGGTGATTATGTGGTTGTCTTTTACGTCAATTAAGATTTTAAGATTGTTTTTCAAAACAATGCAAAACCTCTATGGCAAAACAAAGGATGACTCATGTACACAATGTTAAGTTTAGTTGTGACATATAACTGACTTAAATGCTTGCATGATATGCGTCAGGACAACAGGAAGTGCTGAAAGAGAATTTAATGCAGTAAACAAATTCTGGACTTTCAAGGGGGTTTCCCTTTCTTCATAGAAACTTCACCATGTATAATAACCCTTTGTACCGTTATTGTATGGAACGCTACAGCTGCCTTCGGTGCCCATATCGCTTCATTCGGCCGATTCACCATTTCATTCTGCTATATCACCATTTCATTCGGCTACTCATCATTTCATTTGCCCAATCATCATTTCATTCGGCTAGTCTTCATTTCGTTCGCCTTTTCGTCATTTCATTCGGCTAGTCGTCATTTCATTCGGCCATTCACCATTTCATTCGCCCAATCATCATTTCATTCGGCTAGTCTTCATTTCATTCGGCTATTCACCATTTCATTTGCCCAATCATCATTTCATTCGGCTAGTCTTCATTTCGTTCGGCTTTTCATCATTTCATTCGGCTAGTCATCATTTCATTCGGCTATTCACCATTTTTTTCATTTGCCACCAAGATCAAGCTAGCCGCGGATTCAACCGCGGATTCAGCTGCAGGTTTTCTCACGGATTTAACCGGATCGGGTCAGTTTAAAAACTGGATAGGTTGGTCCAGTGCGTGTGAATACTGCACTCAATACGGTACGTTTCCACACGGCCGGGCGCAGGCGAAATGAAATGATGATTGCGCCCAGCCTCTGTCGTTAAAAGCGTAATCTTATAACGCCAAAACCACGATATGCCCTAAGTTGAAATGTCATCTTTATAATTCATTAACAAAAATTAACAAAAATTAACATTAAAGGGGGCACAAATTGTTTTAACTTTTGACGAGTTGGTCATAATTAAAGTGACGCTAGAATATGTACCATTATCGCCGGTATATGCCGTGTATAGTTACACAATGCAGAGTATTTGTGACCAACTCATCCATATTTGTTAGTTTTTGAATAGTGGAATTTGCCTACTTTCAAGGCCGCGTTACCATTACACAGGATATAGAAAATAAATTTCTTTAAAAGTTATGGATAGGTGGGTCCTTAGAAGCTGCATTTAATGTATAAAAATAATCACCAGGTATCTGGGTTGGTTATACCATTAATTTCAAATAGGGGTATTTTTGGACTTTTTCAAAGTATGAAAATATACCATTTTTTGACAGCTCATAACCCATATGGTAGTGCTCCGATTTCAACATCTACCACATATTGTTGAGATGAGACATTGGTCTTGTGGAAAATTAAAAAAATTAGCTGGGGGAAAATACTTTATTCTTTGCAGTGTTGCCGTTATCTTTCCCATTTTTTCGAAATTCAATGCAAGGCTAACCCAAAGTTTAATGGTATAAAAATGAAATTAAAACTTTGTAAGTAATATTTATTGTAAAGACTATCAATTTTATATCAAATTAGATCACCTGTAATGGTCCGAGTCCTAATAAACCACTGGGGTATTGCCACAACTGGGGTTTAACACTATTGAGGGGGGGGGGGGCAACAATGAGCCTCCAATAATATCATTATTAAATATTATTTTCCCCGTCAATTTTAAACCTTGCATCTCATTGCGATGAAACTTGCTGAATTTATTTAGATCCCAAGGGTCTAGCTGTTACAATAGCAGTTTTGGCAAAGTTTTGTTGTTACTATGGCAACCATTTCAGTTGATCTTGGTAACCACGTTTTTAGGTGTATTCTTGCTGGTTTTGGATTTTTATTTTCAGCAAGATAAAAAAGAATATATTCTTTTGGATTTTTTCTCCAAAAACGTGATGGTGTGTTTCGCGATCATCTCAGTCTCAGATGCATTATAATGCATTCAAAATGGCCGCCATATAAGGCGGCCATCTTGGATTTTCTTGAAGTTTTATCAAAATTAGAAATGTGTTGATCGAGCAGGGTAGTTTATTACTTTTGATGTTGGAGTTGGAGAATATAACATTATTGAGAGTCCTACACATCCAGTTCAGTTTGCTAAAATCAAACCGAGGAGAATAACTGCTCAGAAAAGCGATGAGGAAAATTTGTTTTTCTGTCCTGAGGATGGCTGTGTTATGTCGTATCCCACGCTATCTGAGCTATTTCATCATGTTAATTCTGAGAAACATAACTTGGCATCTGAGTGTGAAACACTCCTTGATAAAGCCTGCATTGCCTACTCCACTAAACTTATTCAGGCTGATACTACAGTTCCTTGGCAGAAATCCACAGCAACCGTCCAATCCCAACAAACGCAGATAGAAATGGGATGGGCACTGAAAATCACCAAGAAGTCACGGAGATACACAAACAAGCAAACCAACTACTTGCAAAGAAAATTCCAATATGGAGAAGAGACGGGAAACAAAGTTGACCCAGCAAATGTTTCAAAATATATGAGAATAGTCAAGGACAATAATGGACAGAAACTTTTCACTCCAGATGAATATCTAACAACCAGACAAATTTCTAGCTACTTTTCCCGAGAAGCAGCTCGCAGGAGAGTGAAAGGTACAACAGCTGTTGCTGAAGCAGAATATCATGATGCTATTCCAAGTCCCGCTGAAGAAGAAATGAATAATAATAATAATAATAATGTATAGATTTATATAGCGCACGTATCCACCAACTAAGTGGCGCTCAAGGCGCATTATATTATTATCCCTGCTCATAAGGCTCATAAGGCTCATAAGGCTCATAAGGCTCATAAATCATTCCTGAAACCATCTCAGCTCCCTGGGGAGTATACAGCTCAATTGCTGCCATTTCTAGCGCATAGAGAGCAAACCATCTCTGCCTTCACAGGTACCCATTTAACCCCTGGGTGGAGAGAAGCAATTATGGTTAAGTGTCTTGCTCAAGGACACAGGTGTCACGGCCGGGGCTCGAACCCACACTCTGCTGCTGGCAACACCAGAACTTGAGTTCAGTGCGCTAGACCACTCGGCCACGACAATCCACTTTTCGTGCATTATACAACACACGGGACCTACGGCTTTACGTCCCATCCGAAGGACGAAGCAATTAGGGTTAAGTACCTTGCTCAAGGATACAAGTGTCACGACCGGGGCTTGAACCCACACCCTGCTGCTGGCAACACCAGAACTTGAGTTCGGTGCGCTAGACCGCTCGGCCACGACAATCCGTGAACATTGAAATGCTGCATGAAATTGTTAAAGATTCTCTCTCTTTCAAGCATCCTCTGTGTGTTGATGATATTACTTTGTGTGAGATTGTAAGAAAGAAGCAACTGGCTACAATTAAGCTTCAAAAACTGAAAGATATTTGTGAACACCTCAGCATTGATACATCCGGGTTGAAGCAGAACAAGAAAGTACCATATGTTGCTAAAATTAAACAATCTGTTTGGGAATGCACCTGTTTAAAGTTTTAATGGAAATCGTCCGACTCACAAGGTCGGAAGGCCACTCTATAGGCATATAGCTCACAATTTCTGAACATGGGAACACCTTTCTCATTTGTGGCAAAAGTTTCTTGATTGTGCATATTTGGTTTTAATTATCAGATTCTATGAAAATATTGGGGGTGTTAACTTGAAAACAGTTCCTGTAAAGATATAACACTGTACAGTGTATCCCCTGTTCCTTGGCTGTTTGATATTATCTGCAGCAAAATAAAATTTAATACCATACTGCTTATGAGCTCCTTTTAATGTGTATTTTTCGCACTTTTAGAAAAGTTCAATTTATCCATATTTCACTGTAAAACTCCAGTTATACCAACACCTACCATTACAGATGATCTCATCTGATATGCAGTTCACTTTCTTTTCAATAAATGTTACCTACAATGTTTAAGTTTCATTTTCATCACATTGAACTTTATATTAGGTTTGCATTGAATTAAAAAGAAAACCCGAATATGTCTGGCAATACTACAGAGATGGCCTATCCCCCCCCCCCCGCTGAAGCTGAAGTTGATACTTTCCACAATTTGTTGATCATATGACACACATCAATAACATTTTGTGGAAATAAATAACTATTGAACAAAATCCTGACAATTTGAAATTAATGGAATAACCCACCCAGATACCTGGTGATTATTTTTATGCATTCAATACAGCCTCTAAGGACCCACCTATCCATAACTTTTAAAGAAAATAATTTTCTATATCCTGTGTAATGGTAACGTGGCCTTGAAAATAGGCAAATTTCACTGTTCAAAAATTGAAAAAATGGCGAAACCACCCTAAAATGGTAATTTGGCTGTTGCCATGGCAACAAAAAAAAATTGAATTTTTTTCCATATTTGTTAGTTTGGGGTAAAGGTTCATCAAATATGAAAGTATGAAGAAAATCTATTTTTTGCCGTGGCCAACCTATGTTTGATATTTACAGTCACTTATGTGCAGACTTTTATGAGGACAATTATGTATGGGACAGTGACAACCATTGGAAATACAGGCCTGGAATTTCGCGGAGGCCATAGCCTCTGTTGCCCTGGTCTTGGCCTTGGTGCTCCTTACAAATTTATATTTTAATGGAAGTGCCCTTTACTCAGCCTCAAGAAAAATGGCCTTGCCCCCACAAAAATGAAATTTGAGCGCTAAAAATATACCTGTGAACTATTAGTGTTAGTATATATTACTAAAATAATTTTATTTATTATAATTTTAGTAAAGGGATTTGGAAGCCATATATTATTAAACTTGCTATTATAAATACACCACGGTTGCTCTGAAAATGGACTGAAAAGTAACTTACATATAAAACTTAGTCAAATGATTTTTCCCATCGATGGGAAGGAAATGAATACCTTTAACTGCCCCTTACTTGGAAAGGACAGCAGGCTTGTACATGTATGTACTGAAGGTTGCTCAAGAACATAATTTTGTGGATCAGAGTGGCCTCCATGTGTAGGACAGCAGGCTTGTACATTTATGTACTGAAGGTTGCTCAAGAGCAGAACAGTTAGTTAGACCAGACCCATCACATAAGAAGATAGAACTTGTTGAGGATAGTGTTAAGGTGAGCAGACATCATATCCTAGCTGAGTCAGTTTATCCTCTTTCAAAACATTTAAAATCAACATAAAAAGTCCAAAAAAAAGTCTCCGGTTTCTGGTCTCGACTGCACGCATCGCCTCAGACCCGCGTGTCAGCATTTTTAATTTTCTTTTTTTTTCCTATGAAATTCTGCCAAATGATGACCAGAAACCGGAGACTGTTTTGGCCTAAATTGAAGTGTTCTAAAAATCATACATTTGTCTAACTTGACGCACTTCTACAAATTTGTATTAAGTCGTCAAGTTAGACAAACTTAAATTTATTTAAAGGTCTATGAAATGTTTTTTTTCATTGTATACAATAAAGTATGCCAACTGGAACATATATTTGTCATTTGTAAAAAAATATTAATTTGGGGGTGCTTTTCGACACGCCCATACCCCTCATTAACATAAAATTCGTGTCGTACACTGAGGCAATTCCTGATCCGCGATCCACGGCACTTGCATGGGATATGCATAGTGTATGTAGTGCACACTTCGAGCAGACATGCTTTGAACGGGGCCTTCACAGCCAGTTCGGTATGGCTTATAAGGCCATGCTGCAACCAGATGCAATTCCAACGATATTCCCGCTAAGTAAGAAGGCTGTGAAGGCTCCAACGAAGAAGAGAGGTGTAAGTGGTAAGTGGCCATTTAGTAATACTCCCATGCATAACCCAGTCCACTTCCGTGCAAAACGACATGTTCACACCATGCTCACCGTTTCAGTGTTCACGGCATGAAAACATGCCGTGATTTTCCGCATTAATAAACACACCGTGTCTGATTTTATATCCTGGCAAGACAAACATAAAAACATTAAATCTTTCTCATTATGCCTGCGCTTGTTTTGAGTTTTTTTTAAATGATCAGAACTTTTACTCAACTGTTTCTGTTATTTCATAAAATAACACCGTAATGTTAGCATTGCCTATTGTGTGTGTTCCGACTGCATGATGGGGCTTGCGCTGCGTTTCACGGATAACTCTCCTCTCTTTCGGACATGTTTTCGCGTGTTACTGCTAGCTTTTCGTAGAGTAATTCTCCCGTGCTTCTGGCTTAAAATGCGTCTGTGTGTGCATGACAACGCTAAGTGTGCATTGTACCGTGACGGGGACAACTCGACCCTCTATAATTACTAGACTGTTATCCGATCAAAGTCTCGCACCAAACCATACTGCCTATAGCTCCGCGAGTGTAAAATTCTTTGCCTTTGTGTACGTCACGAACGTTTCGTTAAAACGTCGAAAATTCGGGGGGGGGGGTCAATTTTTGATTATTAGATAAACAATTAATAATCCACTTGACACAAAAAAAACATTTAAAATTGTTTTTAATTCATACCAATCAATAAAACAGCACCAAAAAATAAAGTTTGGTAAATACACTCTTCACAGGACCTTTAAGTATTCCCTGAAGTACAAATGTCATACTGGCGCGGCCAAAGGTCATTCAGTATATATGGTGTATATTCATAATAACAGAATATGGCAAACGTTGCAATGGATCCGTGTTCCCTGACGGGGTCGGTATTCCCTCACTTTACCCCGTGAGAGGCCGTACAGTCACAATAGTGTACAGTAAAAGGGTATTTACTGGCAAACATTTTTGATTGGGTCCACTTTTTAGCCGTGTGCACCCCTTTTTCGAGATCCTGGATCCGCCCCTGATGTGGTATTTTTGGACTTTACTTGACTGATGGTGTCTATGACGCCTTCGTTTCGTTTCTCAAGAACCCGGATACAGCGTGGATCCGGGCCCCGGGTGCTCTTGACCATGTCCCTGGCAACTGTGTATAACTAATACATGACTATACACTGTAGATACTAACTAATTGTAATCTGATTGCAATATATTACTCTTATTTTAGGTCTTTTACGAAAATGCTTTATACTATGAATGATGACCCCCAAACATAAAACAGCTAATTCTCAGTATTCTAGAAATAAAACAATTACCAAATAAAACGATTATATCAATTATAACATGAATGCATTTCCAATAACTATCACAGGTTGGTTTCTATACATATCTTTTCGCTTTTATTGAAGCATTTAGAGACATTTTATCAATAATAGTGCACAATACCTCTATTTTGATAATTAAGTTGGGCAAATCAATTATACGTTTGTATCAATATCAACAAAGCCAGAAAAAGTATTTTTCTACTCACCATGACGTTTAACAGCTGAATTATTTCTGAATTATGGGCTGTCACAATATCGAGCAGATTATGTTTGAACAACAATTAAGGGTTTTAGTTTTGAGTTTTAACATTTCTAATTCTACGTAAATCTGCGGCCGTAATCCATTTCCAAATCAGAATTGCATTCAACAAAATATGAATGTTCTTACAACAATAAATATCACAGGTTGGTTTCTATACATATCTTTTCGTTTTTATGGATGTATTTACAGACATGTTATCAATAGTGCCCAATACTTTTAGCCATTTTAAGTTACCAAATCAAATACAGGCCTACGTCTGTACCAGTTCAATGTGTATAAATATTAAGTCAACTGCCGCTGACTTAAAGCCCCAAATAACAGGGTATTTATTTACTATGTACTATATTGGTAATCTCACAAACCATAGGTTGACAGTTTAACTTAAACTCTGTGTAAAGTTGATGATAGTATCAAATATAATGTACATAGTATGTCTCAGGTGCTATCAGCTTGATAGGTTAAATACAACAATAAGAATGTATTTGTACAATGTACACATTATTAAAAAACGATGAACAATGAAATATGCTGAAACATTCACTAATTAGTGAGTCTTCTGAAATATGGATGTATTTTCAGACTTTAAGTATAAATTGGCTATAGCTTAAACCAACGGGCAAAAACTATACACATGGCTGTGTTTTTTAAACAAAGTTTAAACAGTGATATTAAAACATATTTACAGCCACCAACGGCGGATCTAGGCCCAAAGTTTAGGGGGGGCCAAATGCTCAGTGGAGGGGCGTATTTGCGAGCGCAAAACGTTTCTGGTGGGGTTTGTTTGTTTAGTGGCGCATGTATGTACCCAGGATTTTGTGTTGGGAGGGGCTCATTTTTTCTGTAAAAGTTTCCATTGACACTTTCCTTTCCTATAGCTACGTGCACAGGAGCTAGCCGGCTCCACTGGGGTGTGGCGTTGTATGATTATGACAAACTTACGCTGCTAATCGTGTGCAAGTTGTAAAAGTTATTAATGCAAATTAATGTTTAAATAAAGCCGCCTGAAATAATCCATTGATGACACAGAACTCTGGAATTAACGGCAGTTATTATTGATCAAAATTGATCCTTTCTACAAAAGGGTAGATTTTCAGAAAACAATCATTGACATGTTTTAAGATATGGCCACTCATCTGGGTTAGGCTGGTGCCCGCATGGAGTCCCCAGAGTGTTATGGTATGTACATACATTATTGTGTAATCTACACAGTGCTGCAAAACAGCCCACTGTATTTTACGTTGATACTTACTGCTCATATGACGATGGAAGACGAATCTTTCAAGTCACTGCTCCTGCTCGTACTCACAAGATTGAAATGCGTTTTATGCACGCGATGTTCGCGCCAAGTCTAAACGTAGGCCTACATTGCGGACGTTGCATGGCTCACCTAATATCCAGGAAACCCCACACAACCAGTCGCGTGTGCATAAGCCATGCATACAATCACCGTGTACGCCTCGTCTAATGCAGCTTGGCTTAACTGCACAAACTACCATTGCAAATTTTGTGGCAATGTTGGATCGTGAGTAGGATTATGAACACATTCATGTAGCCAATCAGTGTGTTGTAATTTGCATACTTTAACAAAAGCTGAACGTATAAGCAAGACTTAGCTGCACAAGGAGAGGCGTAAGGGTGTGGGGGTTTGATTTGTCTCTTTTTCCCTTTTTTCTTCTTTCTTTCTTTTCTTTTTTTTTTTTGGGGGGGGGGGGCGTACAGCTTCGGTTTTTGGGGCCATGGCCCCGTTAGCCCCCTGGATCCGCCGTTGACAGCCACGTCATAACTGAAAATGTACAAAGCAAGCTTCATTTAACCCTTTAGAGACATATTTCAGAACCATCATGCATAAAAACAAGAGATAGCCTATAAGATTACTATAGTATAGTAGACATATTTTACTTATAACAAAGTTTAAACAATAAAATAAACAATATTTACAGCCACATAATAACTGAAAATTTACAAAGCATGCTTCAATTAACCATTTAGAGACCATAGCGGCCAGAAGCGCCCGCCACCCAAATAGCGGCCGCAAAAAGCCGTGTTGTTTCGTTACGAATATTGAGTTTTTACGATAAGAGATATTTGACATTTTCTGTCCAAGTGAAAATACAGGATATTATTCAGAAATTATTAAAGATTTAACGTTAGTACTCAAACTTACTGATCATTCTCAAAATGGCAGCCCTCATGACTCGCATTTTATGACCTAAGATTACATTTGTCGTTGTTTATTTGCATTTGTATGTTTGAATTTTGAATAAAAAAAATCAGTACTAACTTTAAGTATACGTGTTGTTATTTTCAAAAAAGGTATTGATAAAATCATATGAATAGATAATTTCAGACCAGAATCAAAATACGGTAATTGTACCCGTCAAAGATCATCAGAGGTCATCTGGTAACCTTAATTTTGTTTTTAAATTTATTCTGATATTGTACTCTTACAAGATTTGAAATAAAAACGAATTAATTTTTATATTGGAAATCACTTAATTCACTTCAATTAAATAGCAGCAGAGCCCGGGCGTTCGACGGTGGTCATCATGAAAAGACTGGTCTCTAAATTGTTCATAAGCGAACAAATTTGATTGAAACGTTGTTCAACAGACAAGTACATGAGAAGTGATGACATCTAAAACAAACATGTTGTACATGCACGTATTCATTGGTTGGTCGGTAGGTTGCTTGGTTAGGGGGTCTGCTGGTAGGTCAGTCACTAAATTATCAATTTATATGCCAGTCGTGTCTCTATTGAATATACATGTTTACACAACTAATGATAAAACTCGCTCTTCCTCGCTAAGATCCATATGGGATCCCTCTGTATCTTGTACGTCGTCAGTCGGTGGTGAATTGTGTCCATTGTCATCGTGGCAGCTGATATCTTGTGTAGTCCTATGCTGTTGGCGATACCAATGACACATCTGACAAGTAAGTGTCATCCGTCCACTGCATACACGTTTCCGCAAAACATTTAATCCGGTCCAGATGATACTACCTAAAATAAAATAGAAAAGATAATGTACAAAATATCAACCAACGATTTCAATGGAATTTTATTGTAATTTTATAAAGATTATTTATGACATTGTGTTGATTGTAATCTTACACAAAATTTAAATAAAACTTACCTGCTACAAATACAATTATGCTGAGGTTCAACATCACCAGGATAAGTGCAAGAATTTCTTTTCTCTGTTCGCTTGACTGATCTTGATCACTTGGTAGCAAAAGCAGAGAAGCTGCCAACAGATTCAGAAATATGGCACCCAGCGAGCACATCTGAAGACGGTGCTCTGCAGCATTCTTCATTGGTCTCACGTAGGCGTGGATGAGCAGAAACAACACGGACAAAATGATGGTAGCAAACATGGTGAAGTGATCTTCAGGACCGAACAACAACACAAAGAGAGTCTGTAGTATTTTACGAGCAAGCTCAACTATTTCCCAGTACCAGAACTGTGTCTTATAGTTCTCACACAGAAAACTTTCCCAACTGATCTTAGCATGGTTTTGTGTTTCAGTGTTTAAGAGTAACTGGTTGTTGGCTTGGAATAAAGAGGGACCATCTTCATCTGTGGAAGGCAGCACAGAATTGCTGACTTGGTCATTATCCAACTGCTCTTCTCCTCCGTCATCCAACAAAAGCTGTTCACTACTTTCGTGGCTTTCATTTCTAGATATACCATCCAGGCCATTGCGTCTCTGATTCAAGCCAGACTGATTTCTTTGTTGTAAATTGGACTTCTGTTTACTCCACCACAAAAATAAAAACAACACAACTGGAAAAGCAACGACATAGCTTAAGGCAGCCTCGGCGGCGTAGTTAAATTTGAGATGCTGTTGTGTTTCACAGTCAATAGAATAATCATATCTTAGTCTGGAAGTACTCGTGGTTTTGTTTTCATCGAGGTGAAACGAATGACAGCCAGACGGCAACAATGTGAGAATAACACTCGTCAGGCTAGGATAGGATACAAAGAGCAAAACCACTACGAACAAAGAACACTTTTGTTTGGTTCGTGAAAGTACATCTTTACGCTCTACAACAGATGCTTCTTTCACTGTAATGTAGAACTTTGTCAAAGTATAAACAGCTATTGCTGAAAACACAACAACCACAACAAAACCTAATCCAACCAAGAACTCAATATATACATTAGGATAAGTGAAATCTGGAAAGTAGCATCGAGGACTTATCAAAAGTTGCATTATATTGACCTCCATGACTTTAATAAAGGAGCCAACACTGTTCAAGATTGTTGGCCATGGAATTTCATCCAGTGCAGACATTATTTCACCCGTAACCTGATAGAAACCGAGTAAGATTTTACCTCGTGCAAATATCAAATGTACAACTGACCGACCAACCCTTCGATTTCTATTGAGGTCCCATAACATTACAAGTACTATCAAAGCGATAACCACTACGATTGCAACGAATTCCAGTAAAAACAACCACCACTCTGGACATTTGAAGCATTTGTCAAACCAAGAGTAATACCCTGTAATACATTGAGAGCAGAGAAATCCCTTATACCCATATTTACAAGAAGCATTAATATCATCACCCCTATCGTTCACACAAGACTCTTTTAGTGGGCACGGGTGTACTTTTGGCAACAGTCCAACAAATCTCTTTGATGAGTTGCTGCTGTAAACGGCAGTTTCTATGCGCACATTTTCAACAAAGAATTGGTAGTTGTCCATTTGATTTGTACCCCAGTTCCAAGTCCACCAGAAGCCAGGTAGAAGGTGTTGATACTCTCCCGAACAGTTGATTCCTTCTTTTGGACACGGAAAGCATTTACCGAATCGATCCTTACGATAGTAATTATTCAGACATGGACATGCGCGGAAGCCTGCGTGGACATCTTTATCGGTACCCGTAGGACATACTACACAATCTGGGGGACCGGTACCCGGGTGCGTGGCAGGAGTGACGTAAGTCCCGTTGTTACACATTTGACATTTCATTCCTTTTGCAATATCAGCAACTTGACCGGTTTTGATTTGGTAAAATCCGCCTGTAAGGCAATTAAACGTTTTTTTATTAATGAGATAATTAAATTTAACAAACTTTTTTTAAATCAAAATTGTTAAAATCAAAATGATACTGACAGAGTTTTTTTTTATAACCAAAAAGAATGTAGGCCCTATACACGTATCTGTAGTTGCAAATAGAATCTGGTATCTTCAGTCTAAGAAATATTTAAAAATCAAGCTTTGTTAATCTAACAGGGCAACATCTTTGTCTCGGATAAGGATGTAACCACTACAAATCTAAATCGTCTATTTTGATTTTGGCTTAGGATACACGATATGTTTCGAGTTCTGATATTGATCAGCTAGGTAACAAATGACTGGCTAGAATCCAACATCAGCCATTATTACTTTTCTATTCCTTTTCAAGTAAACAATTATTAAAAACATACCCCATAGTGCAATTACAACCAATCTCCCTACCTATAGGTTTGAATTACTCCATATATGTTACTGCACGCATGTATGAGCCATGTGAGTGCGTTCAGACACACAACTCAGATTGAGCATATCTGATAATACAGAGTTGTAACAATTAGTTTTGACTGCTGGTACAGGGCTTAAGGGCCCCAGGAAGATGTTACATTCAGGAGGCTCTGTGTGAGCATTTGTTAACTATTTCACCTTATAAAATATGGCTTTATTCAGTCTATTTTGGAAAATGATTTCTTAATCTTGAATCCATTATTATTTTTTTAAACGACCAGAAAGTCTCCAAAAATACTGAATTGACAGTGTTACTTGAGCATCCGGCTGTAGGCCAAAATGTGGGAAAACTATTTTGGTAACATTTGTCGTGATTTTTGGGAAATGAAATCTGTTTAATGGCGAATTAAACAATTATAATTATGGAAACCACACTTAATGCTTGTGTATTTCTATATGGCCAATGCTAATACTCGACGTAAACAATCGGCAAAGTTGAGCTTGGTTAGACTTTGCAGACGATATTTTCGTTGGTCTGAAGAGTCCACTATAGACCCAGACAAGGTGTTTCTATATGTCGGCGAAGCTGTCTTGGACTTGACTGCGTCACTATTTGCGTTTATTACAACTATATGGAAACCAGATCTAATGCACAATATTTAATGACAATTTGCACGTTGTGGTCCAACTATTTGAAACAGCTGGCACGCTACTGACACCGGTCTGATTCATGGTAATCATCAAACGATGGTGTCATGACAACAGCGACACAAACGATCGACTAGGCTCGATCTGATATAACCCAAACGTGCAAAAGTGAACAAATACTGCGAAAGCTGAAAGCGTAGAGCGAAAGCCTAATTTAAGACAGTTAATAGTGTGAACTTCAATCTTAACTTTTAGAGAATAATTACCAAAAAGAGAGCAAAGCCTAATCAAAGCACGTAAAATTGCCTTAATAATTAAAGTATATTTTACTGCATACCTGGTGGACAGGCTCTGCATCCATCATTCCACGAATCCCCATAGTACCCTTGCTCACATGGCGTACATGTTAATGTAGATTGACTTTCACTGTTCGAACAGTTGAATCCCGACTTAAGGAATGCATCCAACAAATGTACATTTATGTTTATCGGCTGTGCGTAACTGTAACCAACTAGTTCACTATATTTAAAGATAAACAAAAATTATAATAATAAAAACTAGAACTCAAGTGTTTGTCCAACACACGGTTTTCGTGTGAACTTCCGGTTCAATCAAATTATCATCAATGATGTCAATATCATATATTTAAGGTGTATCATTTTTTATAATATCAATTTCATATTTAAAAGACATATAAATTTTGTGTTAGAATGTGGTGATTTTGAACTTCCTGTTTGGACCGGAAGATCAGACGATTTGAAGGTCATATATATGACCTCCTCATGATCATGAAAAAATAACGTGAGCACCTGCTTTGGTTCAATTTCTGACATTGGAAAATGATCCTTTTTAAAACTGTCACTAGGGGCGCTCTGAACTTTGATGATGTCAAGATGTCACTAGTCACTTTATTCACAGAAGTCATATTCAAATTTCCTATGGAGTTTCAGATAGAAAATTATTATTTTTCTAAACCTGTCGCCAGAGGGCACTGTGACAGGTGATGGCGTCATCAGTCACATTTAAAAAAAAGGTCACATGTCAAGAGTAATTTCGTCCACTGAAAGCATGTCCAAAAACCATATCATGGACCCTATAAAAGTGCTTCAGAATATTTTTTCACTTAAACTTCCAGTTTCGACCGGAAGGAGGTCATATTGGGGTCATGTCTGTGTACGAATTGTCACATAAATCAAGATCTGTAAGATGATGCAAAGATTGTGTAAATACCTTTTTGTTTCATGAGATATGATTTTTTGAAATATTAGAAGAAGAAGAAGAAGAAGAAGAAGAAGAAGAAGAAGAAGAAGAAGAAGAAGAAGAAGAAGAAGAAGAAGAAGAAGAAGAAGAAGAAGAAGAAGAAGAAGAAGAAGAAGAAGAAGAAGAAGAAGAAGAAGAAGAAGAAGAAGAAGAAGAAGAAGAAGAAGAAGAAGAAGAAGAAGAAGAAGAAGAAGAAGAAGAAGAAGAAGAAGAAGAACCACCACCACCACCACCGAACAATTTCTAAGAGGTGTTCGCGCTGTCGCACGAACACCTAGTCAATCATACTGCGTAACCTGTCCAGTCTAGTCCATGATTAAAAAACATACATTAAGATGCCAAGGAACTTATAATGAAAACCTAAGATGGAACTACAGACACTCTGCAAGCACTAAATATGAACTGCTTCATACATACGTCAGTGTAAGGCAACAACCAAATCAATTGTTTATTTCTCCTACACAAGAATTAATCATCAATCAACTTACGGACAAAACGAAATAAAAAGAACAATATCGTCACTTTAGACAAGGCATGGAATCGGTGTCTTCAAAAATACCCCATAAGCACGCGCTATAGCAATAGATAACTGGACTCAATAAGCTCATATTGATAAACTAACTTGTTTTGTTTGTTTCCATGTTTTAAATCTAAAGAAAGGTAAACTTCGAAAGCTAATCAATCCAGTATAATTGTACAACGTTCAAAGAGTCTTTAAATTTGTCTGGACTATACAAAAATAAACACAACCCATCCACAGGATCTACTTACATATTCAAGTCAGTTCGGTTTGTAGAGGGTGCCCTTTTCAATTGGTTGTCAATCGCTCTAAATGTAAAACAAAACGTTTTAATGAAAATAAATATAGCCTAATCATTTATTATGGAACATAAATTAATTGTTTCGACTTGTTTATTCAACAACCGAAAGGTTGCAAGGTATATATGCCAACATACAAAGTTATTCCTGTTATTCCTGTAATCAAAGATACACGCACTATTATGAAGCGTCTGACCTATATTTTCTGTATTTTGATATGATTTTCAGCAGTAAACCAAATCCCTGTTGACCCACACCATAGCTTACAATAGAGTTTAGTTTTAAGTAGCAATGGCGTTAAAAGCTAATATCCGTTAATCTACTGTATGTCAATAATTTGTTTTCTTCTCCAATAGTTTTTCCTCTGCTCCTTATAATGCAATAAAGTGTTTTCTGTCCTTTAACTTGATTCAAGCTCTATGATTAAAGCCAGTATACCCTTTTGGTAAATGTCTGCGAATGCATCCATACTTCAGGGTAATGTATATAAAAACCAACAAAGTTTAAGCATATTTCATTGTGACGTTAACGATAAAATAGTCCCAGTTTATTTCATATTCATATACATTCCGACGTGGTTTGTATCTTCGAAATACAGAAATAAAATTCTGAATAGTATTTCACAAATGTAACTGAGTAATAGTTTAAGGGATGTTTGATACCATCATCAGCTAATACACTAAGTAAGTTTTATGTAGGCCTAAGTGAGTGATCATTTTATCAAGATTACAGGGATGTTTGATACCATCATCAGCTAATACACTAAGTAAGTTTTATGTAGGCCTAAGTGAGTGATCATTTTATCAAGATTACAGGGATGTTTGATACCATCATCAGCTAATACACTAAGTAAGTTTTATGTAGGCCTAAGTGAGTGATCATTTTATCAAGATTACAGGGATGTTTGATACCATCATCAGCTAATACACTAAGTAAGTTTTATGTAGGCCTAAGTGAGTGATCATTTTATCAAGATTACCAATAGTGTATAGAGGCTTTAAAAGGCCAGTTTTAAACTTACACGTGGCAGCCAATACTTAAGTCTTGCCATACGGTATTCGAGATCTCCTTAATATTATTATCGTACAACAATCTGAAAATAAATGAAATTATGTCCAATAATTTAAAAACATTGAGTATCTTTGAAAGAACATACATTCCAACTTTGTCGTACTTGTAGGAGTTTTCCTAGTTGTTTAAAAGGTTTACATTTAGTAGACATAGGTTAATTTCGAAAATATCATGACATTCTTGAATAATTGTGGTGCATACTTACACTTCTTTGATAGTACTGTTCATGGTAGCAAATGGTCTTGATCCTAGTGTCGTAATGTTGGTCTGAAACATATATCTACATAATAAAAACCAAATCAAGTACAGTCATAACATTTTTTAACAGTAATTACAGTACTGGCTGAATCATGGTAATCATGGTAATGACAAGGTATGGCAATTCTGGCCTGCTCCACAAGCTTCAGTTATATGGTGTGTCAGGCAGAATGTTATCCATAATATCTGCTTTCCTTTCCAACCGCAAGTTGAAGGTTGTCCTTGAGGGTCAATCTTCTCCTACCCGTTCTATCAATTCTGGTGTTCCACAGGGCTCGATACTTGGTCCTACTCTCTTTCTTATCTACATTAACGAGTTGCCCGATAAAGTTTTGTCTCATCTCACCATGTATGCTGATGATTCAACCCTCTACTGTGTTTCCCCTAACTCTTCTAACACTTCTCGCTGTAAGGTGGGTGTCTCACTGAATAATGATTTAGAGAGCGTGCCGAAGTGGGGGAACGATTGGCTAGTAACCTTTAACGCAAAGAAAACTGAACTACTGTCTCTTTCTCACTCTAGAGATGATACATTTCCATCCATTCATACGGGTCCATCAACTTTGCCTGAGGTGTCGGATTTTCGCCTTCTCGGACTTGAAATCTCCACTAAAGCCAGTTGGGAGAGGTATATCTCAGGCATTGCAAAGAGTGCTTCCATGCGAGTCGGTTGTCTTTATCGAGCTCGGAAGTTCTTACCTCCCGATGCTACTGTCTACTTGTATAAGACAACTATACGTCCCCTCATGGAGTACTGTTGTCACATTTGGGCCGGAGCTTCTGCCTGTCATTTATCTTCTCACCCATACACTCTAGCTTTGCCGAGATGTAGAACAAAGAGCTATTCCAACAGCTTTTTTCCCATGTAGGCTACTGCATCTCTTTGGAACTCCTTGCCTGGTGCATGTTTCCCTCCACCCTACAATCTAGACGGTTTTAAGAGGAATATCAATTCCTACCTTCAGTCCCCCTGAGTTATTTTCATCTTTTATGTTTTCTTCTTGTAGCCCCTTACCAAAAGTGGCTTTTAGCCTTGTTTGGGGCGAACTTGCGTTTAAAAAAAATACATTGATCAATAGGGCAGCCATGTTGTATAGCGCCACCAGCTGGTCAAGTCGTCCAGGCACTCATCGCATTTTTAGCCAAGCCTGAAGATCTGACGTCACGCTTTGAGGCTTGTGAATTACGCCCATTGATCTCCAATTCGAATAGTAGTGGAGATCAATGATTACACCAGATACCGGCCGCGCTGCTGCGGCCGCCATGTTATTTTCCCGGAGATTCAACTTTGACCATGTGTGTGATGAAAACGTTAATATCTTTAACGTTGTCGAATGACCGATTATGATGTGAAAATAAGGGATCTATGTGTGAGTGATTTAAAACAATATTGAGTGCCTTTATTTCATAAAATGATAATATGACTAATTATCACTCGTTAACATCGGAAATGATCTATTACACTAGGGCAATATATCAGTTCAGATGTTACAGTAGAAACTCTCCCCTGGTAACCGTAAACACTAACATTAAACTAATAGCGACCGCGAACAAGTGATATGATGCTAATTTATTTTTAGCAATAACCCTGTTACAGTCGCTGTTTGGAGTGCATAGCGCCCTCATACGGCCGTGAACGCAGCAAATTGTGACGTGAATTTCACTGCTGATTTTCCAATATGAAAATTATTTAAGGTAGATATACTTTTTATAAGGTTTCATATCAAAAGTATTAAGGAATAAATTAGGCATTTATGAGTACTCTTTAATATACTTACAGATTATTGAGTACTGTATCAATAAATACCATGTCTGGAACTTCTATAATTGGATTATCAAACAACATCCTGAAAAAGAAATCACAAACGCTCAAACGTTAATATGTTATTATGCTACTTGTGTGTTTGGTAAAGAACTGCATTATGTTTTTCATGTCTACTGACTGGGTGGGTAGAGGAGCGGGTATGAAAAAGAGCGCCACCAACGCTCCCACTTGTCTCATTCGCAAACGCCGACGCGCGTGGTATTACATGTGTGTATTGCGACGTATTAGGGACATTTAGAAGACAATAAGTGTGACGTCACATTGGTATTTGCATACGTTTACGTTCCATCTTCTATTATAACGGCCATGGCGACAACATTTTCTGAATCATTTTAGACCCAAATATCAAAACATCGGAAAGGGACAATGAACAGATTCTCCCTTGAAAGGAAACTCAACATCAAATTTAAGAGTAGAAAATCAGAGGGTCAGTGAAGATTTGTTACGAAATCTTTTTTAATTTTATTTACTTTTATTTTTTTTTCTTGTTTTTCTTTGCAATTCGGGTGTGTCATTCCATTGTGAGTTCCTGTTAAAATAATCTGAAAACCAGAGCTGATATTTTGTTGTAATTAGCTGCTCTGGCACACAAGCTGGAACAGGGACTGTTTTGTTCTGATTTGTATCTATAATATATATAACTTAAATTATCGCTAAGATAGCAAACTTACACTTCTACCAGAGATGAAAGTCCTTTGAACATGTTTCTGTCAAGGATGCGGATGTTGTTACGCTGAAGGTATAGGTTTATAAGCTTGATCTGCGACTGCAACAACCTCCTTGGGATGTTAGTCAATCGATTTGATGAGAGATCCCTGATAATGCATATAAGTAATAAGGAACAAAGAACACGAGAATTATCAACCATTAAGTATTAACGGTTATGAGGTCTATTTAGATATGAAATTAGATGTGCTAAAAACATAATAATAATATTAATAACGAGAAGTACGTTTATCGGATAACAAACTTAAGGTGTTTGGCTTTGGTTTTTGGTAAAAAGTCGGAAATTAAAACATTTTAAAAGCGTTTATGTAAACATTTCGGGACGTTTTTTGGAACTGATTACTTGTTCACGGATGATATCCATGAACGGATAAAGAAGAAAATAAAGAAGAGTAATAAAATCAGTACATTCATGTTGGATCTCGATTAGCAGTCAGAGGAATTCACCACTGGACCACCGAGCCTCCGGAAGGTATACTGGTAAATCCAGTCGATTATTGTGCCATATTAATTAGTTTTTAGTAAGTTTAATAATAATAGCTTTTAGTAAGTTTTTCGAAACTTGATATCTACCACAGGAAAAAAAAATCATCATATTAATAATTTTACTTACAATGTTGCGTTGATTGTTGTGTTGGCCAACATATCCTCTGGTACAGAAGTGAGTTTGTTGTTTGAAAATATTCTGTGATGTGAAAATTAAATAAACATGTAAGTTTCAAACGCAATGCCATGATGTATATAACTGTTAAGTTATGCCTTACGGTAAAACCCAACAAAAGTCCTTATTATATTATTGTTCGCTTTTACAATTCCAAACACTTTACTTTAAGCATTAATTGCGAATGACTTATCTTTAAATTAAATCATTACATTTAAAATAAGAGAAGTACGTTTGTTGGGTTACAAACAGAAGGTGTTTGGGTTTGGTTTTTGTTAAAAAAGTCGGAAAGTAAAACATTTTAAAAGCATTTATGTTTTTGGAAGTTTTTTGAAACTGATTACTTGTCCTCGGATGATATCCACGAACGGATAAAGAAGAAAACAAAGAAAAGTAATAAAATTGCATGACTTTGTGATACATCTACCTACCATAACAAATCTTTGTTTGGGAGTTATAGAGATTTACAATTTGCATTGTTTTAGTCTATAATACTGGAACCACTTAAGTTTGTATGGATTTTATGATTTTAGTTACATCTACATAATATTGTTACAAATGTTTGTGCAAAACTGGAAGTCTCTATACGCCATTCCATTTGGCAGTTATGCTTTTTACATTTCCATTGTTCATGTTTTTGTTCCGTATACCTTCTTCTTTTGTGTTCATTTCACACCTGACTAACTTCTGCTCATTATGTATGTGTGCATGTTTTTATATCGTCTATTTTGCCTATTTTGCCTATTTTGCATTTACACTATAGGTCCTTAAGGTGGCTAAGCAGTTTGCAATATCAATTTATCTATTTACTCGATAGGATACTAGTTCATAACTACCACTTACACATTATGTACACTTTTAACGCCTTGAAACGCACCGGGGGCAATGTATCTTATATTATTGTGATAAACCCGTCTGGAAAAAACAATAACGGGGAAGTATTAATAAATGGTCAAAATAAATTGAATATCTTTGTTGATCATTTTCGATCGCTTTTGCACAAAGTTTTGCACATTCACAAGATGATGTGATCTTTACCAAAATACAATACAATTCATATTAGTTTTTGTTTATGAAGCTATCATTGAGCCATGTTGATAAATAAAAATATTATTTAAATCTAGATCAAGATCAATTAATTTGACAGTATGCAGTTGCTAGACAATCATTTCCATAATAAATTATGTTCGGGAGATCATATCTATCCTACAAAAAAATTGCATGAAAATAAATTTCATGCGAGTGCACCGAAAAACTGTTCTGAAAAGTTGCTTATACACACGTTTAAGGCTTTTCTCCCACGAATCACATATACATCAAAACAACTGCGCTTTACAAAAAACTATTAATTCTACTTACATATGTGAAAGGTCTTTGTCATTTTGTTTTGTGTAGGGGTCCTGGAACAGTCCAGAAGGAATCTCCGTCAGTTTATTATTCTTAAACTGTCTGAATTAAGCAAAAACAATCGAAAAATCCAAATGCTTTGAATACTGCAGTCTTAATCATATGTATGTCACTGCTTTGTCTGTTGGTTTTGTCTACGTTACCATCGCCTTATTGTCCCAACGGGTAAAATGTCTATAAATGCACCCATACTTTATAAGAATCACGACATGTATACGAACCAACCTATTAAGGTTTCAGCTCATTTCATTGTGTCATAAACGTAAACGAGAATATAGAGAAAATGATTTCAATTATTTTATATATTATTATTGTTTGCAATCATTCTTATGTGGGAAATGGATCACAATTTCAAATTTGTAATATATTTCACGTTTTCTCAACAATGACAACATGTGAGATAACTTCCGAGGAGTGGAATACCAGTGTTATACATTCCTTTGAAAATAAATGCATCGTCGTCGTCCTCGGGCGTTTATTAATTATCCTGCCATTTCCATAATGTTTGGTAATCACTATCTTATATATAATCTTATTCCATAAACGACAACCTTATTATATCATTGAAATAGGAGGTATACTTACACACCACGAATGTTTTTAATCCTTCCAAATGTATGTGGTCTTAAGTACTTCAAATTGCTATCCATAAGAAATCTATTCCAAGTGCAATAGAAAATATGAGAAACGCTGATAATTATGTGCAACCTCAATCATTACAATAAGTCAAAGTATCGTTATATGGAGACAGACGTCTCTGCTCAATTGCCACCTTCAGGTCCGATTTCTTCATATATTTTGTTAAGTGTGGTTAATTATAGTATATTAGTATCAGTATAGATTATACAGTTGTTCAATGGTGAAAAGTAACTTACAGATTATTGAAATTGAGTCCCTCTGTACTACTTGGGCTTAATTCGACCAAGCTATTTGAACTGAGATTCCTTAAAAACGGGAAAACAAAAATATGATGGAATTTTTCAAAACACATTATATAACACATATATTACTTATGACTAGCACAAAATATCACCGGGAAAATTGTGGGCGACCACCGCAGGTAAATATTGTTGTGTTGGATTATCTTTATGTTTTTTATTGATCTTTTATTTATTTTATTGATTTTATTAATCTGGCTTTGTATTTTGCATAACATTTTGTTTCTATCCGAACAAATAAATGCTTTGAGCAACATCTATAAATAAGAAGCACAAGAGCGACTCATGTTCCACTTTCTTTTTCAACCTAGAAAAACAAAAATCTTCTGCCAAAACTCACCGAGGAATTCGTTTAAGTGACGGTACACTGACAGAGAAATTGGCCGAAATACGAAACCACGTTCACTACTTTTACAAAAACCTGTATTCGCACGTTCCCACTTCCAAAACGGCTCAAAACTACATCCTATAAGATATACCTTCCCTAGAACCCGCCGATTCCGAAACTTGCGAAAGACCTATCTCGATAGATGAACTCGACCAAACAGTTAAACACCTCAACAACAAAAACAAACAAACAAACAAACAAACAAAACTAAAAAACTAAAAAACTAAAAAATTTCCCAGTCTAGATGAATTTTATCAATGTTTTTGGCTCCTCCTCAAAGACGACCTTCTTAAAGTTCTGCAGAAATGTATCAGCTCGAGTGCTCTGCCCGTACCATGCAGGACAGCAGTAATAACTCTTCTACCCAAACAAGGCGATCTATTTGAGATCTCGAATTAGCGGCCGGTTTCTCTGCTCAATACGGATTACAAAATTATAGCCAAAACTCTCGCCAACAGGCTAAAAACTGTTATCCGTGACGTCATACACCTCAATCAATTTTATGAGGTCCGCGGCTGCTCCATCCAAGATAACATAGGTGTCATCAGAGACAGTCTGACAGCGACGGGTCGTGGCTCTCGGCCACAGATATCCAATCTCATAAACGGGCAGGATTAGGCCTACGCCCACTATCGTTCAGAATTTTTGAAATCAAGCTGTCAACCATCAGAAGGCCCCTTTGCGAAATCTTCCCCAGACTTTTCAACTTTACAGGCGCAATAAACAAATCCCAAGATGACGAAATTAACGTCGATCTGCGCACTTCCGGGTTTGATAACGAGGCTCTCAGTGTTGAACGTTATATGGTATGTGAGCTTTAGTCGTTCACCCCCCCCCCCCCCACACACACACACAGCGAATAATTCAGAGCTGTCCTGCCTGGTAAGAACCCTCAGAAAAAATAATGCTGTATGTTCTCAAAAGTTGCAGTTTATTTATGTGTCATTTAGAGAAATTAATGAAAATATATTCAGATGTTTCGTATTCATTCTTATGTTGATTTGTTTTTGTTTCCGGAGGGACATCAATTAATTTTGGACAAAATATTTCATCCCTGTTTGATACCATGATCAATTTAACACCAACCAGTTTCATATAGACCTGTGATCATTTTGTTTTGCGAATTTACCAGTAGGGGCTTACTGACTGAATATTACTTTTTAGATACGTCATGCTTTCCACTATCAAGACACTGACAACAATTTTATCTACACAATCGTTTATCATGGCTATCATTTCGCAAAATTTGTCTTTGTTTACGAAGCGGAAACCGCAAGGGAATAATTAAGTCCTGTGTGGCGCTCGCTGCTCACTTGACAGTCCAGTAGGCCGGTTCAGATTTGACTTTTTTTTCAATTTTTATACCTTACTGCTTGGTTTCCCATGGTTTTGCACATGAGAACTTCAAAAATCATATCTGTTTTGGTCTCAGACAATGGGGGTATGGTCCCTCAAGAGCCCTGAAGTCACGTGACTTCTTAATAATGGGGGAATTATATTATTTTTTGCTAAAATAATCTGTAAGTTGGTATAATGACCCTTGAAAGGCAAGTGGTGGGCGATTTTATGCAAAGCATCACTGCTGAAGAAAATATAAAACTCACATTTAAAAATCACAGGGGTCATAACATGGGTCAAATATTTGGGTCAAAGGTCAAAAAGGTAAATTTTTACCAATACGCTTAGTATTTAGCCTGCATTTAAGGTTTTTAGCTTTTGATATTGTTTTTTTTTATAGAAAGCAGTATTGCTAAAGAACATTTGAGTTAGAAACCATAGGGGTCATAATCATGGGTCAATATTCGGGGGTGAAAGGTCAAATATAGTGTTTTAGGTCATTAACTAAATAGTGACTTAATGTTTGCAGTAAATTAGTATGTTTTTTATATACTGCCTATAAATTTTAGCAATATCCAAATTGATTACCATGCAATAAGAAAATATATTTTAATGTGATTCAAGTTATCACCTGCATGTTAATATAAAAGTGTTTTTAATAGCCGTGATGTGAGTTTCCTGTACCCCCACTTAAATTTGCTTGTACATACCCCTGAAATTGTTTATTCTACTGACACTGTAGTTCAAACAAGCTTCCTTCGACAGATTAGCAGACCGCCTCTCTCTCTCTCTCTCCAACAATCAAACCATGACACTGATTTATTCTATGATCAAGACTATGATAATGACTTTTCTATCTTAAAGTCTACAACACACCAGAAGAAGATTGTAGTTCGCCAAAGATTATCTCAAATATCAATTAATTGAGAAACCACCTCGATTTGGTGCTTTACACTTGGATGGAAAGATGGTAAAGGACATTGCAATGGGAGTAACTAAGGAAATCCTGGCCGTGCCCGTCTCTGGTACTCCGCTATATGAGGAGAAAATTACTTGGCGTTCCTACCATCAGTGATTCCAGGTGCCTATCACAAGCTGATGCATCCATTGAGCTGCATACATGAGACCTGACAAACTCGATAGTGGCATTGTTCTACACCACAGCTAGTAACACTGGTATTCACAAGGGAGCTGCCAAATTGCTAGAGAAGAAGTTAGGAAGAAAGTATTCTTCCTGGCCTGTCGTCACTATGTGGTGCTGTATGGTAGCAGCTGTTTGGCAATGCCAAGAGCCCTGAAAACCCTTTGTTCAAAGAGTTGAAGGAGACCTGGTCAGGGATTAACATGGAGAATCTCAACACATTGACAACTAGGACCAGGCAGAACAGTTGGCTTTGGGAGAAGAGGAGCAGACCATCACATTGCTCAATGACATCCTCTCGAAGCCAGACCCTACTAAGCTACCTGAGCTGACTACAGAGAGGTGGCAGAGCTAATCACCATCCTCCTTGTTGGTATACCCCCTCAAGGAATCCACTTAAGCAGTAGGGTACAAAAATTGAAAAAAGTGAAATCTGAACCGGCATACAGTCCAGGTATGAAAAATGTTCAAAAATGTTGGGATGGAGTTTACAAAAATCACAGGTCGCAAGTAAGTGGTCGAAGCTCATTTTGGTATCAAAATGTTGCTAAAGGTTCAGCTTCAGGGAAATATGAGAATTTAGCTGAACAAAAAAAGCTATATTTTATATATTTTTTAAAACTAAATTCCTCAGTTTTTACTGATGATATCAAAAAGCTAATTTACAATGGACTTAATTTTGATAGAATATAGATCATGCACTGGGTTTACTTCAGTTTACATGACGATAGCTTCTGTCAAAAGCCCACAATGGAAATTTTAAATGTATTACCAGCAACCGGCTTTTATTAATTTTTTTAAAGCGTTTTTGAGATTGCGAGGCAGTTCTACAGTCATTAAATATTAATTTGAGTTTAAATTGTTTATAAAATAGTCGTAGGGGTCTTAGAACCTAAAAAATGTACACTCTTAAAACTAAAGTGTTGAATCAACTTTTTAAGAGTTCGGTCAGTGACTACTCTTTATAAAGTTAAATTCAACTAAAAGAAAGTGTTGAATTAACACGGAGTCAAGTTAAGTCTAACTTTATCAATGTTAATTCAACACTTTTAAAAGTTAAATCCAACTTTATAAAGAGTAGTCACTGACTGAACCCTTTAAAATGTTAATTCAACACTTTAGTTTTAAGAGTGTAAAAGAAATAAAATCTGGAACATACGCAAATGACCCCTTTTGGCGCACTTTGGTTTCGTCGCCCTGGCCCACTGTGTGCCAGCCCGGTGAACTCGAGCAAAAAAATCCTGGTCTCTTGACTTCGATGTGTAAAATCTTCATATAATATTCAGATCCTCCGCATCAGATGTAATATCGTGAAAACCAGCAGCTCATCATACGATAACATTCACCCAGTCATTTTGCCATAAAACGTTTATGAATGTTTGCTATGTCAACTTAAAATTCACTTTTATGCAGCATTCATTCAAAGTACTTCGATGTGTGGAAATATACAGGACTTCTAGAATCGTATTGCCTACTCGGATCGGTGTTGTGACTTGACACAGAGAGCCTCGGTTTCTATGCGGAAGTGAGCAGACGGGGTCAATTTGAAATTCGTCTATTAAATCCCCTACTAAAACGATCACGAACTACATTTGATCAGAAGACCCAATACCAGACATCTATATCAATGAAAGCCTAACCCATTTTTCACCCGAACACCTGTATAACATCTTCAACACAAAACTATAATCTACTGGAAAAACCACACACACCTGGGACAGAGACATTTTACAACCACAAACTACAATCCCCTGAAAAAACATCGACAAACTCCCTACATCCAAAAAAGAAGGAGACGTACAGACTACTTCATAAAATCCTACCCTCACAAGAAGTTCTTCATCACATCGACCACACCATCCCCCAACCATGCTGGTGTGGTCCATGTACTTTTTCGGTATGGAAATACCGTATCAAAAGTAAAATTATTACACAACACATTTACTTTCAAGAACAATTATAACCTTTTTCTGGAAAAGTGGGGTCCAAATTATTTTTGAAAATATAAGAATGTACTCCGTTTCATGTTAGCTTCAATTTCTGATAATATTACTTATTCTGGTGTAATTTTGTGTATTCATCACTAATATTTGCTGGTGTTTCTATGTACTCTGTTCACAAATGTAATGTTTTTACCTGTTTTAAATTTTATTTCTGTAATTATGATAAGTACAAAAATTCTTATAAGTAAAAAAAAATCATTCATTCATTCATTCATTCATTTATTCATTCGCCACGTAATAAGCTAATACATGGAAATTGTTATCCTGTGTGTAGCAGTCATATCAAAATATTTAAAACATCAACCTTCGATAATAAAACAATAAAGCACAAACAAACAAAAAGACAAACAAACAAATGACAAACAAACAAACAACGATCAAAGATGACCAAACAGAAACAAACGAGCGACTAAAATTACCAAACAGACCATTTACTAAAATGTACACAGATTAAGATTCACAGTGTTTAAATATTCTTGTTTAAAAACTAGTAGTCATCAACAAACCGGTATAGAAAACAACTTAACAATGGTGTGGTTTACATGAAGGGGAGGGGGTGTTGAGAAGACTATCTTTTGCATTCAGAATTAAACAGGTGGCAAGCATCGTGTAAGAAGGACTGTATGCGGGTCACGGATTCTTCTAGATTTGTTGATGACCACTTAACAGTGATGCACCTTACAAATAGACAATAAAGTTTCAACCGAATTAAAATAAAGTGAACTTACAAAGTTGATATGGTTTCTGGTCCGGCAAAACCTCTCCTCTCTATTTTGGATATCATATTAAAATCCAAATACCTAAGACAAATTCATACAAAATAAACGACAAATTAAAACCAACATCAATGAAAAATAGTTAACACGCGCAGCACAATCACAGCAAAAACAAAAAAACAAAAAAACAAAAACAAAAAACAATTAAGCCTATTATGAAACAAACGGAAATATTTATGAAATATTGAAGCCATACTGACAATTTGTCACATTTCCGGTGTTGCCTTATCATTGGGAGATTGGTGTCAAAACTGCAAGCATGTCATCCTGTCAAGCTGCCTAATACCTCGACTACAATCACAGTCACAATTCTTAGAACACTTGGGACACCCCCTTCCCCCATAATACAATGTTGAGTGCTACTTGTGTATTTAACTTTTGTTTGGGAGTTAGTGGTCCAAACCAACCCCATGGGCCTGCCGATTTGTTTTTGTTTTTTGTAAAACAATAAGACAACAAAAGGAGAAGTTAACTCACAACCGTATTAACTTCGTGCATTCTTTGAAGGTGTATGTCTCAATTTTGCGCAGCCTGTTGTTATTGAAATATCTGAAAATAAATAAAGAAATCTAATTCAGAGCTCTGTAAAGATATAGCAGTGCATACGGCAATAAAACAGTAGAAATACAATAACTATTACTGTAAATAATACTTAATGTAGCCGTATAACAGAAGGATTATAAGTACATATGGTAGTACCAATTGGCGTATCAGTATAGCTGCAGTAGTGGACTAGCGGTAGTATTAGCGCTGGAAGCACGAAGCAGTGACAAAAATTGTTGTCAAATGTGGAGATGATTCAGCATGTTTAATACATGTCCACTTCGCACGTGCTGGCTCCAACGATCATCGGAAGCCCATTGGAAATGCATTGGTCACCCTTATCGTGAAGAAGTTACGCAAGAAACAAGAACAGGGGCCAATTTCATAGAAATAATTATATTGATTATGATTTTTTTTTCTTATTCAGAATAATTCGCCAACAGTTTTGACAATGTGCATTTGCCTTGAAAATGTTCAATTTACTGTTTGAACAACAGTCAGATTTTTGTTTAATTCGTTTAATTAAAATCAAGATTTGTTTAGTAAATTCACTTACACTAAACGCAGATTAATACTGTTTTTCACTATCGGTTTGATGTCCTCTAATTGATTCCATCCAGCATACCTGTAAAGGAAGATACATGGTCATTACACAGAATGGGCCGTTGTCACCTAGGGTATTCCACAATGGCACCCAGTCAATTTCAATCTTATATAAGTTTGAGTACGTTAATGGTTGTCTGAGTAGCAGTGGGGAGTATGTGCACACATGTATGTGCACACATAAAACAGCCGTTGTAAAATTGTTGCGCACGTAAGTTGTTTTTCCGTTGACCACTTTTCATACATTCAAGATGGCCGTCCTCGTTGAAACCTGTAAAATGCCGATCGTCGTTTAATTTTTCCGGGCCTAAATGTCACGACATATAAATGTAAGTAAAATCACCATTTTTGGGGGGCGCCGAGATAGTTCAACATGTAAGGAACGTATCTAGTTTCTCAAAATAGTTACAAATATCGTCAATTTGAGCGCTAGGAATTTAGAAAATCCCGCCGTTAGCGGCAATGGAACCAACGTGTGGCTAAGGATTCAGGTCCGTGCCACAATGAAATATACTAAAACTCTGTATTTGCTTTGTAAATCCTGTAAAAAAAAAAATTAAAAAAAAAACATTGGTGGCGCAAAAATGGTGATGGGAAATAATTTCCACAAATTTAAAATATTTTGACGCCAGGAATGTGCGTCTATCCAAATTGAAACTGTGACAAAGTGTTTACCTTGATTTGTAAGAATTTGCTGCGCACAGAAATGACATGTGCGTGTTAATGCACACTTAAAAGTTGTTTATAGTATTTTACCTGCGCCTGACAGCCACGTACGTGACTTGCAGGCATAAAAGGGGATACACAGTGTTATTATCTGTGTACAGGGATACACAGTATTATTATCGTTTAGCGATAAAATGTATTATGCATGCTTTGTCTTCGCGTATATCTAAGGATTCGCCGCTTACACGGCTAGCCCAACAAATGGTGTGCGAAACCTACAAGCAGAACTACACGGTGATTGTAGGTGCGGATTGTATGTTTAGCAGCGCATTGATATTGGGCTCAGATTGTCACTTTATAAAGCTAGTAGCCATCTGGTCATTATAAAACTTACAGATATACAACAGACTCTGGCATCTCGAAGGGCTTGCTGATCATGTTACTGGTCAGATTCCTGGGAAAAGAAAAGCATCTTAAAGATGTACCGGTAAGGAACATATACAATGATAGTCAGTGCTTGTAATGCGCAAAATATACAAAACGGCAGAAAAAGTAATTAAGAGTGTATATATTTAAGAGGATATGTTTTCCCTGAAAGAGGATTGTTTACCACGTTTGGTCAGTAGTACACTAATATTAACCAACATATCATAATTTGTTCCCATCTATGTAACTTGGAGACTAATGATACAGGAAAAAAGGATTTCACTGGTCTGTATTCATGGTACTGGGACATTTTTACATGATATAGTACCGGACACATCACTTTGTTTTTGGGGTATTCGTTGACTGGAAAATAGGTCATGGGTTCGCGTCTTGCAGTCGTGCGTGGCTTCCCATGGTCAGTGCAGAAGTAGCCGTGGACTGAGTAACACCTAAGAAACCCACTTGCAAGTAATCATGTGAGTAAATCTATCCAACAATTGAAAGAGTTGAAAGAGAACCAGAATCAGAAATTAGAAATAGAATCCTGTTGTCTGTGTCATATTTATGTTATTGTGGTTGTTTATTTCAAACTAGCTCCCACATCAGACAGAATCTTGTACTTGAAGTCCTTAGACCGTATCGGTGCATTACAATTTATATTAATAATGTATTATAAGAAGTTACACTACTTACAGAGTAACAAGTGACGTAAACTTCATTAAACCATCATATGGTATCTCCTTTAAGAAATTTTCGGCAAGGTTTCTGAAAAAAGGATTGAAAAGGAAGGAAAACAAGTCAATTTAGCTGCAGAAGTAATCCAATTAATTATTCACATGGATTATAGTTGTGAATTATCAAATGTACAAAGTACCGGCATTACAGATAATAATATTTCGCTGAGCTTTTGTGCAATTTTTCTCAATTATTATACAGGCAATTTACGGTTATTTTGTTAATTGGAACATAACATCAAAGGTTTTAAAGTAAATATGTCGCGCCAGGAATTAATTTGTGCTCTTATTAACTGTAAATCCAAGTTGAATGAAATTTATTAGTTTACCTTTTCAAAAGGAAAATCAACGTTCCGATGAAACCTTAGACTTGAGATCAAGTCTACATATTAGCCGTATCTGTCTGTGAACTGTTTAAAGTGCTCACAATGGGCGGTATTGATCGTGAGTGCAGGTTCGGTATACAGACTTGAACAAGTGGTAATTAGGCATCGATTATTCATATATTCAAGAACGTAACCCAGGCCACCTACGTTTGAGTTGGTCAATGAGAGAGCCCCCCCCCCAAAAAAAAAAAAAAAAAACATTGGTAGAAGCTTCCATTATTACTAGGTTAAAACTATCTATGACGAAATGCAGAATTATCAAAATTTTCAATTTATCATACATAATTATGAACACTGAAATTGTGTTAGAATGCTTACATTTTACAAATACACTGCAAAATCTCCTGATATGAATGTATGAATTGTAAAAGAAACTGAACAAAATCTGCGAGTTCCTCATTCATAAACAAAACACAGTAGGCCTACCTAGTCTATAATCTGAATGGAGACTTCGAGAAGAGTGTACACGTGTATACAGGAGCTCTTCTCGAATTTCCACTCAGATTGTACACGTAGACATGTTATCAATTCGTGTGTGCAGCAGTAGATTTATGAATAGTCATATCTTTGGGGAATTTGACCAATCAGATTGTTTCTCCGGTATTCCGGAGAACATGCCATAGGCAGTGTAGAAACATGTTACAACTTATTCAAGTCGTTAGATTTGGACGCACCCTCAAACTCATGGTGATTCACAGCTGCCAGTGGCATGTTATACAATGGGATCGATGTAGTTGACGTGGTCTAATGAAAACTAAAATTGCCTTTAAAATAATCAAAGCACGGTTGATCTTACATTTTAACATGTGCTGAATATTTTATACAATAAACCTATTTATTAATAAATTTAAAAAAATCTAGCTCGATTTTAAATACATAGATTGAATTTCATTGATTTTCAAATGCTTTCATCAGTCTATAAAGGTGGTCGGAACTGTTGGTACACCTTGACACAAACACACGTCTACCTGAGAAATATCACTTATATAGAAACCACCCATCATCGTCCAATATTGAAATTTACCTTGAAAGTTTGCAGCCACTGGCAAATGTTTCCAAGAACATTTTCGTATTTGGACTTAACATCGGGGTGCGGAAATGTCAACAGGTTCCAACCCAAATTGCATTTTGACCCCTTATTTTAGCAAAATAAAATTGCAATTCCTTTATACGTATTGGTCATTGGAACATTTTGCACATTTTTTTTTAGGAGCAACCTTCTGCTGAAGATTGACCACGTTATATTTCATGTTCAATACAAACTAAGATCAAATCTCAATTATTGCGCTGCATTGATATCCGCAAGATCACAGGCGTTACACGCTATATAAGCCAATCTCCTAACTAGCTGTTGAAGGGAAGGTACTGTATTGGTCAGTACGAGATTATCAATTTAACATAATATTATCAAAAATCTTATACTTAGTGTACATTTCGTACAAGAATAAATCGTCTTGAGAATTAATCCGTCTGATCTGCTTTTATCTTAGAGATAAAAAAAACAGGAAATGTTCTGTCGAATTGCTGTCCAGCAACTTTTTGTAAAACATAAAAACAGCAGAAAAAATGTATAAAAGTTTTCTCAAAAACTTGAACACCTATTGTGATGAAACCTTTACGGATTACTTTTAACTTTTAAAATATATTTCTTGAAAACTGGAAGGTTAAATTTAAATGAAGGTAAGTTAAAATATTACCAGTGTTGTACCTTCCTTTAAAGTTCCTAAAGTTCCTATCAAGAGGTCTGCATAATATTAAACTCCATTATTTTAAATGTGGTTGCTATTGAGAGCCACTTTGCATTTTTTTTTTGAATTCCTTTATTCACACATGCCCTAATTCTTTAAAAAAATTAATATTCACTGAGCCTGTCTAGCATAGTTAAATGTTCTCATTATTAGCGTCTTTCAGCTTAATGTTTTCTAGTGTCAGCTCCCATGTTTGTATATGTATAGAGTTACTTCTATGTCCATCCCTGTAAGTCTTTTTTATGTAATAATGTTTGTCAATTGTGTTTTGAGTTTGTTTCTGCTCGTTTTTGTACTGAAATAAGTTTGGTGTTTGTATTTTACATGTAGTTACTTTCATTAATATTAAAAGTGTAAACTTTGGCAATTACCCGATTACAAAATCGTGCAGCGACTATTATGCTGATGTATTTTCCAAGGGAGACGATGACCTTGTGAGAGGCCACGACGACAGCTGGCCTGTAACCAAATGGAAATCGACAGGCAAGTGAGCGATTTACTTCAGCACTCCATAGCCCTTGGGCATCGAATGTGGTTCTGGCGCGGAAGAAAGACGGGACCCAACACTTTTGCGTGGACTTACTGAAGACGAAACAGTCAAAGATGCCTATCCAGTGCCCAGAATCGATGACACGTTGGATGACAAGATGGTTTTCAACGTTACACCTTGCCTCCGGGTACTGGCAGGTGGAGCTGGGCGAGGACGCAAGACTGAAGTCCGCATTTGTTGTGCATGGGGGTTGTACAGCTGGGGGTTATGCCTTTCGGTTTATGCAATGCCCCAGCCACATTTGAAAGACTAATAGAAAGAGTAGTATCGGGCCTGCAGTGGCAAACGTTGCTGGTACATCTGGACGATGTAATTGTATATGGCAAAACTGTGCAGGAGATCAACCGATGCGAGAGCTTCTGCAAAGGTTTTGTACGGTGGGGCTAAAATTGAAACCAAAGAAATTCAATCTTTTCAGGCGGGAGGTAAAATATCTGGGACATGTCGTTTCCTCTGATTGTATATCCACGGATCCTGAGAAGGTGGAGGCGGTAAGATCGTGGAAACCCCCGACCGATATCAGGGGTTTGAGAAGCTTCCTAGGGCTAGCCTCTTATTACCGTAGGTTTATCAGAGGGTTCTCCGATGTAGCAGGCCCACTTTATAGGCTTACGGAGAAGGCACGTCTGTTCATCTGGAGTGACGACTGCCAAGAAGCCTTTGAGACATTGAAGCGACACCTACAGGAGGCTCCTATTCTGGAATACCCTGAGCCAAAGGGACAATTCATATTGGACACTGATGCTAGCGGCATGGGCATCGGAGCTGTACTGTCGTGGATACAGGAGGGACAAGAGCGGGTCATCGCGTATGACAGCCGAACGCTCAATAAACTAGAAAGGAATTACTGCATAACCAGGAGAGAGCTCTTGGCAATAATTGTGATCCTGAACAACTTTAGGCAGTACCTATATGGGCAGAGAATAGTGATCCGGACAGATCATGCAACGCTCACTGGCTAGTGACTTTTAGGAATCTAGAGGGACAACTAGCTCGCTGGTTGGCGGTCCTAGGAGAGTACGACTATGGGAGAAAACACGGCAAGGCTGACGGTCTCTCCCGCCAGCCATGTAAACAATGCGGACGAATAAATGAGGAGCCTCAGTACCCTGTCGCGGATAACGGACGTGGGGTTAATGATGTTAAAACAGAGGGTTCAGATCCCGACAATGGATTTATGAGATGCATCACTGACAAGAATAATAAGGAGGCATCTGAACATGTGACAACAAGTATAATAAGAGGAGTCTGGTTGTCGCCCGGATTGGAACGTGGTGTCGCTACAAGCAGGAGCTACCAAGGTCTCCTGATCACAATGGAGCTAAGTAGACGATGGGATTTCAACAATAGCCAGAATATTAGGTGACCAGTGATTCTTCCCCTCGAGTTCCTTAAGGCGACACTTAAGGAATGACACGGAGGAAAGACCGGATGTCACTGGGGTGTAAGCCGTACGCTAGCTCGACTAAAAGCTACATATTACACCCTAAAAATGGATTGGTTGAAAAAACTACCAATCTAATTGGTTGACCCCATATTGGTTGTTTTTAACCAATATATTGGTTAACCAGTGACCAATATGTTGGTTGTCCGGCAACCAATCACATTGGTTCAGCCATAAACCAATCCTTTAACCAATACATTGGTCAACAGTGACCAATATGTTGGTTGTCCGGTAACCAATCACATTGGTTCAGCCATAAACCAATCCGTTCACCAATACATTGGTCAATAGTGACCAATATGTTGGTTGTCCGGCAACCAATCACATTGGTTCAGCCATAAACCAATCCGTTAACCAATACATTGGTCAATAGTGACCAATGTGATTGGTTGTCAAGCAATCAATCACATTGGTTCAGCAATGAACCAATCCTTTTTGGTTGACCTTGGCCACAACTCGTGACCAATATATAGGTTGGTTGTCAAGCAACCAATTGCATTGGTTCAACAATGAACCAATCCTTATTGGTTGATATTGGTCACAATTCGTGACCAAAAGGTTGGTTGTCAAGCAGCCAATCACATTGGGTCAGCAATTAACCAATCTTCAATGGTTGACATTGGAATAGTGACCAATAGGAAGCCACCAATCACCGTGGTTCAGCAATGAACCAATCCTTATTGGTTATTGGTTCAGACATGAACCAATCCTTATTGTTTTAACCAATACATTGGTCCACTAGTGGCCAGTTAGGTTGGTTGTCCGGTAACCAATCACATTGCTTCAACCATCAACCAATCCTTATTGGTTGCCTACAGTAGGACCGAATCCGCTATTTTGGGGTGCAAAATGACCTGTTCCAGCTTCTCACAGGAAATTCCAAAGGGAAGTAGAACATAATTGTATAACAAAACTTTGTCAATAATAAGATATTTAATGGCAAACAAGCAATTGAAATGTCAATCCTGTTTGTCAAAGATGTCAAACATTTAATTTACTGCATTACTCTGGAATGACCCTGCATAAAAGTGGAGTGACCCTGAGCCAAGAGGAGCTAGCTGATGCTAGCTGCATGCTGTGTGCATGTGATCGACATGCGGCGGCGGTGTCAAACTATCACTATCAAAGTGAAACTGCTACATTCGATCCTCTACAATCCGCTGCTTGCATCCTTGTCAGTTTCCTCTGCTTTTCAGGTAGGATATATGTTTACATTTTATTTGGTATCAACATAGACAGAAGTAGTAAGTTTATAGATTATCTGTGTATGTTTTGCTTTTGAAACGTTTAATGTTTATCGTCTGTGGTCACTGTGGTCCAAAATTCACCATTTTGTAAAGGTTTAGACATGTTAGAAGTAACGTTAGAATGAGGGCACGAATCCGATAGAATTATGGGAGAAGCTTTATTGATCCCACATAATGAAGAATTGAGAAAATGATGAACTTGTTGACTTATTACTAACAGTATTAGAACATCAGTGATTTATTGAACTTCACTTTTAATGGTGTGTACTGTCATATCTGTGTGTGCATGAAGTTACTGCATGTTCTACATGATGTATACATGTAGTAGTATGGGATGACGCCATAAAACAATGTAATACTTTTATGCAAATCGGTATGCAAAGTGGAACACTGTGTGTACACACAAGCAATGCAATGACATGAGTGTATGATACCGGCTGTGTGTACTGTGTGCATGCGCATGAAGTATACTGCTCTACATGTACATTACTAGATGTTGGCGCCATAACAAAATAAACAGTTCAACTGATAGTTCAATTAAATGGTTCACCACAGAATCAAACATTATTGTGTGTTCCAGAATGCTCGACAGTATAGGTTTTCTGATAGGTTCCATATGCCTATGGCATGCATATGGTAATACATTTGTCAATTACTAATACTAGTGAGTTTTTACTTTAGAGTTCAGTTCTGACTTTTTCAAAGTTGCCATTTTGATTGAAACTATGTAGCCTACACGAAGTAAAGCATTCTGTGTGGTACATTTCAGAGGCTTCTGACCAGGGCCTAATTGCATAGAGCTGCTTAAGCACAAAAAGTAGCTAAGCACAACAAAAATATGCTTACAAGAATAAGGTTACCAGCCAAAATACCATGTCACATGTGCCATCTGTGACTGGTATCCTGCCCATATTTGCTTAGCAGAAAATTCTTAAGCAATATTTTCTGCTTAAGCAGCTCTATGAAATTGGGCCCAGTTGGTAAAGTCATTAACTCTATTGGCATGGGGTCCTGATGGTGGCAGCTAGTGGCTAGGATAGCCTTGGATTTTAGAACACAGTATTTGTGTATCACCTTCCATGGTTTTGTGAAAATATATTATTCATGTCCACAACAAATTCAAAACAGCTTCATAAATATTAGACGAGCAAGGTCTTTAATAATAATAATAATAATGTATAGATTTATATAGCGCACGTATCCACCAACTAAGTGGCGCTCAAGGCGCATTATATTATTATCCCTGCTCATAAGGCTCATAAGGCTCATAAATCATTCCTGAAACCATCTCAGCTCCCTGGGGAGTATACAGCTCAATTGCTGCCATTTCTAGCGCATAGAGAGCAAACCATCTCTGCCTTCACAGGTACCCATTTAACCCCTGGGTGGAGAGAAGCAATTATGGTTAAGTGTCTTGCTCAAGGACACAGGTGTCACGGCCGGGGCTCGAACCCACACTCTGCTGCTGGCAACACCAGAACTTGAGTTCAGTGCGCTAGACCACTCGGCCACGACAATCCACTTTTCGTGCATTATACAACACACGGGACCTACGGCTTTACGTCCCATCCGAAGGACGAAGCAATTATGGTTAAGTACCTTGCTCAAGGATACAAGTGTCACGACCGGGGCTCGAACCCACACCCTGCTGCTGGCAACACCAGAACTTGAGTTCGGTGCGCTAGACCGCTCGGCGCACATTCTTTGACTCGTTTCAGGATATCATGCGTATTAAATTTTATTTTAGAATATGCATGTTTTGGTGTCAAATGTAAAAAGGAAATTCCTAGAGTTTCTCAAATGAGATGGCATCTCAGAACAATGCACAATGTAATTAGTGACGATGAAATATTTATGTGTTATCAAGATGGTTGTATGCGCACATTCTCTAGGTATAGTTCTTACGGCAAACACCTACTCCAGTTTCACCCAGAATGTGAAGAAGTTGTAATTGAGCAGGATATCAATGACGGTGTTAGCATTAATTCATACGAGTCAGACATTAAAATTGGAAATGAAACCCCAGATGAAAATGAAACCTCTGATCAGTGGCGCACCCAAGGGGGGGGGTTGGGGGGCTCGAGCCCCAAGGGCCCGCTGATGTTTTATTATTTTTTTAAAGAAGGAGCCAGGAAAGAGAGCAAAATCTGAGCCCAAGTCTTGTCTACAGAGGAGTTCGGCAAGGAGTATAGGGCAGTGGTACAAGGGATGGGGACTCAGGAGACTCAAGCTCCCCTCCAAAAGTTTTCCATTTATTCCACTCACTATTATATTTTACGGCGTTGCGTATGCATGTGCATGTAAGCTTGAAGGGCCACCAGTATATATAACAAGCATTTTTACACATTCTCCCCCCCCCCCCGGCCATGGTGCACCCTGATCAGGGAGCAGCTTTACTTAATTTTATTTTCATTTTCTGTTGTCCGTTTCTCTTGTTGAGGTCGTTGAGGTTACTCGTAAAATTTAAACACGCCCGCATTATAATCAACTCCTTTCCAGTTTGTACACAATGGCCCAGGATTGGGTTTTAATTTACAAAGATTATGTGACACTCTTTTAGCAAACACCGATTGGATAATATTGGGATTTGGTTTTGCCGCCAAATTCGTGTTTGAAAAAATTTAGCTCCGCCCGGAATGATCACAAACTTTACGTCCACGCAATGAAAGTATTTAACTATAGAAATCTTGCAGACGAAACAAGCTCAAGTTCTTTACATCAAGAGGAGGAAATTATATGGAAGGTAAAACCCTACGAGTCCGAATCATGCCATAATGTCTTCTTTTTATGACTAGAAACCACCAGGAAACATTTAACATGTGCCGTAGGTTCACTGACGAGCACGACTAGGGACATGGCTGCAGCCGCGCCAGCGGTTATGGTTTGGGTCAGCCATGTCTCTCCCCATTATTGGATTTCAAATAAAAATATTTTGAGCCCCCCCCCCAATCAAATCCTGGGTGCGCCACTGCCTCTGATGATGAAACAGAGTGGTCAGTACATGATGAGCCATGTAGCATGGACAGGGTTACCAATAACACACATCAATCTGCATGGAATTGAAAACTTGCGGTATCGTATCTGATAGTCCAAATGTAAGGAGAAGAGGACCCAATTATAACATAGTTAATGCTTTGCAAGTTGCTATGTGATCTGTTGCTACTACATGTACATGTATATGATATTTTACATATGTGAAGCTTGCACCTATTTTCACAGTTTAACAATTTAGATTTTCAAATTTGATAATATAATGAACCTTGCTTTTTCAGTGTGGAACAGACCTTGCCGGCTATATCCAGAAGAGGGACGAGGAATGCAGAAAGCGGGGAGTGACTAGGCAGCCACAGGTCCTCATTCTTGGAAACACAATCCTGGATGCCAAGGATTTTTTTAAACTATACAATGAGGTTATCTATGAAGTGGATTCTCTTGTGAAGGCAGTTGATATTTGTTTCAAAGTATTCTTTGTTTTTAACTCCCAGTACCCCTCAGAAGCTGCAGATATTTGGACCTTCATTCAGAAAGGTATATTTGAGATCACCACCCCCTATGATGTTGTGACTCCACGGGTCAGGGAGCTTTTGGGACAGATCGCAACTGCTGTCACAAGGGATTCCACCTCTAGTAACTCTTAAGACATACCATTTACCATCTCGTCAGGTCTTTAATGAAGTGACAGTGGCAAAGCTGTTTCGAGATGAGCACAATTTATGGTATTAAAGTTTTAAAATAACATATTTCTGAAAATTTGGGAAGTCCATTTTTCACAATAAACTGATAATCACAAAAAAGTTATTAATGAACAATAACTTAATAAAAAAAGAATTTATTTTGTGAAAAGTGACGCAATAACATTCGGAAAGAAACTAGACCTTAATTGTTCAACAGCTTGTACTCATCTAGTATATCTAAAGTTGCTTCCTTTCAGGATAAATCAAAACAATTTATACTAAGTTTCTGAAAACCGACTTTCAAGATTAGGCAATAGTTTAATAAGATTTATAATGAACTTCAAGACAATTCAGCAAGTCTATCTGTAAAATTTTCATTTTGAAAGAAATCAAATGCTGAACTAAAAGTACAAAACTTGAATATCACTCAACTTCCATTGGGGAGAACAACAAGATGGGTTCAAACTTAAAGTTACTTAATTAGGGGGCTACACTACGAAAATTTACAGAATCCGAGGGAGAGGGTGACGAAGTTACGGAAACTAAAATAAAACATTCACTGATTAAGGAATGTTGTCATATATCATGCATGGCCACGTCGTTTTTTGTTTGTCTTTTGTTTACAACACAGTGCCAATTAAATCTGCAACAGCAGTGACGCTCCAGTTGCTTGCATTTGTTTAAAATTCAAAATGTTAATCCTGTTCTTTGATAATATTAAATTTCCACTCCAGTACAGAAAGCAATGATATTTCATCTTTAATTGAATAAATTCATCTCTTAAACTCTCAACTGTATTATAAACTCAATATGTGAATCCATGCGCTGTGTCCACTGTAAATGTATGTACTGGTATTATTTGAAATAAAACATACATGTATAGGATGAACCCCAGCAATTATGTTGGTCTATTAAATTATCTTTTTGTTCTGTAAACAAATTATACCAAACCACTTGGCAACTTTAACCAATAAGATTGGTCATTCCAACCAATATAATTAGTCAAACTTAACCAATAACATTGGTCATTCCAACCAATATAATTAGTCAAACTTAACCAATACGATTGGTCATTCCAACCATTATAATTGGTTATCTTTAACCAATAACATTGGTCATTCCAACCAATATAATTAGTCAAACTTAACCAATACGATGGGTCATTCCAACCATTATAATTGGTTATCTTTAACCAATAACATTGGTCATTCCAAAAAATATAATTAGTCAAACTTATTAACCAATAAGATTGGTCATTCCAACCATTATAATTGGTTATCTTTAACCAATAACATTGGTCATTCCAACCAATATAATTAGTCAAACTTAACCAATAAGATTGGTCATTCCAACCATTATAATTGGTTATCTTTAACCAATAAGATTGGTCATTCCAACCAATTTATTTGGTTATCTTTAACCAATATATTGGTTGTACTGACCAATATGTGATGGTTAGTATTCTAACCAATGTGGGTTGGTTGAAAAATTAACCAATCAAGATTGGTTACGGATTGGTTGAAAAGTTAACCGATCTAGATTGGTTAAATAAACAACCAAGACATGTTGGTTAGTATTCTAACCAATATGGATTGGTTGAAAAGCAAACCATTTAAGATTGGTTATTTTAACCAATAGATTGGTTGGACACATATCTACCAACCACATTGGTTGAATTTGACCAATATATTGGTTATTTCAACCAATCTGTTTTTAGGGTGCACTGGAGTGGATTGCAGCAGACGTAAGAGCCTGTTGTCGTAATTTCGACGTTTGTGCCAAAAAGAAGTCGCCTTCCAAAAAGAGGCGGGCGCCTCTCAAGCATTATCAAGTTGGAGCACCGATGGAAAGGGTGGCCCTTGATCTGGTTGGCCCCCTGCCTGAAACCACGGAGGGTAAAAATGGGTGCTCGTCGTCGGAGATTACTTTTCCAAGTGATGGAGGCTTATGCTCTCCCCGATGGCCAAGCCACCACTGTGGCTAAAGCTTTCAGGATAAACTTTGTGTGCCCGTATGGAGTATCTTGGGAGTTGCATTCCGACCAGGGACGAAACTTTGAGTCGGCTGCCTTCACGGTAATGTGTAAGATCCTAGGTATAAGAAAGACTCGGACCATAGCTTACAACCCTAAATCCGATGGTTTAATTGAGAGATTTAACCGTACCCTAATAACCGCAGTGTCAATGATGTTTGATGAGAACCGTGGCCAGAGGGACGGGGATGAACAATTGTCGTTCGCCTATAGGTCTGTTACTCGGGAATCTACGGGAGAAACACCGAATTACGCTCATGCTCGGACGGGAGGTTACCTTGCCAATTGATTTGACGACGCAAACACCACCACTGGATGGGGAGGAACCCCTTAAAGATTACAGGGAGGACTTGATGAGGCATCGCATGCAGGCAGCTCTCGAGCGAGCAAAACAGGCACTCAAGTTAAGTGCTAGGTATCAAAAGCGCACATAATTGATAGATGAACAGAGGAGTCACATTTCAAGGAGGGACAATTCGTCTGGCTCCATGATCCCTCCAAGAAGAAGGGTGTATCACCCAAGTTGGTGAGCCATTGGAAAGGTCCTTGTAGTCAAAAGACTCTCAGATGTAACTTTTAAGATCCAGAGGAAACCAAGAGGATCGATGGGGCCAACCAGCCATTGGAGGCGTGGAAGGTTGTGCAACCACAGCAGGTACCCTCGCCAGAAAGTCATGGCAATGGCCAACAGGCTCAATCAGAGATGCCATGCACCCAACAATTCCTTGGATCCCACACAAGAAGAGAGTAGAGGCATGATGGTAGATACTGGACTCTACCAACAATCACAGACTAAGGCTATGGAACTCGATGGCGATGGAAGTCAGGGTCTCGAACAAATCATGAGCCCGTAAGGAGGAATCCGCTGAGACAGAGGCGCCTACCCTCTCGTTATAGATACTTTTTCTGTCGGGGATGCGTGGAAACATTGTGTGTAGTCCATGGTGTGTCCTCAGAGTTTAAGGAATTAACTGGATATTTTGTTGGTTATTCTTTTGTATGCAGACGACAATGGACGGACAGAAGTTCAAATCCAAGCAGTGCGACCGTACTTACCAACAGCGGACAAGCCTTACATGCTCGCCACGTCCACACGGATCATGTACAGAAATATATATTTGCTTGGTGCCGCCGTTGTTCGTTCATATCAAACAGAAAAGATAATCTGAGGCGCCACTACTACCACCAGGAACACCCGAAAAAAGGAAATAGACGGAATTACGTTGGAAACAGAGGCTGAACTGATGATGAAACCGAAGAAGACGATGCGTCTGTAGCTTGTCCGGAAGGATCTCAGAGATTGTGGCACATGGGAAAAAGCAAAGACGATGCTTGGACGAGAGCGGAAGTAAAAATGGGATCAAATATTTCGCTATGGTTTTTAGGCGTTCGAGATACAGCGCGAACACCTCTTGCTATTGTTCATTTTTATTTACTTTTTCTTCTCCTTCTCAGTGAGAACTATCCGACAAAAAACACATAGTTGCAAAGTTCACAGTACCTTGAAACTTAACACATACTTAGACCTTAACATGTAGTTGTATCCTAAGTTGTGACGTAATGGCGTGGTCATCAGATTGTGCGTGTTGCTAACTTAAAAGAGACTATTAACTTTGGCTGCCTTGCCTATTAAATGAAATGTGTTTCTTTTCGGTCTTTTGTTAGAAGAGAAACACGTTCCTTTCGGTTCGTAAGCAATTAGAATGGGGTATAACCTGCCTGGGCAATCAAGCGTTGCTTAGGCAGCTGGTTATATAAGTGTTGTATTCTTGCAGTTTGTTATTCGGCTTCCTGACACACATACATGGCGTACACGCCGAGTTTACTTCCTCCCCTGCCTACCTCGCCACACCCATACACCATGGCTGAAAACGGTGCGCCTCCAGTAGACATGGCCGGGCTTATGACTTACCTCGACAGAAAATTCGACAGCCTCAAGGAGCAGAATGCAAGGGAAGCAAAGAAGGCCACGCTTCAGCTCCCTGACATAAAGAGCAAAGGGAATTTGGCCCAGTACAAATTCTGCGCTAACGTTGCCGAGGGTGTTACAGAAGTGAAGTCGGCCATCTTAGATCAACACCACGACGACGCACTAGATAAGCTGGACAAACTGCAGGCCGTCGTCGACAATCGCATCAAGCTGATAAAGCTGGCGGATAAATCACCGTCTGGATGGGAGACCGTCAACCAGTACATCGCCGATGACCTGGCTTCGGATTCGGAAGATGACAAGAAGATGCGCGAAGCAGAGAAGGACGCCGCACGTACCTTAAAAGAGCGTAAGCAGAAACGACTCAAGACTACCAATACTGGGGGGTCCAGACCAAGTCCTGCCCCTTGGAGGCCCTTTCGTAACACCGCCCCTGCCCAAGGCGCCGTTGCAGGGGTATCCAGACGCGGCCAAGAAAGAGGATACTGCTTCCGCTGTGGGCAACAAGGACACTGGGCAAAAGCCTGCACTATCGGTCCCGGAAGTTCTACCCAACCCTCAGCTTAACCGAGTACAGAACACTGTAGATGATAAGATAAGTGATTTTGCTGTTCTCAATGATGTGTTCACAGATCTAGGGTTCGGAGAAAGTATTGATTTCAATGTTAATGTCCCGACAAAATTGTTACCTTTGCGTGGTAGTCTCCTTAAAGCTCTTCCCTTTTGGAGGGAAATAGAGTCCTCCCAATTTATTTTGCAGACCATTGAGCTGGGTTACAAATTGCCATTCTTATCAATACCTAATTCGTGTTTTCTTACCAATAATCGTTCAGCGAAAAATAATTCAGTCTTTGTAGAGTCTGCCATAGCTGAATTACTGGTTAATAATTTAGTTGAAGAGGTTTTTTCTCCCCAACTGTCGTTAACCCTTTGAGTGTTTCCACTAATCGTTCTGGCAAATGCAGATTGATTTTGGACCTTCGAGAAGTTAACAAGCACTTGGATTATTTACCAATGAAATACGAAGACCTAAAAATTCTAAAGCAATACTTGGAACCAAACTCCTACATGTTCTCATTCGACTTAAAATCGGGATATCACCACGTTGAGATTTGTAGTCCACATTGCAAATATCTTGGGTTTTCTTGGCAATTTTCCAATTCCAAAACAAGTCGATATTTTGTTTTTAAGGTTCTACCCTTCGGCCTATCTACAGCTTGTCATATTTTCACTAAATTGTTAAGGCCTTTGGTTAAGCGATGGCGCCGACTAGGTATTGCCATTGTATTGTATTTAGATGACGGTATAGTGGCCAATACAAATGAACAGCAACTTTCAAAGCAGGCTGATACAGTTTCTAATAACTTGCGTAATACTGGTTTTATCGTGAATGAACAAAAATCTAATTGGTTCCCCATTCAGAGTCTCACCTGGTTAGGTTTTGTTATAGATACAAAGCGGTTTACTATTTCAGTTCCCTTATCGAAAATTACTGATATTTTGGACATGTTAGATTCACTTATCCAAACGACCCTCTCTAATGCTAGTGTTACAGCTAGGCTTGTTGCACAATTGGTCGGTCGTTTAGTCGCATGCCGACCTGGCGTTGGTAACATTGCAATACTCATGACTAAATCCTTACAAGTACTGATAGCGAACAGGTGTGCATGGGACGGCCCACTGCACATTGATAGCGCTGGTTTGTACGAATTGCAATTTTGGAAAAAACAGCTGTTGAAATGTAACGGAGTCTCCCTACAGAGTAATCCTAGATTAACAAGGGTTGTATATAGTGACGCTTCTCAATATGCATGCGGAGGGTACATTGTAAATGTTGACGATCACCCCTCTTACGATGTATTCTCCCCGGTCGAACAGAAAAAGAGTTCGGCCTGGAGAGAACTCAAGGCTGTTTTTATTACCCTAATATCAAGGGCTGACGATTTAACAAGTACTTATGTTAGATGGTACACTGACAGCCAGAATGTTGCTACGATCTTGTCGACGGGTAGCATGAAGGTCGATCTGCAACAATTGGTTTTATCCATAGTAACGTTTTGTCTAGAGAAAAATATTAATATTTTTCCCGAATGGATCCCACGCAGCCTCAATGACAAAGCAGACCACATCAGCAGAATTGTGGACTATGATGACTGGGGCGTTTCTCAGTCGGTCTTTACTCTTTTTAACAGACGATGGGGCCCATATGAATTAGATGCTTTTGCAAATAACCACAACTTTAAAGTATTGCAGTTTTCTCTAAGTATTGGTGCCCGGGTACAGCTGGTATTGATGCGTTTGCCCATGAATTACACAAATTTAATAGCTGGCTTGTTCCCCCAGTCTGTATGATTGGCAAATTGCTTGCATTCATGCATCTATACAAGTGCTCAGGTACATTAGTAGTGCCTAAATGGCACAGCGCCTACTTTTGGCCGTTAATAGCCAACGTTATGAACAATAGTGTAGCTATTGATCTTGTAGAGTATGTCCGATCAACCGGATTTTTTCAACCGGGGTCACATGATTCCTCAGTTTTCTGTAATTCTCCATTTATTTCTAACGTTCTTGTATTGAACTTAAAATATTAATTTAATTGATGTTATTTTTCTTTACATGGCTATTATTTTTTCAGATATCGAGAAAGTAGATAGTCTCTGGTTGGCCGGGAAAGCCTTATCCGATCCATCTCTGAAAGCGCCGTTCAATCAATTGAAGCACACCTTAACTGCGTCCAGAGCAAATGCGACCACGAGAAAGTACAGCTATGCCTATATGAGATGGAGGGAATGGACAGAATTGTATCCAGGTGTAAAACCTTTCCCAGTTGACCCGTTATATTTTTCTTTATACTTGATCTCCTTATCCCAGACAAGTAGTTCACCTGCACAAATTGATGCAGCGTACTATGCCATAAGTTGGATATATAGTTTTTGTTCAAATTGCGGGTTGTTTAACCCATGCGAATCTAGGGTTGTAAAATCAATCAGAGATTCTGCTCGCAGGTCACTTTGCAAACCAAAAAATGCGAAAGAGCCTTTAAATGTGGATATCCTACTTCTGTTAAACAATATGTATGGAAAGCCATCTGCACCCCTGATCAATTTGAGATTTATGACTATGTGTCTTTTAGCTTTCTCTGGTTTCTTTAGATACGACGAATTACGTTCCATAAAGAGATGTGATGTTAAATTATTTGATTACCACTTGACCATTTTTATCGAGAAGTGTAAAACGGATCAATTTCGTCAGGGAAATACGGTTTTTATTGCTAAAACCTTCTCAGAGCTTTGTCCTCATGAACGACTGAAATTGTATCTATTGAGAATAGGTTTGTTCAGTCCAATGGACTCAGAGTTATTTTTATTCCGTTCCCTCACTCCCAATGGGTCTGCCTTAAGAGCAAACAATGTACCGCTCTCATACACAAGGGCTAGAGAGATCTTTCTAGAAAAACTCGAAAGTGTCGGTTTAAACAAAAGTTTGTATGGTCTTCATAGCCTAAGGTCTGGCGGCGCTACAGCCGCAGCCAATGCAGGAGTACCTGATCGACTTTTCAAGTCTCACGGTCGCTGGGTGAGCGAGACAGCGAAAGATATGTATGTAAAGGACTGTACCCATTCTAAATTGTCTGTAAGTTCATCCTTGGGTCTCTAATTTCAATGATCTCGCTATCTTTGCGCTTCGGGAGTGACAAGTGTGTTGTCAGGAACTGCCACTCCAAACATAATATCTTGTTTGTTGCTAATTGCGGGAGATTAGAAAGGAAATGTGTTTCTTTTCGGTCTTTTGTTAGAAGAGAAACACTTTCCTTTCGGTTCGTAAGCAATTAGAATGGGGTATAACCTGCCTGGGCAATCAAGCGTTGCTTAGGCAGGTTATATAAGTGTTGTATTCTTGCAGTTTGTTATTCGGCTTCCTGACACACATACATGGCGTACACGCCGAGTTTACTTTACATATTCTTTGCAGGTTACATGTGTGGTAGGATTACATTAGTTCGAGTGACCTGGGCACTTTGAGTCATGCCTACTCCCAGACACGTCCTCTCTCCTAGTTTTTTTTTCCCCACAGGTTTTTTATCTAGGCAAGCGTAGGGGTTGCGTGTGTGCTGACTCTTTAGAACTTGATGCACAGGTCCGCTACGGGATTGGTAGCGGATGTGTCCGCTATTGGACCGATAGCATATTAAAGTCATGATAGCACCATCGACTTGGAGCTGAGAGCTTTAGTCTGGTGCCCATGTTTGTCGCATTGACAAGTAATTAGCTTGGAGCTTGGTTTTAGCTTGGTGACCATTGACTCGGAGCTGTAGCTTTAGTCTGGTGCCCATGTACGTCGCATTGACGAGTAATCTGCGTGTGTAGTTTGGCAGAATTTCGGGCAATACGCCTTCTCGTGTTTGTTTCTTAATTACATGCGTGTTATGTTGTATAATTATTCATAATGAAAAATTGTTGGTCTTACCATATCAAAATGACTTACGGATTGATGTATTGGAGAATTGTTAAATGTTTAACAAGACAAATAAAAGGAGTGACAAGTGTGTTGTCAGGAACTGCCACTCCAAACATAATATCTTGTTTGTTGCTAATTGCGGGAGATTAGAAAGGAAATGATAAACTATTAGGCAGCACTTTTGCCTCGGAAACTATTAAATGAAAGTAACAAAGTGAAACTTGACTAGTCACTCTCAAAATCTTTTAGATGGAGTCTTATTACTGTGATGTACTTATTAGCTGTATGCTACTGCCAAACCATCACACCACAGTAACGAGAGCCTATGTAAGCATTAGCCGTAAGGAACATACACTAACCTACGTACGCTGCTTTGTTCACCGGCTGACGTCCGAACTGGAACTGTGTGTAATTGAACGAGCAGCTAGTCTTTATATACAAGTATTTTTGAACGCACCTGGCGTTACGTAACAAAACTATGTGAGTGCCGTCCGGTCTAAATCAAACTAGACACAAAGAACACCGGGCCACTACAGGATATCGAATTACACAAAAATTATATCTCATTAACCACAAAAATTATTTTCACAATCTTTGCATCATCTTAAAGATCTTGAACTATGTCACATTTCATTCACAGACATGACCATAAACTGACCTCTCCTTCCGGTCGAAACCGGAAGTTTAAGTGAAAAAATATTCTGAAGCACTATTCTGTACATATATTTGTACAGGCCATTTCGCAAGCACAACCGTTTCCCACACAGGTCTATCATTTGTGCACACATAAACCACGCGGCGGTAGTATTAAGTCGACTCGCACGCCGAACTGAACTCCATGTGTACATGTAGCCGTAAATATTCTCTTGTCAAGTCGCACGCGGCACCACGTGCTGTCGTGAAATATTTCTGAAGAGAAAACTATATTTGCAACGTTCAGACTAACTTATAACCTCACAAATACTTTTACGTTAGCATGAAGGTAAATATATTTAATGTCATAATGAAGTTGTAATGTCATGATAGCGTCATCAGATATCGAATTACATCAAATAGAGGTTTAATAATTTTTTAAATCATATCTCATGAACTACACCAGATAAATTAACAATCTTTGCATCATCGCAGAGACCTCGAATTATGTGACATTTCGTACACAGATAAAAAGTTCAACAGAAAAAAATCTGCAGCCAACGTGATGGGGAAGGTGAATATCGGACTTCGGTGAATAAAGTGACTAGTCATATCTCATTGTTAACAGATGTTTGATGACGTCATCACAGATCAGAGCGCTCCCTAGCAGCAGTATTTAAAAGGGAATATTTTCATATCTCAGAAATTATCGAACAGAATTTCATCACATTTAGTACGATGATAAAAGACATCCAATGTCTTAGTTCTGCGTGAAGTATAAATTCAGTCACGTGACTGAACCGTATTCAGTCAATGTATTCAGTATAGCACATTATATGTCATTTTAATTATATATTATGAAAACTCATATCTCCTGAAGTAACTCTTGACTTTTAACAACTTCAGATGATGACGTCATCACATATGATGCACACTCGAATAACTTGAATTTGTTTTCTACAAACTCAATACCTCTATTTTTTGTTTCATTGATTTGTTTTATTATTAACAAAATAAATAAACTGGCCCAAAGGCGTGGGATAGTGACTGCCCCCTTCGCCTCTTGGAATGGAAAAGATCCGAATGCGTTCAACTTTTTTTCTCGTTTCAATGAAATGAGCTGAAACTTTCACTGTCTAGTTTCTTGATTCTTATAAAGAATGGATACATTTACAGAATATTTCTTGTAAAGGGAAGCATTCCACGATAAGCTTCAGTCTCTGACATGCCCCGTCTGCTCATACATTTCTGTGTTTTATTTTTGTTTGAAGTTATTGCTTTGTAAAAGATGGACTAAATGTTTCAAAATTTAATTCAGAATAATTATTAAATCCTTTCACCAAAGATTATTCTATTATATATTTGATGATGCCTATATCCATGTCAATACTTACAGTAATTCAGTGTCGTTTGGTATCCCCCTTGGTAACTCCAGAAGGCCCCTGTTCATGCAGTTGACTACGTTTAAGGGACGAATACATTCACATACATCACAAGCTTCCATACTCCCGTTAATCATCGTTGCAATCGATATCAAATTAAATGTCATGTAAACGAGCAATGCTGTGTAGCAACACTTTCTACTTGCTTCTGTATGCATGGTGAATGTGAGGCAATTAAGATGTGTTCGTTTTCTCTTCTGATGCCCTGTTGGCATATTGTTGAGTACATTGCCCAGGTACTGTATTGTAATCGTACACAATATACTTTGAAAAGGACTTCCTCTTCTGATGCCCTGTTGGCATACCAATCTAGATCTTTCACACTCTTCGCGTCAAAAAGCAAAGCATGGAAATCCACACCAATTAAGGGAAGTGCACACTTCCATCAATGATGTTTAGTGTACAAAATAAACAGTTGGTATAGCACTGTACGGTTAATCCAGAGGTTCTAATGCTTCAGTATTGTCTTCTGTGCTCACTCCAAAAATTAAATAGAAAAGGGAAAAAACATGCCGAGTATAGGAAAGCACTATGTGTTTACGAATAGGATGAAAGGTTTATATATTTGTTAGTTTTGATTTAACCATAAATTGTCAACATCGAGGTATATGAGACCTCAAACTAATCCTTAAAAATAAATTATGTCTATGAATGTCAAAAGAACAAAACAATTTGTACAACACCGGTACGGTTAATCCGAGGTACTCAATTCGTATCCATGCATGCTGCAGTATTGCTTTTTCTATTCACTCAATAAATCAAATAGAAAGGGAAAAAACGTGCCGTGAAGGTAAACACTAGGCCTATATGTGTAAAAATTTGATGAAATATGTTTATATGCTTTTTAGTTCAGATTTAACCATAAATCGTCAACGCCCTCCCATCGACGTATATGACGTATACGTAACTCTTTTAAAAAATAACGAGCCATCGAAGAAGCTAAGGTTGGATTTTATAAAACCTCAGTAGAAATTCTTAAAAGCAACCAACCTGGTGGCATCGTCAAACCCAGAAACTATGTAACGTCAAACAGAAACCATCAATTATTCCCAGTGCTTTAATTGATCCGTCAGCAACAGCTGAGGCAATTGACAGTCATTCAAAATATTTTTATTTGAAATCCAATATGGGGGAGAGACATGGCTGACCCAAACCATAACCGCTGGAGCGGCTGCAGCCATGTCCCTAGTCGTGCTCGTCAGTGAACCTACGGCACATGTTAAATGTTTCCTGGTGGTTTCTAGTCATAAAAAGAAGACATTATGGCATGATTAGGACTCGTAGGGTTTTACCTTCCATATAATTTCCTCCTCTTGATGTAAAGAACTTGAGCTTGTTTCGTCTGCAAGATTTCTATAGTTAAATACTTTCATTGCGTGGACGTAAAGTTTGTGATCATTCCGGGCGGAGCTAAATTTTTTCAAACACGAATTTGGCGGCAAAACCAAATCCCAATATTATCCAATCGGTGTTTGCTAAAAGAGTGTCACATAATCTTTGTAAATTAAAACCCAATCCTGGGCCATTGTGTACAAACTGGAAAGGAGTTGATTATAATGCGGGCGTGTTTAAATTTTACGAGTAACCTCAACGACAGTCAACAACCTCAACAAGAGAAACGGACAACAGAAAATGAAAATAACATTAAGTAAAGCTGCTCCCTGATCAGGGTGCACCATGGTGGGGGGGGGGAGAATGTGTAAAAATGCTTGTTATATATACTGGTGGCCCTTCAAGCTTACATGCACATGCATACGCAACGCCGTAAAATATAATAGTGAGTGGAATAAATGGAAAACTTTTGGAGGGGAGCTTGAGTCTCCTGAGTCCCCATCCCTTGTACCACTGCCCTATACTCCTTGCCGAACTCCTCTGTAGACAAGACTTGGGCTCAGATTTTGCTCTCTTTCCTGGCTCCTTCTTTAAAAAAAAAAAAAAACATCAGCGGGCCCTTGGGGGGGGGACTCGAGCCCCCCCAAGCCCCCTTGGGTGCGCCACTGCTTCCTCTTCCGATGCCCTGTTGGCATATTGTTGAGTACATTGCCCAGGTACTGTATTGTAATCGTACACAATATACTTTGAAAAGAATTTCCTCTTCCGATGCCCTGTTGGCATATTGTTGAGTACATTGCCCAGGTACTGTATTGTAATCGTACACAATATACATGTACTTTGAAAAGGACTTCCTCTTCTGATGCCCTGTTGGCATATTGTTGAGTACATTGCCCAGGTACTGTATTGTAATCGTACACAATATACTTTGAAAAGGATTTCCTCTTCCGATGCCCTGTTGGCATATTGTTGAGTACATTGCCCAGGTACTGTATTGTAATCGTACACAATATACTTTGAAAAGGACTTCCTCTTCTGATGCCCTGTTGGCATACCAATCTAGATCTTTCACACTCTTCGCGTAAAAAAGCAAAGCATGGAAATCCACACCAATTAAGGGAAGTGCACACTTCCATCAATGATGTTTAGTGTACAAAATAAACAGTTGGTATAGCACTGTACGGTTAATCCAGAGGTTCTAATGCTTCAGTATTGTCTTCTGTGCTCACTCCAAAAATTTAATAGAAAAGGGAAAAAACATGCCGAGTATAGGAAAGCACTATGTGTTTACGAATAGGATGAAAGGTTTATATATTTGTTAGTTTTGATTTAACCATAAATTGTCAACATCGAGGTATATGAGACCTCAAACTAATCCTTAAAAATAAATTATGTCTATGAATGTCAAAAGAACAAAACAATTTGTACAACACCGGTACGGTTAATCCGAGGTACTCAATTCGTATCCATGCATGCTGCAGTATTGCTTTTTCTATTCACTCAATAAATCAAATAGAAAGGGAAAAAACGTGCCGTGAAGGTAAACACTAGGCCTATATGTGTAAAAATTTGATGAAATATGTTTATATGCTTTTTAGTTCAGATTTAACCATAAATCGTCAACGCCCTCCCATCGACGTATATGACGTATACGTAACTCTTTTAAAAAATAACGAGCCATCGAAGAAGCTAAGGTTGGATTTTATAAAACCTCAGTAGAAATTCTTAAAAGCAACCAACCTGGTGGCATCGTCAAACCCAGAAACTATGTAACGTCAAACAGAAACCATCAATTATTCCCAGTGCTTTAATTGATCCGTCAGCAACAGCTGAGGCAATTGACAGTCATTTTGCCAGCATTTGCAACCATTTACCTGATCTCAACCCTGAAATTTTAACATCTTATCTGCCAGCCGAGTCACCACAAGTACATCCCATAGTATACCGTGGCCAAGTCTTAAAAGCCCTGAACAGTCTCAATACAATACAGCGAAGGCTGGCCACCCGTCAGATCTACCAGTTCGACTCATCAAAGAGTTCTGAACTGAGTTAGCTGATCCCCTGACCCGTGTGTTCAATACCTGTATAAGGGATGGTATCTTTCCTGACGTCTGGAAAACAGCTACAGTTGTTCCGGTCCCCAAAGTAAATAACATAATTTTTATCTTCGCTTGACCAACTTCGTCCGATCTCACTAACTCCAGTTTTTGCTCGTATTTTGGAATGCTTCCTAGTCGAGTTGTACCTCCAGTTCTTTTCAGAACTATAATTACTACTCAATTGAGAATTTCACATGGTGTCACCGCAATTAGTCTTACTTCTCCATAATAGACTTTACCAAGGCTTTCGACCGTGTTAATCACTGTTGTGATAAAAAAAACGTTTAAACCTTGGAGTCAGAGTGTCCATAGTTCCATCGTCTGCAGCTTTCTCACTTCTCGCACCCAAAATACTAAGCTCAATGGTCATGTTTCTTCAACCCAGGCAATATCCTGCGGCGTTCCCCATGGAACAAAATTAGGTCCAATATACTATTTCTTGCTCTTGTTAATGACGCATCGATAGATTGCTGCAGACGATGGAAATAATATGTGGATGACCTGACTTTCGGGGAATTGTCAAATTTGGGGAACAGCAAAAACTTCAAATACATCTTGATAATCTTTCTATTTGGTGTAAAGATAATGATGTCTTACCTTAACCTTCTAAATGCCAAAATATCTTCTTTATAGCGTGGTGCCTAGCTCAACACTCTCCATTGACTCTGTTAATTTAAAATATGTATCTCAAATGAAATTACTGGGCGTCACTATACAGAATTATCTTAAGTGGAACCTGTACATTACTGAGATTGTCTCTAAAGCTTCTCGTAGGTTATATACTTTGTATATACTTAAGAAAGCTAAAGTTCCTATAACTGATATACTCACAGTATTTATTTGCTACATTAGACCAGTTCTGGAGTATGCTTGCCAGGTGTGGCACACATCAATCAGTATTGATCAAACCAACTCAATAGAACGTGTTCAGAAACGTGCGTGCCGTATCATATTAGGCCATGAATATTACACTTATTCCCATGCTCTCGATAGGCTCAATATTTCTACTTTAGAATCCAGACGGCTTAAGTTTGGTAACAGTCTACTGTGCTAATCGAAATTTCGGCATATGCTTCCACCAGAAAAAAATATTTGAGGAGTAGAGAACTTAGATCAGGTACTGTTTCAAGCATTTTAATACCTAGGTGTAACACTGTTGTCAAACTGTTTGTTCGCAGCTGTTATTTTGTTCAAATGTACATCTAACCTAATCCTCCCGGCCCTCCTCCCCTGTTGTCTCCCTTTCCTTGCAACCTCCCCACGCCAGCCCTCCCCTTCCTCTTTCTTTATGGATATGTTTCTTCAGATGTGCCGTTCTCATTTTTAAAGGAACAATTTATATGTATTTGTAAATCTGTATAGTGCTTACGTTTTTTTACCACTTCTCGTTTCCATGTAACCTTTCCCCTTGCCCGCTCTCCCCTAATTTACCCAGCCTTCCTCCCTGTTGTCATCCTCTCTAATTTCCCTGTAACCTTTCCACTTGCCTACTCTCCGCCTTCCCTTTTCGTACGATTATGTGTTTTTAATTTCTCCTTAAGTTTTTTTTATAGAGCAATGTATATGTATACTTATTTATAACTTGTTATGGTATTTTTAATTATGTAAATTTGACTGTTTTCAGCCCACCAGCTGCTTTATTAGATTTTAATAAACAATAAACAACAACAACAACAACAACAACAACAACAACAACAACAACAATAATAATAAATCCAATTTTTTTCAAAAGTAAATACCTCAGTGAACATTAACCCAGAAACATGGTGTCTGCGTCTCCAATTAATCGTTAGCCAACAAGACAATGCATGTGAGAACTTGTTCAACGGCCGCCCCACGCTGTGAGTACTGTAGTATATACGTACCACTCATAGCCAAATCGGAGTCAGGCTTACTCTTCAAATGGAGTCCAGCAACTGTCAAAAATGACTCCATTTTAGTAGTCAAAGTACTCCGTTAAAGCGTCTCCATTTACTCCTTGTCCAGAGCCATAATGACTCTCTTAACTTTATTGAAGAGTCATTGCTTTTCAGTGGGGGCCCAGGGGTTTGGTTTGTTTTCCTTTTCTTTTGTTTCTTAGGGCACTGTGAGGATTTTTGGTGGGGGGCTACGCCGCTGCAATGTTGTGATCAGCAGCAGACAGTAGGCCTAATACCTCTTCACCCCAACATTGAAATCTGCCAAGTTCCTCCCTGATAAGCGCTTAAATTCTCTTGTCATCTGTTGAAAAAATGGAATCAATAATTGAGGTTGGACAACCTTAACAACCTTAACAAAACTGGGCGCAGTTTTGCCCGACCATAACTGAGTACTAGGATCATGTAACCAACGTTAGTAGCCTATTCGGATGTCTGTGTTGTACGAATTTTAGTTAATTTGCGAGTTAAAAAGTAATGCAAACCACATACACTGGCATACTCCGATTACTCGTGATTTGTAATGATTATTTTGAAACCTAACTTACAAAACTTCAGAACTTGACTACACCATGTACTATGGCACCGATTTAGAAAGCATGAACGACAAGACGTACGTGCAAGATGGCCACCAGCAGCATAGCTACATAGACTGGAGACCAGCAGCTGCATCGATCTCGTTGTTGTAGAGTCAGTGACCAGACTACGGTAGCAACGCGCTTTACGGAGGGGAGTCAAATTGACTCTACCTCAGAGTCCACTTACTCTTTATAAGAGTAAGGCGCCGTTTACCCTGTTTGAAGAGTCATTTGACTCCGATTTGGCTATGAGTGACGATTATGTGTTTTTAATTTCTCCTTAAGTTTTTTTTATAGAGCAATGTATATGTATACAACAACAACAACAACAACAACAATAAATCCAATTTTTTTTCAAAAGTAAATACCTCAGTGAACATTAACCCAGAAACATGGTGTCTGCGTCTCCAATTAATCGTTAGCCAACAAGACAATGCATGTGAGAACTTGTTCAACGGCCACCCCACGCTGTGAGTACTGTGGTATATACATGGGTGCCTTTCAGGCCAATGGGATTATTTGGATTGTTCCACTATCACGAGGTTGTTCAATGATCAATGTTGATCCTTTATTTGATTTGTTGTGTAATTTACTTTTTTATTTGTGAGATTGTTTCTGACTCTTTTTTCAATAAAAAATGGCGAAATCAAGGCGGTCATTCGGTTCGCTCCTTGTAATGGACGCATTTTTAATAAAGCGCTCTTATACGACGTATCACTGCGCTGTTACCCCCTGTTCATTGGGCGCATAGATCATTCCTAAAACCATCTCAGCTCCCTGGAGAGTATACAGCTCAATTGCTGCCATTTCGGCGTATATGGGCTAATCAAACACAACAACCAACTCTGCCCTCACAGGTACCCATTTACTCCTGGGTGGAGAGAGGAAATTATGGTAAAGTGTCTTGCTCGTGGACACAAGCACCACGGACACAAGCACCACGGTCGTGGTCGGGATTCGAACCCACATTCTGATGACTCATCCATCAGAACACAAATCCGATGCAATCGCTCGGCCATGGCACTCCATGTTGCCCGTTGCCACGACCCTCATTCTTTATCCTGCGGTAAAGACCGCGCGACGAACTTTTTTCCCTTAATAGTAAATGTTTCAAATAAATTTAAACAACGGTATATGAACCTTTCTTCCTAATCATTAATTTCAATACGTTAGTTAAAAGAGAGTCATTTAATTTCTAATTTGTTAAATCAGTGATCAAAATGGGAATCCCCTACGAAACACCAACTCGATCATTACATGTTCACTAAAGCCCCAGTCACACATTCACGATTTTTGCCCCGAATTCCCACGAATAGCGCCGATCCTATAATGCCACGGTTGCTCCCGATTATTAGCAAAAATCAGCATGAATCGGCTTCACTTGCGATCCCCTCACGAGTACTCATGACTGTTGGAAGTCAATGCTAAGAATGCACTACGTTATCCAAGCCGATTTATCCCGAATGCCCAACGAATTAACACGAGTGTAGTACGACTTCTCTCGACAGCGTAACGGTTTACCCCGACGTCCGCAAGCCTGCACTAAGATCGAAGGCCTACCGGTCAGCCAAGATTACATTCCGCTTCTGCACCTCGACGAGTGTACATCAACTTTTCAACAACTACCAGTTGAACTTGTGGCACGATTATCCCAAGAATATCCCCGAGTATCCCGACCTTGTCTACGGTGCCCGTACGGCTATTCACGATCCCCTCACGAATGGTGTAACAATGCCTCAAGAATTCAAAATATCGTGGGTGACTCACGATGGTTTTGAACATGTCCAAAACTATCGGGAGGCTATCAAGATGTTCCAAGAACACTCAAGATTACTCAAAAATGACCACGTTGCCAGTAGGGTCTCACCACGGATATACCACGGATATCCCCGATTTTCCAACTCGTGGGAATTCGGGGCAAAAATCGTGAATGTGTGACTGGGGCTTAAGGCATGTTAGTATTGTCGAGTACACTGCCCACGACCTGTATTTTACTAGTACACAATGTACTTTTAAAAGTAGGTTATGGTGAACTTAAAAATAACTAGAGCTCAAGTGTTTGTTAGAACAAATACACGGTGTTCGTGTCAACTTCCGGTTCAATCAAATTATCATCGATGATGTCAATCCTATTTTGCAAAGGTGTATCATCTTTTATTATAATAAAATCAATTTCATATTCAAAAGACCTATCAATTTTGCGTTAGAATGTGTTGAATTTGAACTTCCTGAAAATATTAAAGGTCAGATTTGAAGATCATAATTATATGACCTCGTCATGATCATGAAAAAATAACGTTAATACCAGCTTTGGTTCAATTTCTGAGATTGGAAAATAATCCCTTTTGTAAAACTGCCGCTAGGGAGGCACTCTGAACGTTAATGACGTCATCAAACATATTTTTTGAAAAGATAAGATGTCACTAATCACTTTATTCACAGAAGTCATATTCAAATTTCCAATGATTTTTAGATAGAAATTTTTTATTTTTCTAAACCTGCCGCCTGAGGGCGCTGTGACAGGTGATGACGTTATCAGTCACATTTTTGAAAAGGTCACATGTCGATAGTAATTTTGTCCACGGAAGGCACGCCCAAATACCATATCATGTTGGCTGCAGACCCTATAGTGCTTCAGAATATTTGTTCATTTAAACTTTCGGTTTTGACGGGAAGGAGATGTCAGATTGGGTCACGTCTGTGTACGAAATGTCAAATAATTCACGATCTGTAAGATGATGCAAAGATTGTGTAAATATCTTTTGTGGTTCATGAGATATAATTTTTTGAAATATTCAAATTGGATTTTAGTGTATTTCGATATCTGATGACGTCCCCATGACATCACAACTTTACCTAAAACTATGTCATAAATTTATTGACAATTACATGCTATATATGGTCTAAGTATGTGTCAAGTTTGAAGGCTCTGTGAACTTTGGAACTATGTTTTTTATGTTCGATAAGTCTCATCGAAGAAAAAACTGAACAATTTCAAGAGGTGTTCGCGCTGTCGCACAAACACCTAAATAGAAAAAGGACTTCCTCTTTCGACGCCATGTGGGCACAATCCAGATATTCCACACTCTTTGCGTAGAAACGCAAAACATAATTGAAATACACACCGAGAGAAATTCAGCCTTGATATCAATGATGTTTATTAATGTGCAAAATAAACAGTTGGTAGAGCACCGTACGGTTAATCCAGAGGTCCTAAATTCGTGTATATGGTGCTGTATTGTTTTCTCTGTTTACTCAATAAATCAAATAGAAAAGGAAAAAAAAAACGTGCCGGGTAGGAAAACACTATGTGTTCACAAATAGGATGAAACATTTATATTTATACAAATCGAATGGCTCCGTAGGGCGACGACAGAACGGAAATCTTCCTAATCAGTATTACGACCGACAGAGGGCGCATTACACTGGCAGTCACTAGCAAATCAGGGCGGGGACTAGCTGCACGGTGTGCAGGCGCGGATCCAGGAATTTTTTAGACGGGGGGCACACCCAACACGGACAAACGCGAGCGCGAAGCCCTTACGGCGCGGGGTCCGGGGCCCGCTTAAGGGCCCCGAAAATTTTTGGATACTGGATGCTCTGTGGTGCAATCTGAGGCGATTCCTGGCCAGTTTCACCTGACTTTTTTTGCAAAAGTTTTCAAGATTATATGGAGAATACATAGGGGCTGGTTAGCTCAGTTGGTAGAGCGCTCGTCTGGTATTCGAGAGGTCGCAGGTTCGAGTCCGGCATCAGCCAATTTTTCTTTGCTCGCGAACCGTTTATATATATATATATATATCATTATTTTAGCCAATAAAGTGTAGCCATTATTTTAGCGATGTCATGACAACAACAATATAAGTTTCTCCCTCCCCGATTTTTGGCATTTAATTTGCAGTTTTGACTTCAGTTTTAATTTATCCGGAATTTTTCTTGATTTTAATTCAGTCCAGTTGAAATTTTCAAGAAAAGGGCTTGATTTCACACTGTTCCTTGCCCTGTGTTAAAACCATCGGCAGATCAGCTGCAAGACTCATCGTACTTCGCAGGCCTATGAGTACTGGCGTAGAATCCGACAGTAAATTGACATCGGCGATTGTAATTTCCACACGGTAGGCCTACCCCGACCCTTCTTCAGACGAAACGGAACAATTTATAGACGTGGAGGAATCGGGTCAAGAAACCAGACTAGCTTGCTTTGCACCCGATCACAGACTACCGATTGCAAACGAAATGTAGACTAACGAATTTTGGGAAGTATTTGAATAAAGTCACTATAATCATCATTGGAAATTGATACAAAAATCCACTTTTCTCAATAATGACAGTACACCAAATTGAAGGCGCTGTTCACCTTGGATGGTGGCTTTATTTTTTACTATGCACCCTTAATGTTTAATCCTTTTTTATCAGCCTTTTATGAGACACATCCTTAGATATTTTTATCACCGAAGCTTCTGTGGAAAATCAAACATAATATAAAAGAAACTGCAATCAATTAATTGCCATAATGAGGCTGTGTTAAACTTTATGAAGTCATCTCCATTAACTAAATTCGTGGAAGAAAATTGTCTTCAACAATGGGTTGAGTAAAATAAATCAATCAGTTCCTCAGAAGATTGCTAAGGGCTAACCGAGACCGGCCTGAAAGTCCATCGAAGAGAAATTATACTTCACACTGGTTAGACCACATCTTTGATATGGGAGCACTGCTTGGAAACCCTATATCACCAAAAACATCTCTTCGCTTGAAAGAGTCCAGAGACGAGCTGGCGTTCAGAGCGGCAAGACCTGCCTGTCGAACTTACGGCAGAAGTCAGTTGCTTTAAACGTCGACTTTCTGCCGTGTCTAATTCAAATAATGAATTTTTTTGGGTCATTATTTGAATTAGATACGGTAAAAGTTCGACGTTTCAAGCAGGCCTATAAACAAAACTTACTAACGTTCGTGGTTTTTGGGTACAAATACAACTCTATTATGATGAGACGATTTTCTCTTTTAAAAGCCAAGGTCTATTTGTTTGGGGCATCAAATTCAACGATCAAGAAAATAATACATGGTTTCATTACTAGACATGATGACACTGGATATTTTATTAATTGAAAAGAATGTGTGTGTTTAGGCCACTCAAAAAGGATTTTGGCAAAACTAGCTTATCATTCTGTCAAGTGATCAATTGTTTCCTGCTGGCTGTGGCCAAGAGGATTAGATGTTGAGATGGAGAGAGTTGAAATCCCCGAGCTCCGGGAAATACTTCGGTTTTCTCTCAAAAGAGGGTTTCAGTTCCATGGCATGATTGATAACCTTTTTTTCTTGTTGCAATTTTTCAGTATTTATTTTATGCCAAAAGTAGACACAGCAGATGTTTAATATTGTCGCCGGTATTTTTTTAGGCTACTCCTCCTTTTCTCTGACCTCCCCCTCTTTTTTTTTTTTTTTTTTTTTTTTTTTTTTTTTAATTTATTTTTTACTCAATTTACCCGGGGGGCACGGCCCCCGCGGCCCCCCCCCCCTGGATCCGCGCCTGGTGTGTGCTGATTGGATGTTCAGCCTAGTGCAGGCGATACGTGAGCGGGACTGCACGTGGTGGTCACTGTTTGTTTGGAAACTGTGACGGAAGACGTAGAAAGGGGGAGGGGGTCGCCGTGGAGTAAAGCAGCAGCGTAGCCACAGGAGGGCTTGGGGGGACGTGCCCTCCACAAATTGCCAGTACCCCCAGAAAGAAAGAAAAAAGAAAGAAAAAACGTTAAAAAGTTATATCCTGAATGTATGTCAGTTAGTTGTAGGCCTATATTTACAATAGTAAAAATACAAAACCTTTGTAATCGTATACCAAGCCATTATTGTTTAACTGTGGTGGTGATTCAAAATTTCCGACAGGAAGCGCGCGCCCACATGTTTCTCAATATAATGTGGCGGAATTAAAAGTGGGTCACTGTCGCTGACCACTTTGTGGCCAACAGTTATTTTAGCACTGTTTTGTTGTAGGATAGACAACATGGTGTGAAAAAGCATGACCCCCAACACTGAAAACCCATACCCCCTAGGCCACCCACTGAAAAGCAATGCCCCTATGTGCCCCCACCCCCGAAAAAGTCCTGGCTACGCCGCTGGAGTAAATACGGAGGAATGCGGATCCCCATCGTATATCGGTGGTGATACGGGGGAACAGGAAATGAGGAGGAAACAAGGCACCCAGACTGAGCCCCAAACGACCGTTGAAAGTCAGGCTGGAGGATACCCAGTCTAGGGTGCACCGTGTAACTGGGGAACGGAGAAATGGGGTCATTGGAGGCTAATGTGGGATAACGCTGAGGCTTACTGGGGTAATACTGGACGACCAGTGGTGATGACGTTAGCATGCGAGTGATTTGTACGTGTATGGGGGCGGTACATTTCCACCCGAACGGACTTACTCTTCAGGGGACACCAGCATTACCGGGAGTGATTGCCGGCGAACGCTTGTGCAATAATAGACACAATCGGCGACTCCGAGCTAGTAGTGGTCATGTGATGTATAGTGGGTACAAAATAACAACAAACCAGCAGTGCGCTGTGTATAAACATCGGGAACTCCATGGAGGGTTTTAAAACAACGACCCATTGATAGCTGAACGGCAAGGGAAGGCAAACTGAATGTTCAAATTCATGTTATATTCATTCTAGAATCTCTGTGCAATATAGACTCTGGAATTCACGTAATGCTTTGTGACTTTGTCAAAGTCGTAGGAGACTGGCGTACTACTCTACTGTATTTACTAACAGTCGTTTTCCCGGTTTCGGATTTTCCCGGTTCTGGATAGCTGCAAATTAAAAAATCTGTTTAATCCACATCGCTTCAGATAGAAAATTGATACTTTACTGAGGTGAGGAATAACACTAATGAACTATCTAATGTGTAATTTTCATCCACTAAACTGCAATCGTTGTGAAGATATCGATCATTTAGTGACGCAAACTCGGTTGAAATACGTTAAAAACGTTAAAATACGAAGGTCCCCAAAAAGCGACATTGACGTTCTTTGCTGCCGACTGGAAAATGTAGTTACGTTTTTCAACATTGAATTTTTCTAAAGTTGTGAAAATTTCATTTTTTATTAAAGTCTGTGGTGTATTTTTATATAAAAGAGTTGAACAAACATTGAAGATCGCCCCAAAATGAGTGGTGGCTGAGCCTTGCCCTCGTTCCGGATAAAAACTTCTTCGTGCATTGATAATGTGCGTAATGTTTGGAAATTAAAATTGGGAACATCTCCGATTGATTTAGAGAACTTAAGCTCGTGTTCCAACCAACAAATGCAACATCTATGATTGTACATCTATGCCTTGTACAGCAGAAGCACTGGCGGAAGAAGCCATGCTTTTCCATACACTGCGCGTCGCTTGCTTGGTTGTTTACATTTTATACCCACTATGAGTCACGTGACTCCGGTCGCCGATTGTGTCTATTGGTAATCGGCAATTCTCCACAAGACTTTTTAGATTCGATTTAACCATAAATCCTCAACGCCCTGACATCGACGCATATGTGACCCGCTTTGTGAAAATGAGTCACAAGTCGCAATCAGTCTTTATGGCCAACATAAGAACGTGTTCAGTGGCTGCAACACGCTGTGAGTATTATAGTATACACGGGTGCTTTAGAGGCGAATGGGTAGGAGCATTTGGACTGTTCCGTTATCAAGAGGTCGTTATGTAAATAGGGCCCTTGATGAGACTTTTATGATTCACCCCCAAATTTTTTATTTGTTTTACCTTATAAAGTTTCTTAGTACAGCCCTGTTTCTCAATGATGCCATTTGTTTTAAAGCCTTTTCAACCCCTACTTGAAAGTGGTATGACCCCTGGGCCATGAGGGTGCAGTGGTCTGGGTTGATGTGGTCAGCATTCCTCAGTGCTTTACCAACATCGATCCTAACCACTGTCCACTCTGTCCCTCTCCTTTTCAGTTAGGAAAAGTTCTTTTATTTTTACATTTTAATGGAAGTTTTTATTGTCACACAGAAGTAGGGAGGTATAGATTATTTTGATATGATTTTTGACTTACTTTGATTGAGGGAATGTTTTAATTTATTACATTTAAACTTTAAAAGAATTGAGATATTTACTATTTTTCCTCTGTGTGTAATAATGGTCACACTGGTCCAAAATCGGCTATATTCTGGATCAGAATGAGAGTTTTATTCTTTAAATATTCCCTATTACATGTTGGTATATCCATGGAACCTCATTATGCAGTGGGCCCATAGTACAATGGACATTATTTTTTATATCTTCTTATTTCCGGCTCAATGCACATGTATGCTATGGAGCCCATGTTTACAAGCTCTGCTTCTCAATGGGTCCCTCTGCAGTATCACCCATATCTTTCACTTTTACTTCCTATTGTGTCTATACTTGTAATACTCAATGCACATGTATGCTAAGGGACCCATGTTTACAAGCTTTGCTTCTCAATGGGTCCCTCTGCAGTATCACCCATATCTTTCACTTTTACTTCCTATTGTGTCTATACTTGTAATACTCAATGCACATGTATGCTATGGGGCCCATGTTTACAAGCTTTGCTTCTCAATGGGGCCCTCTGCAGTATCACCCATATCTTTCACTTTTACTTCCTATTGTGTCTATACTTGTAATACTCAATGCACATGTATGCTATGGAGCCCATGTTTACAAGCTTTGCTTCTCAATGGGTCCCTCTGCAGTATCACCCATATCTTTCACTTTTACTTCCTATTGTGTCTATACTTGTAATACTCAATGCACATGTATGCTAAGGGACCCATGTTTACAAGCTTTGCTTCTCAATGGGTCTCTCTGCAGTATCACCCATATCTTTCACTTTTACTTCCTATTGTGTCTATACTTGTAATACTCAATGCACATGTATGCTATGGGGCCCATGTTTACAAGCTTTGCTTCTCAATGGGTCCCTCTGCAGTATCACCCATATCTTTCACTTTTACTTCCTATTGTAATATTTTTATTTCATTACTTATTTCACTATACTTTCTATTGTTATTGATGAATTTTGATACTGTGGAAAAATAAATGAACGTTGAACCTTGAACCTTGAAGTCAAGATTTGGAAACAGGGCATCCAGATTTGCATTTCTTTGAGAAACAGGGTGTCCAAAAGTTGAACTTACATTCCTCTTGCATGTGTACAACAAATAAACAACAAGTAAATTTACGGCTCAGAATTGCATACAACAAAATATGAATGTTCTTTTACAGTAAATATCACAGGTTGGTTTCTATACATATCTTTTCGTTTGTATGGATGTATTTACAGACATGTTACCAATAGTGCACAATACCTTTAGCCATTTTAAGTTAGCAAATCAATTATACGCCTGTACCAGTTCAATGTGTATAAATATTTGCATAAACTGCCGCTGACTTAAAGCCCCACATAACAGGGTATTTATTTACTATTTACTATATTGGTAATCTCACAAACCATAGGTTGACAGTTTAACTTAAACTCTGTGTAAAGTTGATGATAGTATCAAATATAATGTACATAGTATGTCTCAGGTGCTATCAGCTTGATAGGTTAAATACAACAATAAGAATGTATTTGTACAATGTACACATTATTAAAAAACGATGAACAATGAAATATGCTGAAACGTTCACTGATTAGTGAGTCTTCTGAAATATGGATGTATTTTCAGACTTTAGGTATAAATTGGCTATAGCTTAAATCAACGGGCAAAAACTAACAAAGTTTAAACAATGATATTAAAACATATTTACAGCCACGTCATAACTGAAAATGTAAAAAGCAAGCTTCGTTTAACCCTTTAAGAGACAAATTTCAGCACCATCATGTGCCGTTGCTATGCATAAAAACAAAAGATTTAAGATTTGTATAGTGTAATAGACATATTTTACTTATAACAAAGTTTAAACAATAAAATAAACAATATTTACAGCCACAGCTTGCGGCCAGAAGTGGCCGCAAGCCAAATAGCGGCCGCAAAAAAAGCCGTATTGTTTCGTACGAATATTGAGCCTTTTAAAGATGAGAGATATTTGACATTTTCTGTCCAGGTGAAAATACAGGATATTATTGAGAAATTACTGAAGATTTAACGTTAGTACTCAAACTTACTGATTATTTTCAAAATGGCGTCTCTCATGACTCGCATTTTATGACCTAAGATTACATTTGTCGTTGTTTATTTGCATTGTATACAAAATCAGTATTAACTTCAAGTATACGTGTTGTTATTTTCATAAAGGTTATTTATAAAATCATATGAATAGATAATTTCAGACCAGAACTATAAAAAATAACAACATAATCAAAATACAGTAATTTTACCGGTCAAAGACCATCAGAGGTCATCTGGTGACCTTGATTTTGTTTTTCATTTTATTATGATATTGTACTCTTACAAAATTTGAAATAAAAACTAATTAATTTTTTATAATATTTTAGATCACTTAATTCACTTCAGTTAAATAGCAGCAGAGCCATTAAATTCTGCCATTAGCCCGGGCGTTCGACGGTGGTCATCATGAAAAGACTGGTCTCTAAATTGTTCATAAGCGAACAAATTTGATTGAAACGTTGTTCAATAGACAAGTACATGAGAAGTGATAACATCCAAAACAAACATGTTGTACATGCACGTGTTCATCGGTTGGTCGGTAGGTTGCTTGGTTAGGGGGTCTGCTGGTAGGTCAGTCACTAAATTATCAATTTTAATGTCAGTCGTGTCTCTATTGATTATACGTGTTTACACAACTAATGATAAAACTCGCTCTTCCTCGCTAAGGTCCATATGGGATCCCTCTGTATCTTGTTCGTCGCCAGTCGGTGGTGCATTGTGTCCATTGTCATCGTGGCAGCTGATATCTTGTGTAGTCCTATGCTGTTGGCGATACCAATGACACATCTGACAAGTAAGTGTCATCCGTCCACTGCATACACGTTTCCGCAAAGCATTTAATCCTGTCCAGATGACACTACCTAAAATAAAATAGAAAAGATAATGTACAAAATATCAACCAACGATTTCAATGGAATTTTATTGTAATTTTATAAAGATTATTTATGACATTGTGTTGATTGTAATCTTACACAAAATTTAAATAAAACTTACCTGCTACAAATACAATTATGCTGAGGTTCAACATCACCAGGATAAGTGCAAGAATTTCTTTTCTCTGTTCGCTTGACTGATCTTGATCACTTGGTAGCAAAAGCAGAGAAGCTGCCAACAGATTCAGAAATATGGCACCCAGCGAGCACATCTGAAGACGGTGCTCTGCAGCATTCTTCATTGGTCTCACGTAGGCGTGGATGAGCAGAAACAACACGGACAAAATGATGGTAGCAAACATGGTGAAGTGATCTTCAGGACCGAACAACAACACAAAGAGAGTCTGTAGTATTTTACGAGCAAGCTCAACTATTTCCCAGTACCAGAACTGTGTCTTATAGTTCTCACACAGAAAGCTTTCCCAACTGATCTTAGCATGGTTTGGTGTTTCAGTGTAAAGTAACTGGTCGTTGGCTTGGAATAAACAGGGACCATCTTCATCTGTGGAAGGCAGCACAGAGTTGCTGACTTGGTCATTATCCAACTGCTCTTCTCCTCCAACATCCAACAAAAGCTGTTCACTACTTTCGTGGCTTTCATTTCTAGATATACCATCCAGGTTATCGCGTCTCTGATTCAAGCTAGACTGATTTCTTTGTTGTAAATTGGACTTCTGTTTACTCCACCACAAAAATAAAAACAGCACAACTGGAAAAGCAACGACATAGCTTAAGGCAGCCTCGGCGGCGTAGTTAAATTTGAGATGCTGTTGTGTTTCACAGTCAATAGAATAATCATATCTTAGTCTGGAAGTACTCGTGGTTTTGTTTTCATCGAGGTGAAACGAGTGACAGCCTGACGGCAACAATGTGAGAACAACACTCGTCAGGCTCGGATAGGATACAAAGAGCAAAACCACTACGAACAAAGAACACTTTTGTTTGGTTCGTGAAAGTACATCTTTACGCTCTACAACAGATGCTTCTTTCACTGTAATGTAGAACTGTGTCAAGGTATAAACAGCTATTGCTGAAAACACAACAACCACAACAAAACCTAATCCAACCAAGAACTCAATATATACATTAGGATAAGTGAAATTTGGAAAGTAGCATCGAGGACTTATCAAAAGTTGCATTATATTGACCTCCATGACTTTAATAAAGGAGCCAACACTGTTCAAGATTGTTGGCCATGGAATTTCATCCAGTGCAGACATTATTTCACCCATAACCTGATAGAAACCGAGTAAGATTTTACCTCGAGCAAATATCAAATGTACAACTGACCGACCAACCCTTCGATTTCTATTGAGGTCCCATAACATTACAAGTACTATCAAAGCGATAACCACTACGATTGCAACGAATTCCAATAAAAACAACCACCACTCTGGACATTTGAAGCATTTGTCAAACCAAGAGTAATACCCTGTTATACATTGAGAGCAGAGAAATCCCTTATACCCATATTTACAAGAAGCATTAATATCATCACCCCTATCGTTCACACAAGACTCTTTTAGTGGACACGGGTGTACTTTTGGCAACAGTCCAATAAATCTCTGTGAGTTGCTGCTGTAAACGGCAGTTTCTGTGCGCACATTTTCAACAAAGGATTGGTAGTTGTCCATTTGATTTGTACCCCAGTTCCAAGTCCACCAGAAGCCAGGTAGAAGGTGTTGATACTCTCCCGAACAGTTGATTCCTTCTTTTGGACACGGAAAGCATTTACCGAATCGATCCTTACGATAGTAATTATTCAGACATGGACATGCGCGGAAACCTGCATGGACGTCTTTATCGGTACCCGTAGGACATACTACACAATCTGCAGGACTGGTACCCGGGTGCGCGGCAGGAGTGACATAAGTACCGTTGTTACACATTTGACATTTCATTCCTTCTGCAACATCAGCAACTTGTCCGGTTTTGATTTGGTAAAATCCTCCTGTAAGACAAACATTTTTTAACAGATAATTAATTTTTATTTATTTTTCATTTATTTATTTTTTGATGCAGTTAGCTTTGATGTTGACCGAGGGTACATGATACACGATATGTTTCGAGATCTGATATCGATCAGCTAGCAAACAAATGACTGGCTCAAATCCAACATAAGCCATTTTATACTTTAAAGTCTGTTAACAATTAAAAACATCCCATAGCGCTATTCGAGCCAATCTCCATACCTATAGGTTTGAATTACGGTCTATATGTTTGAGCCATAATTTTACAGGGTACTGAGTCGCTTGGTAATGGTAGGGAATCGGTCCGTCTTAGCAGAGAAAAGATGTTTTATTACATACCTGGTGGACAGGCTTTGCATCCATCATTCCATGAATCCCCATAATACCCTTGCTCACATGGTGTACATTTCCACGTCCTTTCCTGGTTTCCTTTCTTCAAACAGGTGAATCCCGACTTAAGGAATGTATCCACCAAATCTTTCGTAATGTATATTGGCTGTGCGTAATTGTAACCAACTTGTTCACTATTATTATAATATAAGATAAACAAAAAAGTATTTGAGCCAGTAACAACGGGGGCATGTTCCTTCACAGCAGTGAATCTGTTCCTCACTGTGGCACCGAAGCAGTCAATCATACTGAGCGACCCCACCATACCAGTTCAGCAGTCCAGTCAAGTCAAGTTCGTGATTGTAAAACAAACAGGCAAGATTTTATTCATATAGATTCCAAAGAACTTATAATAAAATGCGTAAGAGGAAGTTACAGGATGAATGAAGCAGAAAATATGAACTAGTAAGTAGGAGGTCGTGGGTTCGATTTCTTTATTTTCCCATTGGAAATCCGTTAGAAATTCACATGCAACAATTGTTGATTTGTGGGCGATTCCTTTTAAACGAAGGACAATACAGGGCCCTAGCTTTGACGCATGCACACAATGTATGCACATGAAAGACATGACAGCGAAGCAGTTGCTGGACCTACCAACAACCTCTTTCGTTTTTAAATTTGCCATGGTAAGCTACGTCTAGATTTTTGGCAAGCACAGAAGGATCAAGGCGCGTCGCCCGAATAGTCACTGTCTGATATGTACATACAGTGTATATGTTGTTCCTTTAAGAACATGAATCGGGGCAAATAGATAACCGGATGAAATGGTGCACACATTATGAAAAGGTTTACAGCGGCTGTAAATGGATAACACAGTAATATCACCTGAAGGAAAGAGAATAAACTGTGCTGAGTTTTGAGCAACTAACCTGTTGTTTCCGTTCCCATGTTTTAAATGTAAAGAAAGAGAAACTTCGAAAGCTAATTAATCCAGTATTGTGCTACGTTCAAAGAGTCTTTAGATTTGTCTGGACTATACATAATATAAACACAACCCATCCACAGGATCTACTTACATAATCAAATCAGTTCGGTTTGTAGAGGGTACCAATTTCAATCGGTTGTCAATCGATCTAAATGTGAAACGAATGCTTTATTGAAATTAAACATAATCATTTATTTTGGAAGATAAATAACTTGTTTCAACTTGTTTACTAAACAACCGAAAGGTGCTTTACTGAATTTCACTGATCTTCGTCTTCTCTGGAAAACCTCAAGTGCTATTGATGGAAAACCTCACTATAAACACACTCAAATCAACTTCGAATATGAATATGTTTGGACCGATTTATGAGGTGGGGTAACTGGGCCCATTTAGCCCATTAGCCCCCCACGTGCACAAAACAAAAACAATGAAGCCCATCCATCATCAATGACTCTCGAACACACTTTTAATGAACTTCGCAAGTTATTCGCACGGATGCCAAACATTGCAAAAAAGTATTCAAACAAATTTTTTTTAAATTTGCAAGGTATATAATATAGGTGATGCCAACACAGCTGCTCATTACGGTTCAAGTATAAAAGTCGTTCCTATTGCAGAGAGACTTTTGTAAAGTTTGTGTTAACTTAATAACAAGTATTTTTAGATTATTTTCAGTAGCAAACCAAATTCCTGTTAACGCACACCATAGCTTACAATAGTCTGATGTCCCGTTTTAAGTAGCATTGCATGGTATTAAATGCTAAAACCTGTTAATCTACCGCGCATGTGTGAATAATTTTGTTTTCTTCTCCAATCATTTCCCCTCTGCTCCATATTATTTTATGCAAAATAGTATCTTTCTTGAATTAGATTATAGCCAGTATACACTATTGGTAAAACTTTTTTGTAAATGCGTCCATACTTTATAAGAATAACGGCAATGTATATGTATAAAAACCAACAAAGTTTAAGAATATTTCATCGTATACATTCCAACGTAAAATTGGTTTCTTCAAATGACAAAAATTAAATTTTGAAAAAATTCATTTCACAAAAATGTTACTGAGACAGGGATGGTAGATATCATCATCAGTTAACACACCAAGTACGTTTTATGTAGGCCTAAGTGATTATTGATAATTTTATCAAGATTACCAATTGTGTATAGGGGCTTTAAAAGGCCAGTTTTAAACTTACACATTGCAGCCTATACCTAAGTCTTGCCATACGGTATTAGAAATCTCCTCAATATTATTATCGTACAACGACCTGCAAATAAAATGAAATCATGTTCCATTATTTAATAAAATTAAGTGTCAACAACCTTGGGAAAATGACACATTGCACCTATCCAACTTTGTCGTCCCTGTAGGAGCTATCCTACTTTAAAATGTTAACATTTCATGGACATGCCTTAAAATAAGTTTTGAAAATACCATTAAATTTTAATTGTACACACTTACACTTCTTTGATAGTACTGTGCACAGTAGCAAATGGTCTCGATCCTAGTGTTGTAATGTTGGTCTGAAACATATATCTACATAATAAAAACAAAGCTCAGTCATAACATTTATTTTTACTGTATTGACTGTTTACTGACTGCGTTTGAATAAAGATATACATTGAACAACAAACCTGTGAAAGTTTCAGCTAAATCGTTCAGCATGTATCGTTTGGGAGCACGTTTGGGAGAAAATTCGAAACATTAATTTTAATTCTGCCGCTTGAATAATTAAATAATTGTATTTACAAATATTGGGAATACTTCGCGTTGCCTTCCATCCTCACGCCCACCTACTATCGATTTGTTGTATATAACGCACACGGAGCTCCTTTTCATTTGATTGGTGGAACACCCATCACGTGGCATCCACTAGTTTTGCCATTGCGCCTTCGCTCCATTGCCATTGCGCCTTCGCTTTCCTAGTGACGCTCGATCTTCCTCTTCCAATTCCCAAAGCTTTCGAGCAGTATCGATCCTAAAACGGGTTATAGACAAACATTTTTAATTGGAAAACTCCTCATATTCTTTGATAAGACCAGCGAGCTGTTTAAAACCATCAGGAATGGCATTATATATGGAATGTGATTGAGAAGCTGAATTTATTTAACTTATTCAAGGGACAGATCCAGAAAATGTTAATAGCTGTGACGTTGTCGAACGGCCAATTATTATGTGTAAATTAAGGATCCATGTACGAGTGGTTTAAAACATTGAGTGCCTTTATTTCATAAAATAAAAATTATCACTCGAAAACATCGGAAATTATCAATTGCACTCTGCCAATAGATCAGCAGAAACTCTCCCCTGGTAACTGTAAACCTTAAACTAAACGAAGTGTGTGCGCGAACAAGTATTATGATTAATTTCCTAGCAATAACCCTGTTACAGCCGCTGCTTGGAGTGTATAGCGCCCTCGCCGTGAACACAGCGGAGTTTGGCGTGGATTTCACTGCTGATTTTCAAACATGAAAATTATTTAGGGTAGATATACTCTCATTATAAAAGTATTAAGGAACAAATTGTTAAAATAATTAATATTATATTGCTGTTTAATATACTTACAGATTGTTAAGTATTGTATCAAAAAATATCATGTCTGGAACTTCAATAATTGGATTATCAAACAGCATTCTGAAAAAGAAATTAAATTGTTCAAACGTTAGCACAACGGTTAATCTTCTATTGATGATGATGAGGATGATGAGGATGATGAGGATGAGGAGGATGAGGAGGATGAGGAGGATGAGGAGGATGATGATAAGTGGACCGCCCACCAACATAGGACTGGTTAGCTCAGTTGGTAGAGCACTCGTACGGTATTCGAGAGGTCACGGGTTCGAGTCCGGCATCAGCCAACTTTTATTTGCTCGCTTCCCATTTATATCTCTCTATTCTATACGGTTACTTAGTGTATCAGACAGCGTTAACATCGAGAAAAGAAGCTTGCAGTATCATGTTAGTAGGATTCAGGAAAAGTTGTTGAAGATTGCGCAGAAATACATAAAGGCAGACGAGTTAGGTCCATAGGAGTACAAGCATCAAAGAAGAGAAGGAAGAACACGAGATTGGCAGGGGAAACAAAACACTTCACGGCCGATTCATGAGATGTACCGAAGAAGTGGTGAGTAGCAAGACTTGGGAATGGTTGAGGAGAGGAGACCTCAAGAAATAACATGAGGGTCTGATTACTAAAGCGCAAGACCAGTCTCTGCGGACGAATGTGATGAAGGCAAGGATCGAAAAATCAGGTGTCTCTCCTAGTTGCAGAATGTGCAATGCGGCGGAGGAGACTATATTTCACATTGTCAGTGAATGCACAAGGTGATTCATTGGTATTTGTGTAAGAAGTACGGTGTCAAGGTGCAAGCGAAGTGGTACGATCATGTGCCGGAAAAGGTAGAAGAAACGGACCATGTCAAGATTCTCTGGGACTTCAACATCCAGACAGATCATGTTATAGAACATAGACGGCCGGATGTTGTTGTCTTGGATAAGCATGAGAAGATGTGTCATCTTATCGATATAGCTCTGCCTGGTGATAGTATAGTGGCATCGAAGGAGAATGAGAAGGTACAGAAATATCAGGATTTAGCGAGAGAACTCCATAAGTTGTGGCAATTCAAAGTGAATGTTATTCCTGATGTGGTAGTGGGAGCACTGGGTACAATCCCGAAGGCGTTGGAGAAACATCTCAAGGAAATAGGAACATCTGTTAGAGCAAATTTAATTCAGAAGGCGGCACTCTTAGAGACAGCAAGGATTCTGCGAACTTTAGGCACTCGAGATCTAAGGCTACGGGACGTAGCTTGACTTGACGTGTAACCGGCAAAAAGGAAAACAAGATCTTTCTGTTCATGCTGTGCCGCAGCAGCAGCACAAGAGTATTTGTAATGCGCCGGTATCCGTAAAAAAAACCGCTCATGGCGCAACGACACAACATGTACAAGAGAAATACCAAAACAGACTATGAACAGGGTAGATAGTACGATTATGCAACCCTCATTAAATGTGTCTTGAGGGCAGTTTTGAATGATGCCAGAGATGGAGAAAGTTTGACATGTTCCATTGTCGTTTCACAATGAAGTAGCAGCTGAAGCAAATGACCTTTTACCCCATAATCTATTGGTCTTGATTCTTCTAAAGAGATGTTTGTTATTGGATCTCATTGACTAGCGGAATTGAATGATATGCTGGAAGTAGTTCTGATAGATATGATGGTACACAAGGATCTTGAAGACGATGCTGTCCTTAGTGGGTAGCCAATATAGATATCTCCATTTTCTAAGGGTACTTATTATAACGGCCACGGTGACAACATTTTCTGAATCATTTAGACCCAACTTATAAATATCAAAACAGCGGAAAGGGGACAATGAACAGATTTACTAAATTTTCTCTTGAAAGGAAACTCAACATATTATTTCTTCAGTTTAAGGGTAGAAATCAGAGGGTCGTTGAAGATTTGTTACGAAGTCTTTTTATTTTTATTTATTAATTATTATTTTTTTAATTTATCTTCTTTTCTTTCTTTGCAATTCGGGTGTGTCATTCCATTGTGAGTTCCTGTAAAAATAACTTGAAAACAATAGGCCTGAAAATTTAAATATGTAACTGTTTCGCAACTTGCTGATTAAACGGAATTAGCACAATTAGCTGGAACAGGAATTGTTTTGTTTTGATATGAATCTATAATAAATATAACTTAAATTATCTCTAAAATAACAAACTTACACTTCTACCAGAGATGAAAGTCCTTTGAACATGTTTCTGTCAAGGATGCGGATTTTGTTACGTTGAAGGTATAGATAACTGAGCTTGGTCTGCGACTGCAAGAACCTCCTTGGGATGTTAGTCAATCGATTTGACGAGAGGTCCCTGATAATGCGTATAAGTAATAAGGAAAGAAGAACACGAGAATTATCAACCGTTAAGTATTAACGGTTATGAAGTCACTTGAGATATGAACGATATGCTAAAAATTATTTTTTACTTACAATGTTCCGATGACTGTTGTGTTGGCTAACATATCCTCTGGTACAGAAGTGAGTTCGTTGTTTGCAAATGATCTGTGATGTGAAAATTAGATAGATATGTATTTACTTTCAAACGCAATGCCATGATGTATATAAAGCTTACTGTAAAGCCCAACAAAAGGGTGAATATTCCTTATAAATTCTTATTACCATGGAGTGCCATGGTCCAGCGGTTTAGTGCATCAGATTTGTGTTCTGGTGGCTGAGTCGTCAGAATGTGGGTTCGAACCCTGACCGCGACCGTGGTACTTGTATCCTTGAGCAAGACACTTTACCATATTGCTTCTCTCCACCCAGGAGTAAATGGGTACCTGTGAGGGCAGAGTTGGCTGTTGTGTTTGATTAGCCCATCTGCGCCGAAATGGCAGCAATTGAGCTGTATACTCCCCAGGGAGCTGAGATGGTTTCAGGAATGATTTATGCGCCTGATGAGCAGGGGTAATAATGTACAGCGCTTTGATACCTTGTTTAAGAGCGCTTTAAAATGCTCTACATTATTATTATTATTATTATTATTATTATTATTATTATTATTCGCTTTTAAAATTCCAAACAATTTACATGAAAGATTAATTGTAAATATACAGTGCGTATCAAAAAAAAGGTAATCCGAATTCAGGGGGTTAATATGCCAAGGTTATTTAGTTTGACAATTTACATGTAGTGTACCAAAGAAGAGGAACTCCTCAGCTTTCCATTGATACCTTTATTGACCCATTGCTGTCACACATGACCGAGTACATTGTTATTGAAAATGACAAATTCAAATCGCATTTTTGCAAGTTTGGGTAATCAGTGCAAGGCAGGATAATTAGTGAAAGTCAGTACGATAAACCAGATTTTCTTTAGGAATGACTGGACATTATTCAAGAAGAATCTCTTCTAACATTGCCCTTTTATGTACCCACACCTTCAACATGTCCACCTCCCCTTTCGACACAAAGCTGACAGCGACGGAGCATGTCCTGCACTGCTCGTCTCACCATAGCCGGATTATTGCGTAAAGCATCCACTTCATTTCCACTTCAATACGGCCCTGCAATTCATCAAGATCACGGGGAGGAGTTGCAAACACCTTGTTCTTCAAATGTCCCCAAAGGAAATAGTCACATGGTGTGAGGTCAGGTGATCTTGATGGCCATTCCACCTCATGGTTGACGGCGATGACTCGTTCGCCAAAGAGTTCCCTCAGACGATCTCGGACAGCGATAAGGCGATGTGCTGGGGCGCCATCTTGGGCCCACCAGAGTTGTCTGAAGACCCCACGAACCTGTCGCTCAAAGTGTTCCTGCAGCTGCGGTAAAACGTTATCATTGAGCATCTGCAAATACATGTTACCATTGACATTCCTTTGAAAGAAAAACGGTCCGATCAGCTGACCACTTCCACAAAGTCCTAACCAAACAGTCCACTTTTGTCGACTCATGTTAACTTCAAAATTGAATTCTGGGGGGTGTCTTGCTGGTGCATATTCAAAAACATTATGCGTATTGACCTTGCCGTTCATGGAGAAAGCAGCTTCGTCGCCGATTACGAGATTCCGCAGAAAATTGACATCTCTCTCGGTACGGGCTATCAACCATCTGGCAAACGCCAGCCTTCTAGCAAAATCTCCTGGCGTAAGTTGATGTCGGATGTGAATCCGATATGGATGCTGGTGGAGGTCCAATCTCGTGATTCTGTTGAATGTCGCCGAAGGCAATCTCAGCCCATTTCGCCTTGCGCTGGTGTCCCTAGGATGCTCCAAAAGTTGCTGCCTTACTGCTGCAATGTTCCCTTCTGATCGCCCGGTGCGCCTCCTGCCAGAATTCCCTTGTTGCGGTTGAGGCTAGTGCCATACTCTTGATATTTTCTAACATTCGCCCAGATGGTTTTGGCTGCTGGGGCTCCCGTTCTGGGAAACGTTCCTGAAAGCATCGCGAGTTTGCTGCAAACTGTGAGTTTGGTGAAATGTTGTAATCACGAAAACTCGCTGTTCAGTCGTTAGTTGTACCATCTTTCCAACTACCTGTCCCTAAACCCAGGCCCTTCTTAAATACCCAACTTGAAGAAAAGGATGTCGTAACAGACGATTACCGCACCAGCTTAAAAATCTTACATAATCATCTAGGCAGTCAAGTGATGCGTCCATTTCAGACTGCCTTGAACTGATTACCCAAACTTGCAAAAATGCGATTTGAATTTGCCATTTTCAATAACAATGTACTCGGCCATGTGTGACAGCAATGGATCGATACAGGTATCAATGGAAAGCTGAGGAGTTCCTCTTCTTTGGTACACTACATGTAAATTGTCAAACTAAATAACCTTGGCATATTAACGCCCTGAATTCGGATTACCTTTTTTTTGATACGCACTGTATAATTACATTTAAAAAAAAATAATAATAATAAAAACACGATGTTTCTGAAGGATGTTTCTCCAACCTGCTCTAACGCTAGAGTTGTCATCTTTCAAGGGAAGGTACAACATAATTAAGTAATGATTGGAAACTGCTTCCACGACTTTATTTACTCTCTGTGAATCAAGATATACAACCATCAACCTGTACAAGTTTCGGCTTGTAATATTGTGATTTTGTATGAGAAAAATAGTGAAAATGCATTTAAATTGTTCGATCGGCCAACATAAATGTTCATTGCGTGGATTAGAAGGTGTTCAACTGTATTAATTACGGTACTTAAGTACTTGTACTATAGCCAGAAAGATTTCAAGGGATGGTTTATAGAATCATGAACTTTATATCAAGTATAGGTTCTATTAGAATACAATGTTTTACTACCAAGTTTTTTGCTGCCCATCAATAAAGCCAAAAAAGTGTTTAATATCCTCATATTATTTGCTTTTATCACCATCCCAACAAGAGCTTAATTATACAGATTGATCATATTGGATTGAAATTAAATTGTTTTTGATTACATTTAGTTTATTTGTTGAATATAATTATTTCCTAACACTTTGGTTACCACAACAATTATTAACAAAGTGGTTGTCCGATTTGGAGCACGTAACATATACTGCAAAGTTTTATTTCATTTATATAAAGTATATTATACTTCTCAATAAAGTTGACGATTATAAACAAGCACACATAAATAAACCCAACAGTGAGGAGAAGGTATAGTCTGGTGTGAAATTAACACAAAATAAGAAGGTTGCTTTTGTACCAACGTTTATCGTCCATTTTGCCTTTGAGAAAGAACCTGCTAGGTTCGAAACGTAAGACCAATCACTACTATTTTGCATTTATACTACAGGTCCTTAAGGTTGGTAAATAGCGCAGGTTGGACTTTCACCTTCAGTGTATACAGAGACGGAGTCCATATTTGGGCTAGGTTGGTAAGCAGTTTTTCTAGTTACTCGACAAATTACTAGTTAATTACTAAGGGAATGAAAAATTGTCGCGCGGTCTTTACAGCAGGTTAATGACCGATTTTGGGCGTGGTCACAGGCGATTATCACCCTCGGAAAATACCAAGTGTCAAACTTTTATTCTCAGTCAGAAATACCCATATAGATTTCATTTCCAAAATGTAAAAAAGGTAATTTTTGTTGAATACAGCCAAATAGAAATGGGTAAATTCACGTTTTGTGGACACGCGAAAAACTTTCAAAATACATTATGCGAAACAATCTTCTTCACTCTGAATGGTTCAAATGCGTGTTGCGCATCGCACGCCGGCTAAATAGAACAGCTGACGAACAGCTAGCACATACGTTAATACACCCACGTGATTACGTGGGGTCCAGATTGTCCAAACTGTCTTAAGCATACTACTATTACTACTACTAGGATACCGGTACTACTTACAAAACATGTACACTTTTAACGCCTTGAAATGCACCGGGGGCAATGTCTCTGATATTATTGAGAGTAAATGTTCTGGAAAACAATAACAGGGAAGTATTAATAAATAGAAAAAATTAATTTAATATCTTTGTTGATGGATGCATTAATTTTCGATGGCTTTTGCGCAAAGTTTTGCACACTCACAAGATGACGTGACCTTTACCAAAATACAATACAGTTTACATTATTTTTTATGAAGCTATTAATATTGAGCCATATTAATCTCACATAATATTGTAAATAGAACATGACGGTTGTGGGGACATCATGAAAACAACATGTGTAGTTTGTTAAATGTTTCATAAAATTTGACACACGGTAACAATAACAATCATTATTACATTACAAAGAATGTGGAGTTTACTCATACCATAGAGCTCATAAGCAACTTAAAGATTGTTTAATAAAAACTAAATAATACATATTTAGATCTGCTCCATGAGCCTCCGAAATCATTTATTTGGACAAAAGAAGTTGATGGGCAAATATTTCCATAATTATCTATGTTCAGGAGATCATATCCTCCAAAGTGATTCATTACTGGCATGTTTACCATTAACTATAATAATGAGCTATCATGGGGTGGTTCATTAAACGAGTCACCAGAATCAACGTTTTCGCAGTATCGCTTCTCGACAAAACTGGTCAATCCCAACTTGCTCTAAGACCTGGTCAAGGATTTGCAGAAGCGTACAATAGGGGAAACGTGGTTTGTTTACATATTATCTGTTTGTTTCTTTGTCCTGTTTGGGTGTCATCTTTATGTTAGCCGTTGGTTTTCTGATTGTTTGTGCGCCAGAAGCGCCACGGATTTACGCCACTGTAAATAACTATTAACTTTACTTACATTCGGTTGAATTCTTTGTTATTTTGTTTTGTGTAGGGGTCCTGGAATAGTCCAGAAGGAACCTCCATCAGCTCATTTTCCGCAAATGATCTGAATTTACAAAAATCAAAGGTTTCAGATAATTTCATTGTGTCATAAACGAGAATATAACAACGGATCACAATTTCAAACATGTGAGATAATACTTTTCTGGATGTTTATTACCATCACCAACTTCACATCAGTACTTTTTAGATTAAAAATTAATCAACATTTTTAATTGGTTAATTACTAAATGTTAAACTATATTTAACGTAATCTAAAAAAAAATCAAAGTTTCAGATAAAATTTAATTGATGTCAAACTGATGATAATGTAAAATATCCCTATAAATATTTATAAGAAATTATTTCCGGTTAATCCTTGACTAATTAAAAAAGGAATTATGTGGCTAATCAAAATTTCACCTCGAAAACAATTACGAATAATAATCTGAAAGTATCCAGTTTTCTTAACGAAAACATAAGCTGAAACTTTGATATGTAAACCCCCATAACAATTTCAAGGAGCAGAGTGGAATACCACTGTTATACTTTCCATTGGAAATTAATAAATCGTCGTCGTCGTTTAAAATAATTCTTTGTCATTTCCGTACGTTTGGTAATCACTATCTTAAATATACAGAATATTATTCCATACACGACAACCTTATTGTATTATCGAGGCAAGAGTCATACTTACAAATGCCAAATGCTTGGGATTGTTCCAAAAGTATGTGATCTTAAGTACTTCAAACCGCTATTCTCAATAAATCTATGCCAAGTGCAATAAAACAAATATATAAAGTTAAAAAGAAATGCGGATATGATGTTATGTGCAATGCAAAACTTTTACCATTACAGTATTAAGTCAAAGTGCCATTATGGAGACAGATATAATTATATCTGCTTAATTGCAACTCAAGTGTAGTTGATTATAGTTTATTAGTACATTGTATTAGTATAGATTATAAAATTGTTCAATGGTGACAAGTATTGAATTATAACTTACAGTTGAACGACATTGAGTCCCTCTGTACTGCTTGGGTTTAATTCGACCAAGCTATTGAACCTGAGATTCCTTTACAATGGGAAAACACAAATATTATGGAATTTTTCATAACATATTAAATAACACAAGCGGTATTTATATGACTAGCACAAAATAGCTCTGGAAACATAATGCTATCAACTGTTAGGGACCACCGTTTGAGGTAAATCTTGTATGTTTGCTTTGCTATCGTTTCGGTTTGCGGTAACACCATTGTTTATCTCAACTCGCTAAGTGAGATGGTTCAGGGAAGAACCAATATCGGGCAACTCGTTTCTCAACTATCGCTATAAAGTGAGAATGTGGTTCAGGGAGAACAATGCTTTAATATTTAATCTAGTTTTTCCTCGGAAACAGTAATTGGGTATGGTATACCCTACAAATGGACATGTTTAACATACATAAAATAACCTGAACTTACAAATAAAAAATAGTTTCCGGTCCGGCCAATCCTCTCCTTTCTATTTCTGATATCATATTAGATTCCAATCGTCTACGACGAATCCATACAAAATAAACAACAAATTAAAACCAATAACAATTAATATGCGCAGCACAATCACAGCAATAATAATAACAACCAGAAATTCGAGCTTGTTTACACAAACTCTAGGTGTTCGGGAGGAAGTAAAGGTCAAATTGGGGTCACCTTTGTGTAAAATTGTTTTGACAAATAACGATCTGTACAATGGTGCAAAGATTGTGAATTTACCTCTTGTGGAAGATTTTGTTTTAAATATTAAACTTTGACTTTCGGTTTAGACAAGAAGTAAAGGTCAAATTGGGGTCACCTTTCTGTAAAATTGTTTTGACAATTAACGATCTGTGCAATGGTACACAAATTGTGAATTTACCTCTTGTGGTTGTTGAGATATGATTTTTTTAAATATTAAACTTTGACTTCCAGTTTGGACAGGAAGTAAGGTCAAATTGGGGTCACCTTTGTGTAAATATTTTTCGACAATTAACAATCTATACAATGGTGCAAAAAATGTGAATTTACCTCTTGTGGTTGTTAAGATGTGTTTTTTTTAATATTAAAATTTGACTTCCGGTTTGGACAGGAAGTAAGGTCAAATTGGGGTCATCTTTTTGTAAATATATTTTGATAATTAGCGATCTGTACAATGGTGCAAACATTTTGAATTTACCTGTTTTGGTTGTTGAGACATGATTTTTTTAAATATTAAACTTTGACTTCCGGTTTGGACAGGAATTAAGGTCAAATTGGGGTCACCTTTGTGTAAATATTTTTCAACAATTAACAATCTATACAATGGTGTAAAAAATGTAAATTTACCTCTTGTGGTTGTTGAGATATGATTTTTTAAAATATTAAACTTTGACTTCCGGTTTGGACAGGAAGTAAGGTCAAATTGAGGTCACCTTTTTGTAAATATTTTTTGACAATTCACGATCTGTACAATCGTACAAAAATTGTGAATTTACCTCTTGTGGTTGTTGAGATATGATAGTTTTTAATATTAAAATTTGACTTCCGGTTTGGACAGGAAGTAAAGGTCAAATTGGGGTCATGTTTTTGTAAATATTTTTGACAATTAACAATCTGTACAATGGTGCAAAAACTCTGAATTTACCTCTTGTGGTTGTTGAGATATAATTTTTTTTAATATTAAACTTTGACTTCCAGTTTGGACAGGAAGTAAGGTCAAATTGGGGTCACTCACAACTCGAGTTTCATCTACTTGTTAATTTCTAAGTACATGCCAGGTTTCAAGTTCATGTGAAGTTTACAAGTATGTGTTTTTTGCGGACAAACGCGGGGGAGAAGAAGAAGAAGAAGAACTAGATATAAGTTTTTGTCACAACAAAAACAAGGTGTTCGGTTGAAGTTAAAATGGTTACGTCATCAATTCGAAGTGTTGGACAAGTCAAATGTTAACGTCTGTTGAAGTTCTCGCGAGAAGTTTATGTGAATACAATACAATACTGAATTTAGAAATTATTTTAATATTAAACTTTGACTTCCGGTTTGGACAGGAAGTAAGGTCAAATTGGGGTCACCTTTGTGTAAATACTTTTGACAATTAACAATCTGTACAATGGTACAAAAATGTCAATTTACCTCCTGTGGTTGTTGAGATATGATTTTTTTTAACCCTGAGCGCAGCGCATGTACTGTTTACAACAGTCGTTTTTTTTTAATTAACGGGTTTCTCTTAATTGCCTGGGCCAATTTTTTTCATTCTCCGTAAGTTCCCTATTCAGACATAGCTCGAACAATAGTGAGAGCCCCGTTAACCTCAGTGGTCAACATCACACAGATTTTCGAGGAACAACCCAGACAGCCCAGACTATCACGTTACTGCCATATGTTTTCTACACTAAGTGCTTATCAGGCAATCAATCATCCTGTCACTGGCTCAATGGAAATAAACCTTGAAGGCATGTGGTCGGTACTTTTGATGTACACAATAAGCTCAGATTATCAAGCTTGGGCCAGACTTTGGTTAGGGTTGTATTTACTTTAGCCGGCGGCTGTTGCATGAATGCCCAAACCCCATGTACTGTTTCAAACAGTACCATGGTGCAACCGCGCATGGATTTTGGTTTTGCGCTTCATAGGGACCTTTGATCTAAAAAAATAAGCTCAGACTGTGGATAGTTATTGTTGACTGGGGGAGGGGGGGTTGTAGGGTGGGGATTGGGAATAAATATTTGCAAATAATAATTGATCACTATTACCTGTAATTGTTCCAGTCAGATAAGCATCACAATAAAGTCGGAAAAATTTGATTTAGAAAAAAATCAGACTTTTGTCAGTAATTCATTATTTTTATAAAAAAAATTAAAATAAATTTTGGCTAAAATCTGTTGGGTTGGGCCCAGACTACTTTTATTCTTATAATTAACACTTTTGATAAAGGATTGTGCTCACCCCACATGATTATTACGCCCAAACTCTCAGGTACTGTTTCAAACAGTACCATGGTGCAACCGCGCATGAATTTTGGGCCGGCGCCGTGCAGGGTTAAATATTAAACTTTCACTTCCGGTTTGGACAGGAAGTAAGGTCAAATTGGGGTATAAATATTTTTTGACAATTAAGTATAATGGTACAAAAATTGTCAATTTACCTCTTGTGGTTGTTGAGATATGATTTTTTTTATATTAAACTTTGACTTCCGGTGTGGACAGGAAGTAAGGTCAAATTGGGGTCATCTTTTTGTAAAATTGTTTTGACAAATAACGATCTGTACAATAGTGCAAAGATTGTGAATTTACCTCTTGTGGTTGTTGAGATACGATTGTTTTTAAATATTAAACTTTGACTTCCGGTTTGCACAGGAAGTAAGGTCAAATTGGGGTCATCTTTGTGTAAAATTGTTTTGACAAATAACGAACTGTACAATAGTGCAAAGATTGTGCATTTACCTCTTGTGGTTGTTGAGATATGATTGTTTTTAAATATTAAACGTTGACTTCCGGTTTGGACAGGAAGTAAAGTAAAATTGGGGTCACCTTTTTGTAAATATTTTTCAACAATTAACAATCTATACAATGGTGCAACAAATGTCAATTTACCTCCTGTGGTTGTTGAGATATGATTTTTTTAAATATTAAACTTTGACTTCCGGTTTGGACAGGAAGTAAGGTCAAATTGGGGTCACCGTTTTGTAAATATTTTTTGACAATTAACGATCTGTACAATGGTACAAAAATTGTGAATTTACCTCTTCTGGTTGTTGAGATATGATTTTTTTAAATAGTAAAATTTGACTTCCGGTTTGGACAGGAAGTAAGGTCAAATTGGGTCACCGTTTTGTAAATATTTTTTGACAATTAACGATCTGTACAATAGTACAAAAATTGTGAATTTACCTCTTCTGGTTGTTGAGATATAATTTTTTTAAATTATTAAACTTTGACTTCCGGTTTGGACAGGAAGTAAGGTCAAATTGGGGTCACTCACAACTCGTGTTTCATCTACTTGTTAAGTTCTAAGTACATGCCAAGTTTCAAGTTCATGTGAAGTTTGCAAGTATGTGTTTTTTGTAGACAATCTATTTTTGTGTAAAGACCACTAAAGCTGTATAGCGCCCTCTATAGTTAGCATTTCTAACGCACGAATGTGGGTCATTATGTATGTTGGCTTGACGTCATCATGACGTCACTGTTGCGGTTTCCTGATTATCATGACGTCACTAAGTTTCATCTACAAGTTAAGGTCTAACTATGTGTGAAGTTTGAAGGTTTTTTAAACTTGGAAAGTATGTTTTTATTTGCGGACAAGATGGGGGAGAAGAAGAAGAAGAAGTAAAAAAAAAAAAATTAAAAAAATTAAAAACCGAACAAAAACAATAGGTGTTTCGGTGCCGAACACTAAGAAGAAGAAGAAGAAGTAGAAGAAGAAGAAGAAGAAGAAGAAGAAGAAGAAGAAGAAGAAGAAGAAGAAGAAGAAGAAGAAGAAGAAGAAGAAGAAGAAGAAGAAGAAGAAGAAGAAGAAGAAGAAGAAGAAGAAGAAGAAGAAGAAGAAGAAGAAGAAGAAGAAGAAGAAGAAGAAGAAGAAGAAGAAGAAGAAGAAGAAGAAGAAGAAGAAGAAGAAAAGTAAAAAAAAAAAAAAAAACGAACAAAAACAATAGGTGTTTCGGGTACCCGAACACCTAAGAAGAAGAAGAAGAAGTAGAAGAAGAAGAAGAAGAAGAAGAAGAAGAAGAAGAAGAAGAAGAAGAAGAAGAAGAAGAAGAAGAAGAAGAAGAAGAAGAAGAAGAAGAAGAAGAAGAAGAAGAAGAAGAAGAAGAAGAAGAAGAAGAAGAAGAAGAAGAAGAAGAAGAAGAAGAAGAAGAAGAAGAAGAAGAAGAAGAAGAAGAAGAAGAAGAAGAAAAGTAAAAAAAAAAAAAAAAACGAACAAAAACAAGAGGTGTTTCGGGCACATACCCGAACACCTAATTAGGCCTACTAGAAAACAAACGGAAATAGTGACGAAATATTCAAGCCAAACTTAAACTATGTCATGTTACCTTTTTCTGTGTTGTCTCATCTTTATGGAAACTTCCAAGTAGCACTCAACTATGATATTTCTATTATGATTATTACTACAAAACCAGCAATATGTTGTGCAATAATGTAATTGTGGAAACTGGCTTATTAAGGATAGTTTAAGTGGTACACGAGGCATGTAAAAGCTATTTTTCTAAAATTGTAATAATGTAAAGAAGAATTTTAAAAATGCAGTACTAAAATATGTTGATAACAATATAGATAGCTAGAGCAATAATATACCAGGTATATATTGCCCGTAGCAGCGACGTAGCGGGGGAGAGAGGGGGACTGGCCCGTCAGTTGATCATTCCTTAAATAAAACAAATCTAAAAATATTGCACTTGGTTTTTATTTAAAGGGAGGGGTACAATATTGGTAATGTTGGCAAAACTGCTTATACGAGTACGCTTACTCTTTTTAAATCAAGATAAGCCTGTGCCTACATTAAACAACAATAGTGTAAATGTACATTGTATTGTAGAGTTTTTGTATACTTCTAACATGGAACAAATGACATCGCCTCAAAAAACAATGTCTAGGGAAGATTAATACCATCATCAGCTTTGAACAAAGTTTAATATTAAAATGAGATCATTTGGTTAGTTTTCAATAACCCATCCTGTACCTTACCATTAGTACATTTCTTAATTTTTTTGTCAAAATATTGTAACCAGTGTTTGTGTCTTTTTTACTCACAACTCTGATATCTTCGTGCATTCTTTGAATGTGTCCGTCTCAATTTTGTTCAGCCTGTTGTTTTGGAAATGCCTGAAAACAAACACATCAATCTAAATCAGAGATCTTTAATGATATAGCAGTTGAAGTAACAGTCACTAGAATTATTACTTAATCTAGCAGTAACATAAGGAGTAGCAGTACATGGTAGTATCAGTATAGCTGCAGGAGACGTAGTATTAACACTGGAAGCACTGACGAAAATTGTCAAATGATTCAACATGTCCAATTCCAAAAAAGACTGCCCAGCCCTGAACTTTACCACATCCTTACCAATCCCCTTGTTGAGTACTGATTCACTGAGTTTTAAACTTTGGATTTAATGAACTAATTAATTAATTGATTAGAAGATAAATAGGCCTATACTGGACCAAAAAAAATTTGAAATAACATATTTGTATTTGTTTATTATGTTTTAAATTTTAATTTCGTTTATTATTAAAATTTGTTTATTAAGTTCACTTACACTGATCCCAGATTAATACCGTATTTCATCATCGGTTTGATGTCCTCTAAATGGTTCCATCCGGCATACCTGCAAAAGAAGACACATAGTCATTGCGTTGTCACCTAGGGTACTCCACAATGGTACCCAGTCAATTTCAATCCTATGTAGGTTTGAGTACGTTTCATGAATGTCTGTGTTAGCAGTGGGGAGTACCCTGGGTGACAACAACACCCTCAGCGGTAATTGCCCACTGAACTATGAACACCCAAGCAGATCCTTGTCATTTGATTGAAGGATTGTAGGTCACACGACATTTATTAATCAAACTATTACATGGCGAACGTCATAAACCGTGCAATTTGGTTCCATTCACCGTGCATTTTTGTTCCATCCCATTTTATCTATTGCACGCTAGGCCACATCATGCGTTATAATTTTACACAGCAGTACAAAACACCCTCTTTTCAAGACACAACCATTCGATCAAACCGTGCGTCGTAAGCCGAAAAATAAAGTAGTGGATGCCAGATACAATCTTTGATTATTCTTATAGTTTTATCACCCAAATCAAATGACAAAGATCTACGTAGATGTTATTTGAAACAAAGAATGAATGTTTTGCATTCGTGCAATGGAGAGAATATTTTCATTCGTTGAAAGATGGAATGTTTCATTCAACTTGGCATTGCCTAGTTGAATGGAGCATTCCATCTTTCATCTCAAGAAAATATTCTCATCATTGCACTCATAAGCATTCATTATTTGTATAATATTTTCTGTTTATTATTAATTTGTCTTGGGTTCAGGGACCAATTGCATTGCTCTGCTTATAGTTAGAGAAACATCGGCGCTTACTATACAAGCAGACAGCAGATCATTCTGTGCTTAACGTAAACGTATTTCACGGGCTAACAAGGAATTTCTGCTTGTGCTTATGGATACTTTTAGTTCGTGGGCTACCAGCACCCCCTTCCCCCCTGGGGATTTTTCAAGACAAATATTTTTGTAAACCTTGACCATAGAGCTATTGAAATCAGGTTGTCTGCAAGTTGCCTGTTGGTGGGTGAGGCTGTGAGGGCGCTTTTTCAAAATGGCCGCGAAATTCCTGGTAATCGACCGTGCCACATAGGAGGATTTTTTATTTTTTAGTGTCCACCCCCGGGGATTTTTCAATACAATTATTTTTGTAAATCTTGACCATAGAGGTATTGAAGTCAGGTTGTCTGCAAATTTCCGGTTGGTCTACAATAGGCTGCCCAAAAAAGGGTTTCGGTCCGTAGCCCATGGACTATTTGTCTTCGCGTATAACTAAGGATTCGCTGTAGTGCTTCACGGCTAGCCCAACAAATGATGCGCGAATCCTGTAAGCAGAACACGGTGATTGTAGGCGCAGCGCGGAAATAGTATGTTTAGCAGCGCATTGATATTGGGCCCAGATTGTCCCTTTATAAAGCTAGTAGCTGTATGTCTAGTCAAAAGTTATAAAACTTACAGAATTACAACAGACTCTGGTATCTCGAAGGGCTTGCTGATCATGTTTCTGGTCAGATTCCTGGGAAAAGAAAAGAGGTATGTTACAATCAGTGCTTTTATTAATGCGTATTGCGCGAGATTAATGAAATTTCTGATAATAATTACCAAAACAGCAGAAAAGAAATTAATAAAGAGTGAAGTATGTTTAAAAGGAATGAGATTTTTTCCCTGAATAAGGATTATGTTATCCATGTAAGGTCAGTTATTAACCAACAAATCATAATTTGTTCCCATCTATGTAACTAACCACAGAAGTACAAAAGTGACTTGAATAGTGATTTCATTTATGAATCACTGGTTTGTATTTATGGTATCGGAACATTTATACTGTATAACTATATTATAGTACCCGACATATCACTTTGTTTAGGGGTATTAGTATAGACTATAACAGTCATTGTTGTTTACAGTGAAATGTGTAGGCAAAAGTTCACTTTATATTTGGACACATTGTACTTCATAAATCCTACGACGGGTCATTGGTTTGTGCATATGCTTACTCGGTCTGTTCTCTTTCAAGCAAGGTAAATATGTTATGTATTATCATTTATTATAATAAGTTACACTACTTACAGAGTGATAAGTGACGTAAACTTCATTAAACCATCATATGGTATCTCCTTTAAGAAATTTTCGCCAAGGTTTCTGAAAAAAGTTTTAAAATTAGAAAAACAAGTAAATTAAGGCTAGCTGTATACAAAGCAGAAGTGAGCCAAGTAATTATTCACATTGTTTATACTTGTGGGTTATCAAATGTAGAAAATAAAATTCCCTCTGAGCTTTGGTACAATGTTCGCAATGTACGGAGAAATTTGTTAATTGGAATATAACTTTAAAATGACACATTTTACAAAATAATCGCAATGTAAACCCATTCAGGTTTTAAAGTAAATGTGTCCCGAAATGAAATTGCGGTGGGTCCCGTCATGAATTAATTTGTGCTGTTATTAGCTGTAAAACCAAATTGATTTAACACTATTTGTTTACCTTTCTATAAGGAAAAAAGTAAACAAGAAAAAAGTTCTTGTTAAAACTAAAATTGCCTTTAAAATAACCTTTAAAATAACCAAAAGCACGGTCAATAGATCTTAAATTGTAATATTTGATTAATGCTTTTTATACAATAAACCTATTTAAATTTTAGTGTAAATTTCGTATACAAGTATCAATCGTCCTGAGAATTAACCCGTTTGCTTTTATCTTAGAGGTCGAGAAAACAGGAAATGTTCTGTCGAATTGTTGCCGTCCACCAACTTTTTGTAAAACATAAAAACAATAGAAAAAACTGATAAAACTTTTTGTGTGGATGACCCTCCAAATTCGTTTATTCTGACGTCTCTACCAAGAAGCTGTTTATTTTTATGCTTAAAATTGAAACATTATTTGAAAAAATCATGAAAATATGAATTAAATAAAATTAAACAATAATATACTGTTGGCCAATCACGGTGCGTTTCTGATGTATGTTGACCAATGAAAGGGCTTGTTTCTGCGAGCGTCGGCTAAGGATTAAAGCTTCGAAGAGAGTGGCGAGAGTTTAAATGCCCTGTAAGTTCGGTCACAACAGCTAGCTATACCACCATGTCCACCTGACCGTGAAGAGGACATCTCCAGCAAATACCAGCAATGTGAATGAGCGCCTAACAAGCAGCCACTCATAACAGCTCTCCAGTTTTTGTGCTAAGTAAGTGTTTTGTAGCTACAAGTTTGTCTTCATTTTTATACTAGTGGATTTCTTATTACACCTAGAATTTACTGGACGTGTTATGTGAGTATTGGTACATTTGTCTTCTTATAATAAGTGAAAAAACTGTTGTATTTGTCTGTCTCTGCTGTAAGATTTTACTGTTTAGTGTATACACATCTTTTATCTTCATTTTATTTGTGCAGTCAACTCTGACTTAGATTATAACCTGTAGCTTGACCACAAGCCTTTTGTTTGGGTTAACAACTTTGTGATTAGAGGTCTACATTCTGTTTATTCTACTCCTGCTATCCGGACCATTGTGTCTCAATGACTCATCTTTAGAATATGGCTACAGCATGCAACCTACATCTTGTATGCTAAAAAAAAAAAAAATCCGCCATCTTAAATTCTTGAGTTGTCCTATATCATATTATGATAATTCATCTGCCACCTTTCACCTGGAGCTCTTAATTTCTGGTGACATAAACCCAAAATGTAAACCTTGAAGATGGTGAGCTGGATTCTTGTGTCAGTCTATTTGAATCTACTGTCCGTAACATCTTGGATGATCATGCTCCGCAAAAAACTCGAACTGTTAAACTACAATCTGAATCCCCCTGGTTCAATGATGATATCCGTGCTGCAAGGAAAATCCGCTTCATAAACCCAAAGCTCCAGTGCTTCCATCTACACATTCCGATCAGGACCTCGCAAATGCTTTTTCAAACTTTTTTGTCACAAAAATTGAGAATATCCGTCGTTCTTTTCCCTCAGTACCTGCCATTCTATCACAAACACCATCACGCAAGGATCCACAATGTAGACTGTCCATATTTGAGCCTACTAGTGTTACGGAGATCAAGAAACTCATCATGAAATCGCCATCAAAATCATATGAACTTGATCCAGTGCCAACTTCGCTAATAAAACAAAATATTGATGTGTTTGCTAAGTATATCACAATTATTGTAAACAGATCTCTTTCTTCCGGTTGTTTCCCTAATAGCCAGAAGGTTGCTCATGTTCAACCACTCCTAAAGAAACCCAATTTGGACAAGGAAGTTTTCAAAAATTACCGGCCAGTAGCGAATTTAAAGTACCTTGGAAAAACAATCGAGCGAGTTGTTTCATCACGGATCTCTGACCATGTTCGTGCTAATAACGTACCTGTCGGACACATTTCAGTCAGCCTACAAACCATTTCATGGAACGGAAACTGCTCTTCTTCGCGTCAACAATGACATTTTATCTGCCATGGATGAGGGGAAATCACTGCATTAGTTTTGTTAGACTTAAGCGCCGCTTTTGACACGGTCGATCATAAAATCCTTCTCTCCCGCCTTCAATATCATCTTGGAATACATGACACAGCCCTGGATTGGTGTAAGTCCTACCTTTTAAATAGGCCTCAGCATGTTTGTATTGGTAACGCTATCTCCGAGCCTGTTATTCTTGACTATTCTGTACCCCAAGGCTCTATGCTCGGCCCACAGTGGTTTACTGTTTATACCTTTCCAGTTCGTGATATCATTTTGAAGTATAATTTAAATTACCATGTTTACGCTGATGACACGCAGCTTTACATTACTTTTAAATCTTCTCAAGAACCTGCCGATTCCTGCATTAAAACACTGGAGAAATGTATTCAAGAGATTCGAAGTTGGATGAGACAAAACTTCCTGAAATTGAACGATGAAAAACAGAATTTGTTCTATTTGGATCACGTCAGCAATTGTCTAAAGTTTCTCTTCCATTTATTACAATTGGTGACTCGCAGATAACCCCCTCATTACATGCACGTAATTTGGGTGTTATATTTGACTCGACAATGACTTTAAAACCACATATCTCCAACATTGTTCGCATATCATCATTTCATATCAGAAATATAAGCCGAATTAGGAAATACTTGAATAAAAGTGCTGCTGAACAAATTATACATGCGTTTGTCACATCACAGCTCGATAACGGGAATGCTCTCCTTTACGGTCTCCCGCAGAATCAAATATCTCGTCTTCAGCACATACAAAACACAGCAGCTCGTGTTGTGACTTTGTCCAGAAAGTCACGCCATATCACGCCAATCTTGAAAGAACTGCATGCACTGGCTTCCTGTTTCACAGATAATTGTTTTTAAACTTATGCTAATTGTTCACAAATCTTTTAATAACATTGCTCCAATTTATATTTCTGAACTGCTTAAAGTCTACACTCCATCACGCAATTTGCGCTCCAGCAACATGTCACTCCTAAAGGAACCAACTTCAAAACGGAACTGGGGTCAGTGGCGCACCCAGGATTTGATTGGGGGGGGGGGGGCTCAAAATATTTTAATTTAAAATCCAATATGGGGGAGAGACTTGGCTGACCCAAACCATAACCGCTGGCGCGGCTGCAGCCATGTCCCTAGTCGTGCTCGTCAGTGAACCTACGGCACATGTTAAATGTTTCCTGGTGGTTTCTAGTCATTAAAAGAAGACATTATGGCATGATTCGGACTCGTAGAGTTTTACCTTCCATATAATTTCCTCCTCTTGATGTAAAGAACTTGAGCTTGTTTCGTCTGCAAGATTTCTATAGTTAAATACTTTCATTGCGTGGACGTAAAGTTTGTGATCATTCCGGGCGGAGCTAAATTTTTTCAAACACGAATTTGGCGGCAAAACCAAATCCCAATATTATCCAATCGGTGTTTGCTAAAAGAGTGTCACATAATCTTTGTAAATTAAAACCCAATCCTGGGCCATTGTGTACAAACTGGAAAGGAGTTGATTATAATGCGGGCGTGTTTAAATTTTACAAGTAACCTCAACGACAGTCAACGACCTCAACAAGAGAAACGGACAACAGAAAATGAAAATAAAATTATAAAGCTGCTCCCTGATCAGGGTGCACCATGGCAGGGGGGGGGGAGAATGTGTAAAAATGCTTGTTATATATACTGGTGGCCCTTCAAGCTTACATGCACATGCATACGCAACGCCGTAAAATATAATAGTGAGTGGAATAAATGGAAAACTTTTGGAGGGGAGCTTGAGTCTCCTGAGTCCCCATCCCTTGTACCACTGCCCTATACTCCTTGCCGAACTCCTCTGTAGACAAGACTTGGGCTCAGATGTTGCTCTCTTTCCTGGCTCCTTCTTTAAAAAAAGAAAAAAACATCAGCGGGCCCTTGGGGGGGGGGGGCTCGAGCCCCCCAAGCCCCCCTTGGGTGCGCCACTGACTGGGGTAATAGGTCGTTTTCTGTCGCAGCTCCGAGACTCTGGAATCATCTTCCAACTAAACTCAAATCTTGTCATAGTATAACTAGATTTAAGTCAATGCTTAAAACTCATCTTATGTCACAATTCTTCAAAGATGATGTATATTTGTAATTGCACTGTAGGTACATGTATCTCAGTACATAATTTTTTCCCTATGCTATCATTGTATATTGTTTGTATTCATGTTTTTTCTTTGTTTCCGCGCCTTTAGCGCCCAGCAGGGTGGATATGTGCGCGCTACAAATCTTTATTATTATTATTATTATTATTTTTATTTTATTTTTTTTTTCTTCAGGGAAATGTATATGCTATGTACCTAATAATGAAATGGTTTAATGCAAAACTTAAGCCGATGATATTTTCTATAAATATTGTTGTCTGATGTGCTGTAATTTAAAAAAAAAAGGAAATATCTTACAGTTTGAAGTTAAGAAAAGAGTATACTTTCCTCGGCTTAATTCCACTCTTTCCTAAATTCCACATTGGAATGAAAATTAAAAGCTGAATACATGTTTTTTTTTCTCGTGAACAACACAACATTGGTTGTTGTGTTTGAATAGCCCATATGCGCTGAAAAGGCAGCAATTCAGCTGTATACTCCCCAGGAAGCTGAGATGGTTTCAGGAATGATTTATGAGCCTGATGAGCAGGGATAATAATGTAATGCTTCTTGAGCACCAGTTTGGTGGATACGTGCGCCATGTAAGGCCACATTATTATTACTATTACTATTACTATTACTATTACTATTACTATTACTATTACTATTACTATTATTATTATTATTATTATTACTATTACTATTACTATTATTACTATTATTATTATTACTATTATTATTACTATTATTATTATTATTATTATTATTATTATTATTATTATTATTATTATTATTATTATTATTATTATTATTATTATTATTATTATTATTATTATTATTATTATTATTATTATTATTATTATTATTATTATTATTATTATTATTATTATTATTATTATTATTATTATTATTATTATTATTATTATTATTATTATTATTATTATTATTATTATTATTATTATTATTATTATTATTATTATTATTATTATTAACAACTCCTGGAATTACAAGATGAACAGCGGCGTAAAAAACCCATACCGCTAGGCCCCCACTGAAAAGCAATTCCCCCTGTGCCCCCACTGAAAAAGTCCTGGCTACGCCGCTGAAGATGAAGGTGAACTGTCGTGAAAAATTTTACTTGCATTTTCATAGAAAATGAAAAGATTAATTTAACATTGTGGAGATTCAGGTTTACTAACGTCGTTACAGACGTTTTTTAAGTTTATTGTTTAAGCTGGACAATGCAATGCTGTCGAATGGTGATGTCAACCATTCTTAGAACATTTCGTGCAGTATTGTATGACCTTTAAATTATTTTTAGTGAATTCATGAGCCCAATTTATGTTTACATTGTAAATGTGCAGACTTTTATGAGGACAACATGTATGGGACAGTGACAACCATTGGAAATACAGTCCTGGAATTTCGCGGAGGCCATAGCCTCTGTTGCCCTGGTCTTGGCCTTGGCGCCCCTTAAAAATTTATATTTTAATGGAAGTGCCCTTTACTCAGCCTCAAGAAAAATGGCCTTGCCCCCACAAAAATGAAATTTGAGGCCTGGAAATATACCTGTGAACTATTAGTGTTAGATATTACTAAAATAATTGTATTTATTATAATTTTAGTAAAGGGATTTGGAAGCCATATATTATTAAACTTGCTATATTATAAATACACCACGGTTGCTCTTTAAAGTTCCAAACAAACATATGGTAAAATTTAAACAAAAATGGACTGAGAAGTAACTTACATATAAAATTTAGTCAAATAATTGTTCCCATTGATGGGAAGGAAATGAATACCTTCAACTGCCCCTTTCGCCCCTCCTTCAATGTTTGGCTACGCGCCTGATGTTCTACATTAGTATGAATGCAAAATATCTGAACGCAATTTCATTTTTCTTTTCGTTTTAATGAAATGAACTGAAACTTTCACTGTGTAGTTTCTTGATTCTTATAGAAACTTTCTTTAAAAGCATTACATGATATAAACCTCAGTCTCTGACCAGCGGCGGCGTTACGGGGGGCAAGGGGGGGACAAATGCCCCCCAGTTACTTTCTTTGCCCCCCAATTTGCCCCCCCCCCCATTTCTTCTCCCATGGTAAGTCAATGCTTTTTCAGCAGTACAAAATTACATTAAAGATTAATGTTTGCCCCCCTTAAATTTAAGCGCCCCCTCTTCCCCCCCCCCCCCCCCCCAGTTTAACAGGTCTGGTGCCGCCGCTGAACATAACAATAACTTAAGGTGAACATAAAAGTGTCCGAAAGAGCTGACATCCATAACATAGACGTAAGTGGCCACATGCAGTTGAGGAAGAAAGATGATAGTTTGTCTGTCATTATAGTCCTTTGTCTTGTTTCTGTTAACATTTGTCTATAATAGGTTAGAGAACAAAAGCCTTGCTTCACCCAAATCTAAATATTGTCTTGCTGTAACTTAAACTTTCATATCTTTACTCACCATAATTTCTTAATATAATTTAGAGTGTGTTATGTATAACATTAACTGATGTTAATGACAGCATTGAAATAAACGTATCAAAACTGAACCAGCAGAGCCCTACTTATTGTTTGGTAACTTTCTTTAAGTTGTACCATCTATACAGTGAGTTATTTGCTAATAAGCTGGGCCTAATGTCTTAGAACAATGCTAAGCAGACAAATGGCTCAGTAGGAAAAGTTGCTTAGCACGTTAATAACAGCCAAACTTCCATAAACAAACTGTAAGTAACTTGGCTGGTATTTTGTTTTATATTGCTTAACAAAAACACTTCTTTAGCGAAGCGTGTTGCTTAGCTCGTTAATTTGGCTTAGGACTCTGCCGAGAGTTGATGTGCCAGACCCCCAAGTTAAGGGGAGCCACATACGGCATTTTTCGCGTTGATTTAAATAATTGTAGGTTAATTATGGTTGGCCTTTTATAATTTGATATGCTTCCTTCCTGGCTCTGGTGGCATGAACCTCGTTCCCTTGGATCTGCCCCTGGATATCCAAGTTCAAGACCAAACCGCTCCGATTATATGGAAACCAAGAAAATATTAATAAAAACAACCATTTCATTTGCGAAAACATTCACGTCTGAACAAATATCAGAGAAAATATTGACGTGTTTTCTTTGCAAATGATACCTTTGAGAAAGAAAAGCAAGGTGTTGTTTGACCAAGTAAAGCTGAACCCCGAGGGGAAATGGGAATTCTGAAATCAAAATCCCCTGAAGGAAATACCAAACTTCTGGATTACAGTGGTAAATCATCCATGACAATGCAGTGATGATATCATTGATAGACATATCACTTCCGTGTATTGATGAGTATATGCCAACCATTATGACAGTGTGTACACATTTGCTAAAAAGATTATGTAGACGCATCCATACTTGGAAATGGCTCAGCTTATGTCGTATAAAGTGTCATTAATAATACTAATAGTTTATTTGCATTCATTATAATGCGGCCAGTCATCTATTGCTATTTTGTACTTTTATTCATCATGTCAGATGGAAAAACATCTAATAATAACACTCCATTAGGCCCTATACCATCTTAAAACAAAGTAGACCTAAGTTTTTAGATAATAATTAAACCCCTTTAAAACCAGCATACTCTTGATAAAGGTCCTTATTATGGATACATACTGAAATTAGTGATATAACCTAATTATGAAAAATCGTTTACAATATCTGACCAGGACACAACGTTTCACACAATTAGCAACAAACGATCGCAACAATGGTAATCAATTGAAACTTATATAGTTTCACAGCGGCGGCGCTACGGGGGTGGGGGTGGGTGGGGTGGGGGTGGGTGGGGTGGGGGGTGGGGGAGACAAGGGGGATGCCCCCGGTTACTTTCTTTGCCCCCGGTTACTTTCTTTGCCCCACCAATTTATCCCCCCAATTTTTCCCCGATGGTAAGTCAATGCTTTTTCAGCAGTACAAAATTACATTAAAGATTAATGTTTTCCCCCCTTAAATTTGAGCTTGCTCCCCCTCTTTCCCCCAGTTTAACAGGTCTGGTGCCGCCGCTGTCTCTGACATGCCACCATTCTGCTCAAACTTTTCCGTGTGTTATTTTTCTTTGAAATTATTGCTTTGTAAAAGATGGAATAAATGTTTCAGAAATGAATTCTGAATAATTGTTAAATCCTTTCATGAATGATTATTTTATTATATATTTTGATGATGCCTATCCATGTCAATACTTACAGTAATTCTGTGTCGTTTGGTATCCCCCTTGGTAACTCCAGAAGGCCCCTGTTCATGCAGTTGACTATGTTTAAGGGACGAATACATTCACATACATCACAAGCTTCCATACTCCCGTTAATCATCGTTGTAATCGACATCAAATTAAATGTCAGATAAACTAGCAATGCTGTGTAGCAACACTTTCTGCTTGCTTCTGTACGCATGGTGATTATGTGGTTGTCTTTTACGTCAATTAAGATTTTAAGATTGTTTATCAAAACGATGCAAAACCTCTGAGGCAAAACAAAGGGTGACTCATGTACACACTGTTAAGTTTAGTTGTGATATAATGCATAATTGACTTAAATGCTTGCATGATATGCGTTAAGACAACGGGAAGTGCTGAAAGAGGAATTAATGCAGTAAAATTCTGGACTTTCAAGGGGGTTTCCCTTTCTTCAAAGAAAACTTCACCATGTATATTAAATAACCCGTTGTACCGTTATTGCCCAAAAAGCCACGTGTGGGTTTACTTTATATTTAGGCTGCACGTTTTACTTCCGAGAGGGAACAAAGAGTCCACGGTTACCGTGACGAAGTCCTCAGACGTGCTTGGTGTACAAATCATGGAACATGCATAAACAAATTGAATCAACAATAATGGAAACTTAAGAGGGTTATTAGAGACCTCCATGTGATACCCAAAATGCACGTTCAATTTGTAAGGGATTGACATGACCTCAATTTTTTTTAACGAACATCTGTGATTTTTTTGTTCTATGCCGTCAACGAGCTATTGTCTGTGGAAACCAAAAGATATGGATGCTTTGCATTTGCAATGATTTTTTTAAGAAATACTGATCCTCAAAATGGACATATTCCTTATAGAAGAAACGAACAAAGACTACTTAATTCGTTGGTGTTTATTTCATCGGTAGTGGACAATTATTGAGAAAATGAAACAATAATATCATGGTTATGAAAAGAAATCCTTTATCAAATTGACAAAATGTTAACAGCATTTTTACACATTTCAAAGTTTTAAAGTACCGTACTTTTTGCAAAATTTTTAACCACCTTCCATTTTATTGGTCTTTCAAGAATATCGATTAAAAGTTTTGAGAGCTTCTCCAAATTATACCATTTTGTTTTTAAAATCTAAAACAGTATTTTTATTTTCAGGATTAAAAACAATTTAACCACCATCTGGAATAAAATGAAGCATGATTCAACTGTTTTTCTTCTTGGGTACACTTTCTGTGCCCCATATTAACAGTTTGGGTGTGAGTCATTAAACCAACATCAATTTTTTTTTATGACTACAATTCTGTGCGTCTCAAAAAACGGCGCTCAAGACGTCCACGCGTATGATCACGCATTGAAATTCAGCATTTTACACAAGAGAATCCTTCACTAAAACAAACTAAAACACCAAACTTTTAATTTCATTTGCAAGTTACCGTCCAGTTGAGGATATAACCTTAGGCGCGTCATTTAGGGTAAATTGAGGATACAGAGACGGAGTCCATATTAACACTGTTTTGTGTCATAGGCCTACTAATTTAACCCAAATTCCTTGGTTTTAACTGACGTGCAAAAGCTATTATTGAAACAGAACTTTACTTTGAGTCTTAATTACAACACGTACGTTAAAGACAAGTCCCTAACTTTCTAATTTATCGCGTAAATCCAGAAAATGGTGGTCATTGCATTTCCAAAGGGCTTCTGATGATTGTTGGAACTAGCGCGTACGAAGTGGGCGTGGTTTATGTTGGAAATACAGTTACAACTTACACTTACACTTACCATCAGCTATAGTATTAGGTCATTGATATCTATTATTCGCTTTTGCGTAAGTAGATGCCACATACACGTACGTACTGACCCATAAATTTGGTTATAGAGAATTCAGATGGGTTCGATAAGAATGCGTGTCTGAAATTTTTGTCCAGCATTTTGGGTCAGCCTACCTGACCCCAAAAGGTTCCAGCTAACAGAACCACCAGCACTTGTGGACCCTTTGGCGCGTCAGCTGACCTGGGAGGTGAGGAGACGTTCCCCCTGGCCAGGCGCGGATCCAGGGTTTTGTTAAAGGGTGCATGTGCCACATGGGAAAAGGGGAGAACCCACCCCCCCCCCCAAAAAAAACAAAAACAAAACAAAACACCCCAACAAACGCCCCCCAAAAAAACCAAAAGCCAAAAAAATAAATAAATAAAATAAAAAAATAAAAAATATTCCTCCGACTCCGACTAAAATCTAATCCAGGCTCTCTTATCGCAGGATGCCAGTAGAAATTTACATTTCAAATTTATTAAAATTTTGTTTGGGAAAAATAATCCTCATGCATTCACGTATCTTCCATTGTCTTCATTATTTATACGGAGAAAAAATAATAATATGCGGACCACAACCACTGGTAAAGGGCAGTATTGTCACGATCAGAGCAGACTTTCAACAGGGCATGACCATCGGTGGCCTAGTTAAAGATGAACACTGTACAGTGACTGAATATTAATAGCTAATTTATGCAGTAGCAACGGTAATATGACCTTATCATATGGGGTTACTATAGCCGTCACTTAGTTAATGCAAAAATAGCACTCAGATTCCATTCCCTGTTGATTGTGACGATACTGCCCCTAGATCAGTGGCCACAACTCGCGGAAGGGGGTTTCCCAATTGGTTACGTTAATTGAACATAATATTTTGTTTGAGGGCGCTCTAGAAGAAGCGAATTGGCATTACAAGTAGAGAAGTACATGTGCGTTAAAGCATGTTCCAAATCGTGTGACTTAAATAATTTATTAATGATTACCGTGGGAACAACTGCAATTCAGTTTGTGATAAGAACACATCAGCCAATAGCCTATCGTCTTAAAAGTAAATATTTATTGCCAGTGACATAACAATGTCTTCGTTACATTCGGTAGGCTAGTAGTACTAGTAGTAGTAGTGTAACGACTCTCGCTGCCGCACCAATCCGAGAGGAAGTATTGAGGAAGGGTTGACATTTAATTTTAATTTGGCTCATCAACAGTTAAAATGATTAAACTGACTTTAGGCCTCATTATTTTTGGTGTAATCATCACGAGTTTGACAGCTGTATCCAAAGAGCGGATGTGTGATGATAAACATCATAAACAAAGTCAAGATGTGGATGGGCTTGTTGGAATAGAAGGTAGGCCGGTTTCTCCAATTTCTTTTTTGATTTTCTTGTTAGCTCAATTTACTTTTATTCGGCCAATTCCCGGACATCCCTCTGACCTGTCCCTATTTAGCCCATGCCCCATGTGCACAAACACCAGGCGCATAGCCACAAAATTGTCAAGAGAAGGGCAGCGAAACAAATTTGGACAACAATACCCTGGAATATTTCCGCAGGGAAAATATTTTCAAAATAGTAGTTACTGGCCTTACTTTCGAACCTAGCAAGTTCTTTCTCAAGACAAAGGTTCGAAACATAAGGCAAATAACTACGATTTTAAAAATAGCCTTTAATGTTACTTGGGAACGACAAAAAGCTGATTCTGCTTCATGTAGTTGTACCCTCTTGTTTTGTTGTTTCTTTTACACTTTACTAACTTCTGCACACTCCTCTTATATGTGTATGTTTATTTCAGCTATAACGTTAATTATTTCCTTTGAGAAAGAACCTATAGGTTCGAAACATATGTAAGGCCAATAACCATTATTTTGCATTTATGCTACAAGTCCTTTTAGGTTGGTAAGCAGTTTGCAACAGCTAATTCTCTTATTATTAGGAAAAATAATTGATTGAGGATGCAGGTCACTACCCCTTGCCAATACACTGGACATCTCACTGTATTCTTGGCCTTGACCCCACATGTACAAAAAGATATGATCTGTTAATTAATTGTTACAATCTAAAATTTTGTGGTTATGTAAGCTTGTCCAACCAATGTTGGTGAAATTTTAATTTTTTTTTAATTAAAAAATTTAACGAAAAATTGAAAGTGAGCTGTGCCAGAATAATGGATTTTATGTCCAAATTGTCTGCATGTGGAAGGTTACCTGGCCTGTTTTTGTACATATGGAGGGAGTCCAGTGTATTTGCCCTAGAATGGAGCTCCCTCCTCCCTTTTAAGTGTAAAAAATAGGGTCAAATATTTCACTGTAGGGAAATGTTGTTTATTTATTTATTTTTAATGAATAAAACAAACAAAAACACAATGGGCCCCTCAATCCTCCCTTTCCCCCTGCCCCAACCCCCCTGCCTTGGCTACGCACCTCTGACAAACATTGTAATTGATGTAGAATTTTTCAATCAGCAGTCACTCAACAGTTAATGCTTTCCTTATAATGATTCCAAGGTTCCTGTAATAAGCCAGCCCTAAACGTACAGTCAGAGACCACAATGTCTGACTCATCACAAAGCCTCCTACCCCCACTGATGGATCAGCCAATGCAGTTAGTTAGACCAGACCCATCACATAAGAAGATAGAAATTGTTGAGGATAGTGTTAAGGTGAGCAGACTTCATATCCCAGCTGAGTCAAGTTATCTTCTTTCAAAACATTTAAAATCAACATAAAAAGTCCGAAAAAAAAGTCTCCGGTTTCTGGTCTCTGCACGCGTCGCCTCAGACCCGCGCGTCGGCATTTTTAATTTTCTTTTTTTTTGCTATGAAATGATATCCAATTGCAGCCAAAATTGGTGTACAATTGGAATTGAACCGAATGATGACCAGAAACCGGAGACTTTTTTGGCCTAAACTGAAGCTTTCTAAAAAAATCATACATTTGTCTAACTTGACGCACTTCTACAAATTTGTATTAAGTCGTCAAGTTAGACAAACTTAAATTTATTTAAGTTTGTCTAACTTGATGACTTACTACCGTACTAGACATATTTTTGCATACTCGTGGACGCACAAAATTGATGTTGGTATAATGACACACCCCCAAACTAGGGGCACAGAAAATGTACCCAATAAATAAAAGGTTTAGTCATGCTTCATCTTATTCCAGATGGTTGTAAAATTGGTTTTAATCTTGAAAACAAAATTTTTGTTTACATTTTGTAAATAAAATGGTATAATTTGGAGAAGATCCCAATTTAAATGTTTCATTTCATCCACTAATTAATTAGTCTTTGTTCGCTTCTTCCATAAGGAATATACATCATGTCCATTTTGAGGATTCATATTTCTTAAAAAAGTCATTGCAAATGCAAAGCATTCATATGTTTTGGTTTCCACATACAACAGGTCAGTGACAGCATAGAACATTAAAATCACAGATGTTCATGAAAACAATATTTAGGTCATGTACATTCCTTAATATTTGTATCTAGTAAAATCAGTGGTTAAACAACTTTTTCTCCTTTCACAGGCACTTACATGTACTTTCCAGTAAATCACACAATTTCACTATGATTTTTATTTTTGTAACAAGCATGACCTAAGTTTATGCAACCAGTTATAGGCCACAGTTTTGTATGTTTTCCGAGAAATGCTAAGCATAAGGGCGTGTCGTGGCCGAGCGGTTAAGAGCACCGGACTCAAGCTCTGGTGTTTCTGATCAGCAGAGTGTGGGTTCGAGTCCCGGTCATGACACTTGTGTCCTTAAGCAAGACACTTAACCATTATTACTTCGTCCTTCAGATGGGACGTAAAGCCGTAGGTCCCGTGTGTTGTATTAAAAACTATCAACGCACGTAAAAAGAACCCAGTACACTTATCGCTAAGAGAAGGGGTTTGCCCCGGTGTTTCTGGCAGGCCCGTATATGCCAATATATACCGTTAAAAGTTAGCGACATGCGGACTAGATTCGCCCTGCTGACTACAACTTCAGAAGGTTCAGAAGGTAAGGTAAGTGGCGAATTACGTACACGTACAATAATATATGTAGTATTTATTTAGTGAAAATAAAATGTGATTCATTTTGCCTCTTTGTTCCAACAGTCTTTGCTGAGGTTGACCAACCCAGTAGCTGTCATTGCTGTTGTAGGCAAGTATCATTCAGGCAAGTCATTCCTGTTGAACCAACTGATGGGGAAGGAGGGTAACTTTGGATTCACAGTGGGGCCGAGCCTTCGACCACAAACCATGGGAATCTGGATGTGGGGGAGGGTGAGTTTTAAACCCCAGCCACTGGTACCCTGATCATCTTTCAGTCAGAGTTGTAACCAAGTAATTTTTCCCGAGTCAAGGCAAATCACAATGTCGTTTTTGTACAAGTCAAGTCAAGCCACAAGTAAATTTTTTCTTAGTGAAAGTAAGTATCAAGTCATAGTTTTAACAAGCGAGTAAAGTCTGTCGCCTTTCTCATTTAATGTTGCCCGTCACATTCTTATGATCACTGTCATTGTTGAAAGTACAAAATGTAATCAAAAGTGCATCCTTATCCCCTCTTTGTAATCATGGTAAGAAAAAAATAAAAAGTTTGATACATTTTAGTGGAAGTTTTTTGTACAAGAATGTTGAGAAGTAATTTTTGTCCAAGTCAAGTCCAGTCACATTCAAATCAATTAAATCACTGACTCAAGTCAACAATTCTGCTTTTCAGTTTTCTATGTGACTGAAGTGTGACATTTCAGAAGGGATAAGTTGTTTGTGAACTAGTGGAAGTAAAATCACCCCAAGCATAGACACTCTCACGACAGAGTAGAAGTACATACGTATCAACTCTTACCTGTATCTCACCTGTAACTTTACTAGTTGACAACAGCAGGTTGGCCAGTGGGTATTAGAGTCCCAACTCGTGTTATATCCTCTATCCCTTATGGACCTATCCTTTATGGGAGATTCGTGGCCGAGCTGTCTGGTTCATCGGATTCAAGTTCTGGTGGCGTCAGAACGTGGGTTCAAATCCCTGCCTGGTCGGTCGCGGAGCTTGTGTCCTTGAGCAAGACATAATTGCTTTGTCCTGCGGATGGAACGCTAAGCCGTAGGTCCCACATACTACAGACATCAGTGCATGTGAAAGAACCCATAAAGACACTTATCGTGCAAGAGTAGGGGTTTACCCAGTGTCTCTGGTAGCTAATTGATGGCCCATTGAAAATCATCTAGGCTATAGGTGACATGGTTACCATCACTAAATAAAGCGTTTATTATTAGTAGTACATGTAGTAGCAGTAGTACATGTAGTTTTAACTGGAGCACCGTGTCTGATATGCTGGCTTCTGGCAGTCAGAATGACTGAAGGAATGATGATGAAAATTTAAACGGTGTCTTCTCTTTGTCAGTTCCATTGAATATCCCGAGGTTCTTGTATTTTGGTCAGCCCTGTGCATATCAAAGCACTCTGGCAGTGAAAATGCCCTTACATGTATAGTTCCTCTGGAATCAAACCCACAAGCTGAACTACAAGCTAAAGAGACACTAGGCCTGGAATTTCATTCTTATAGGAGCAAGGCCACTTTTCCTGAGTAAAGGACACTTTCATTAGAATATCAGAATGTCTACATTTTTAAGGGGCACCAACGTCAAGACCAGGGTAAGGCCATGTTGTCTAACTCCCTGGTCTCCATGAAATTTCATGCCTGAAGAGTAACCACTCAACCACAGTAATACTCCACTTGACTTTACTTGACTTTATTTCAGCCGGCTACGATGACTCTCCCTTCAGGACAAGAAATCTCTGTTATTTTCCTAGATACTGAAGGTGGGTCCACTTTTTGGGGGTAATAAATTCTTAAATTCATGAATTCTAACATTGAAATGGATCATTAGCCAATGGAAAATGGATTGCTGATAATCCATTTTCTATCAAATTTGAATTCATGTTTTCTCGAAAATGACAACTTGTCACATGGAATAACTCCTCTGTATGTTTGGTACCATTACCATCTTAAAACCAAGTAAGCTTTTAGATAATAATTTGCTCAGTTTATTTTCAGGTTATTACTGGTGATCTTAAACCCCTTTAACTATCCATTAAAAAACCTTTTACTCTTGAGCTAATTTTCCACCAATTTGCCACACTGGTTAAAAACAGTCAAATGCCTGGTTTTGACTGCTAGAGCAATTTCTTCCCCTGTGAGGTGGGGGGTAAGCTTTGTCTAGCTGACTAGTTTTGTCTAGCTGACTAGCCTTCCTTGTGTTAAGAAACGGCATGTCTGGTGTAGACTCAGTGTGACCATTGTGACAACTTGAAGGTTTTAGAATAAGTGTGCTTATTGGAAATGTAATTAAGTAAGAGTAATTGTGGTGACACCGTGTGAAATGCTCAATTGAGTAGTAATTAGTTCTGAAAAGAACTGGAGGTACAACTCGACGTTTCGATCAGTATGCTCTGATCGTCCTCAGGAGAATGCCGGACTCTGGAAAATGCTGCTGCTTAAGTAGACTGCTGGAGGATCATCCCATGAATTGTAATTAACTATTTAAGTTCATATACTATAGTTAGTTTTGGTGAGATGTTTTGGATATTTGAGCGTTTGAGCTGACACTTGCACAGGTTCATTAGTCCTTCAAATTCTGGTTTTCTTTTTACTTAAATGTTTTCTGATGTTCTTGTTAAGGTTTTGCAGCCAACAATGTGTCGGAGAGCTACGACGCCAAGGTCTTTGCTGTGGCTACCCTCCTTAGCTCATTCCTCATCTATAACTCAGTCAAAGTGATTGACCAGGCCGATTTAGACTATCTGGAGTTGCTGTCCAGGAGAACGCAGGTCAGTTATACAGTGTTATCAATATTTTTAAATTCAGTCGCAAGATCTGCAGGTTATAATCTTGTTGGCACACCCTGCATCCCCATATGTTGTTGAGTCAAAACCAGAATTTCCTGGGAAACATTTGGCGGCACTATATCCCAGCCAATGGCTTTCTTGATGAATGTTCTCAATTAGATATGTTACTATGTCAAGGTGTGTCAACAGTTTCGAGAACAATTATAGCTTGAAAACAGAGTATTGGGGGGGGGGGGGTTCTTTTTGTAGAAAGTGAAACTTTTTAAAGTGAATCTCAAGTTGGACAGAAATATATGTTCGTGCAAAATATTTAGTAATTTAGTATATATATATATTTATATATTTATATATTTCACGTCAGTTTCTTCCTATATATATTTATTCTGTGTACAACCACGTCAAAGGCTTGTATCCCGTTGTGTGATCCCCGCTACTGCCGTTACCCAGGTTATTTGCATCTGACCGGGGCTTGGTCCCTGGCTACTCGGCAGATATGGTTTGGCCTCTGACCTGGCCCCATAGAGCAATAGATAATTGGCATAAGTGGACCGCCCACCAACATAGGGGCTGGTTAGCTCAGTTGGTAGAGCGCTCGTATGGTATTTGAGAGGTTGCGGGTTCGAGTCCGTCATCAGCAATTTTTCTTTGCTCGCTTCCCGTTTATATATATGTACATGTATATATATGTACATTTATGGCAAGCAAAACATGATTGATCATCATCGGGGGTGTTGGTGGAGGGGAGGTGTTGTGTACTCCTCAGCATACGTGCCTCATGATTTCAATAGATCACTTGCAATTGGGTTGGTTTGGGAATTAGCCTTGCCATAGAAGTTTGTGCAGTAGTGTTTGGATGTCTTAGTTTATCAGGCATTTAATTTAAGCGATGGGATTGAACATTGTTTCATTTGCTGTGTTACGTGATTATGCAGCGAAAAGGAATAACCTGCATTTGGGATTTTTTGCTGAGCCCCTCTGAAAGTCTGGTCTGCATAATGTCTATCATGACGATCTTTATTAAAGTAACACAGTGTTTTGACGTTTTTGTTTGCAGTTGTTTGCCTTGAAGTCTCAGCTGTCCAGAGCTAAATGGGCCCAAGACTTCAACCATGATCTCTTGAGCTTCCCACCTCTCATATGGGTAAATTAAACATTGGCAGTTAATTAGTTCCATTTTGTGTCTCAACATTCCTCCATTTGTTCATATGCCTTCTCACTCACTTTTCAGTTATTTGGGACTAATTCACCAACTATTTCCCTGTGCGCCGCCATAATTGCAGTTGTAACCAATATTCCATATCAAGCTTTCATTTTTTATACAGTCAGGGGGGTTGGCACAGCAGTTTTGCAAAAATTTTTACAAATATGCCAAAGAACATGCACAGTATACCTACCACAGAAGAAGACAGAGCAAGATGGCGACATATGGGAGAGGCTTTGCCCAGCAGTGGGAAGATTATTATTTGTCATCCTGTAGTGGAGCTGTTCTGTTCCATTTATTCCATCAAATTTGATACGTCAAAAACAACAGTCAGGTATTTACAACATCATTTACACAAGGAAAGACAAGACTAAACAAATCATATTCAAAGCAAATAGAGAATTAGCTGTTGCAAAATGCTTACCAACCTAATGGACCTGTAGTATAAATACAAAATAAATGTTATTGGCCTTACATTTCGAACCTAGCAAGTTCTTTCTCAAAGGCAAAGTGAGCACTTGCTTTGCCTTTGAGAAAGAACCTGCTACGTTCAAAACATAAGGCCAATAACATTTATTTTGCAAATTCAAAACAATTATATCCCAGTTTTATATGTTAAGAGCCTTTACAATGTTCCTAAACGAATTAGAAAGAAAATGGAAATAAAACTTCTCGACTTCTGAAAGTAACCGAGAGTACCTCCTGATCCATCCTAACTGCTGCAGGTTGTTCAGGACTTTGTGCAGATCACTGGGAATGACGAGCCGACCGCATCTGATTGGCTCCATGAGATGATGAAATCCTCAGCCTGGGAGAATGAGAATCACCGCATCAGTCTGATGGACATCTTCCCTGATGTGAAATGCCACACCCTCTTCTTCCCTGCAACTAAGAAAGCAATCTTACAGGATTTATCTCTGGTAACTATATGGGACTCGGTTTCTAGGTTTGAAACATAAAGCAAATAACTACTATTTTAGGACTCCATTTCTGTTAACTTTTAATAATAGTGGCTTCTTATATAGCGTTCAATTCTGTCACGCAGTGACGCTCATGGTGCATCAACATTATTACCCCTGTCATTGGGACAGTTATATCATTCCTAGAGAACCATCTCAACTCCCTGGGGAGTATGCAGCCCATGCTGCCAAATCTGTAGTGCAACGAGCTTAATCAAACACAATTACCATCTCTGCCCTCAAAGGTCCCCATTTATACTCCTGGGTGAAGAGAAGCAATTGCAGTTAAGTGTCTTGCTCAGGGACACAAGTACCACGGTCGTGGCCAGGATTCGAACCCACATTCTGACCACTCGACCATCGGAACACAAGTCTGATGCGCTAGACCGCTCGGCCATGGCACCCCACTATTACTAGGGCTGGGACGGTTAACCAGTTAACCATGTCGAAATTTGGTAACTGGTGAACCGATACCAATATTACCCCCAAAAAAAGACTTACTCTTTTACCGCATTGATTATTAAACAATCATCGGGGGAAGTTTATTGATGCTTTTTGATTAACTAGCTTGTGTGTCTATCAGGTGCCAACTTTTGGTTAACCGGTTAACCGACCCTGAACGTTGCGGTTAAACGGTTAGCAAACTAACTGGTAACTCTCGGCATTAACTATTACACTATTGGGTAATCTTGAAAAACATAAATGACCACACATGAAACTTACTTGGTATAAAGTTGGTTTACATCGCCAGTAACAATTTGTCTTGTTGAAGGTTTGTCCTTGTCATATATAGTGTTAAATAAAAATATATAGTCGCCTAGACATATTCACTTATTGTTTGCCCCTTTTTATTAAAACATTTAAACCCACTATATATACACTCTTGGTAATCTTGAAATGAATAAATGATCATTCTTTACATAAAACTTACTTGGTGCAAAGTTGTTGATGGTATCAAACATCCCTTGAAATATCTCTGTCACGTCACGTGTGGTATTGTTTTATAGTCAGATAATTTCCAAAACGAATTTATTGGAATCCAAGGACAGACATTCAACATTGGAATGATTATGAACAATCTGAATGGAGCAGAACACTTCTGTGGGAGCCATTAACAGTGTAGTCAATAGTATACAAATGAATGTTTATGATGATTATGAACAATCTGAATGGAGCAGAACACTTCTGTGGGAGCCATTAACATTTCAGTGGAGTCAGTAGTATACAAATAATGAATGTTTATGAGTGCAATGGTGAGAATATTTTCATAAGTTGAAAGATGGAATATGTTCCATTCAACGAGGCGAAGCCGAGTTGAATGGAACATTTCATCTTTTAACGAATGAATATATTCCCTCCATTGCACAAATGCAAAATTAACATTCATTATTTGTTTTATATAACATCCAAATAGATCTTTGTCATTTGATTGGAGGATAAAACTATAAGAATAAACAAAATATACAAGATTGTATTCTGACATCCACTACTTTATTTTTCGGCTTATGACGCACGGTTTGCTCGAATGGTTGTGTCTTGTCAAAAGAGGGCATTTTGTACTGCTGTGTACATAAGCATAATGTGGTCTAGCATGCAATAGATCAAATGGGATGGAGCAAAAATGCACGGTGAATGGAACCAAAATGCATGGTTTACGACGTAGGCCATGTAATGGTTTGATTAATGAATGCCGTGTGACCTACAATCCTCCAATCAAATGACAAGGATCTACTTGCGTGTTATATAAACACAATTAATCAGCATTGCTGGAAATAGCTGCTTGACACAGCAGGGTACCCTCAACATATTTCTTTGTTTTTTTTACAGGCACATGAAGATGACCTAACAGCAGAATATAAGATAGAGAGAAATCGACTTATACAGACCCTCCGAAAAGGAATCGTCCCTAAGGAGAAAAATGGTACAAATCTCTTCAAATTTCTTAGGACACTCAATGTTATTTTTTTAGAAATTGAAATTCACTGTTGCATTCTGGGAAAAAATGAAAACTCCTTATTACGTAGTGCACACCTTAGTACAGGAGATCACTAGATCAGTGGGATGAGAAGAGAACATACCGTATCGTTTATACTGTACAGTCTATAGAAGGGAGGCGTGTATTACAAACCACTATAGAAGGGAGGCGTGTATTACAAACCACTATAGGCGTGTATTACAAACCACTATAGAAGGGAGGCGTGTATTACAAACCACTATAGAAGGGAGGCGTGTATTACAAACCACTATAAAGATTTATTGCCTATGATTAAAGGGGCAATATCATGATCAACAGGGCATGGAATCGGAATTCTAGTTTTAGATTAACTCAATGATTGCAATAATACCCCACATGATACGGTCATATTACCGTTACTGCTGCATAAATCAGCCATTAATTTTCAGTCACTGTGTTAATCTTAAACTAGGGCATCGATTCTATGCCCCGTCAAAAGTCTGCTCTGATCGTGACGATACTGCCCCGTTAACTGACCGAAACTGTCAATACCCGGTTCCATGTTTTGGTTCCAATTACCCATAAAAGTTCCAACTGAACATTTAAGCCACACAAATGGAAGTCTCCGAAAACGAAGAAAACTTTGATAAAGGCTTTAAAAATAACATTTGCCGATGGCCTTTCAAATAATTGCCGGCTTTTGTATCATGTATCTAGTTTTTTTGAGTTGACTGCCGTCGTGCCAGTTGTTGGCAGTTATTGGATTAGTGCGAATGTGGGACACATGAGTTCTTTTTGTATGTGTGTGGGGATGCTAGGAGTCATTTTTAATATAGAGGCGGGAAATTATTCACAGTAAGTCCACATTTATTGTGACTCTAATAAAACAAGAGAAACTTGTGTTTGTATTGGTTATTTTATACATTCGGGAGTATTTATGTGTCTTTACAAAAAATTACGGGTACCCTGATATCTGAAGATTTCCAAATTCGGGTGTCCAGTCCCCGAAATAACCGAAAACGTATATCCTTAACAATGATTTTATTCTTTTAGAATGGAAAGGAAATTATACATTTCACTTAAAAATTGCCGGAAACTCTGTTAAAGAGTAATTTAGATTCAAAATGAATTTATGATGGGATCCACAATAGATTAATTTTGGGTAATATTTACTGTAAAACCATTCTTCTTGTGATTATTTTGAGAATGTATGATTTTGTTTCTTTTCCTCAAGTAAAATAGCAGTGTTCCGGCGAAAAGGAAAATTTTCAGATAATTACTAGTTAATTTATTTTTTTTACTTTTTGTTAGGTCGACCAATCACAGGTGCTGAATTGGTATCGCTGATCAATGTCTTGGTTACAGCAGCCAATGAGGGGTCATTGTCCCAGGTATGTAAAATTTAATATGGGTTTGGAGTGTGATTTTCAGGTTCAATAAATACCATTTGACAACAGTGATTTACATGTAGCTTAAAACCGTTTCATAAATTCATCTTTAAGGCTGTGCCACATACCTGGATACCCGGATACCTGGATACCCGGATACCCGGATACCTGGATACCCGGATACCCGGATACCCGGATACCTGGATACCCGGATACCTGGATACCCGGATACCCGGATACCTGGATACCCGGATACCTGGATACCCGGATACCTGGATACCCGGATACCCGGATACCCGGATACCTGGATACCCGGATACCTGGATACCCGGATACCTGGATACCCGGATACCTGGATACCTGGATACCCGGATACCTGGATACCCGGATACCCGGATACCCGGATACCTGGATACCCGGATACCCGGATACCCGGATACCCGGATACCCGGATACACGGATACCCGGATACCTGGATACCTGGATACCTGGATACCCGGATACCCGGATACCCGGATACCCGGATACCTGGATACCTGGATACCCGGATACCTGGATACCCGGATACCCGGATACCCGGATACCTGGATACCCGGATACCCGGATACCCGGATACCTGGATACCTGGATACCCGGATACCCGGATACCCGGATACCCGGATACCCGGATACCTGGATACCCGGATACCTGGATACCCAACCGAAACTGTCATTAACCGGTTCCAATTACCCGTAAATGACTATTGAAAATTTTGACTAAACATTTAACCCTAACTCCCTAGGCCCATTTGCTTACACATAACCTGAATCCTCCAAAATCCTTCAGTAGTAAAGCAAGCACATGACATGTATGCACACATGTGTTTCTAATGTGTGATACATGTACATGGCCAGGGACCCTCCCTGCATGCATAGAGCAATAAACAGTGTCCACTGACCCAAGCACTGACCTTGCAATCACTACAACAAACATGGATGTACATGTACCATGGAAAGGCAAGTATGCCTAATAACTTCAATCCTCCAAAATCCTTCATTTTAATAGCAAAGAGCATGTAACCTCAATCCTTCAAAATCCTTCATTTTAGCAAAGAGGATTTTGGAGGATTTGGGAGGGTTAGGGTTAAGCCACACAAATGGAAGTGTCCGATTTTTTTGTTAACAAAATATGTGTGTGGAATGGGGATTCTACGAGTCGTTTTAATACAGAGGTGGGAAATTATTGCAGTAAGTCCACATTTATTGTGACTCTAATCAAACAAGAGAAAGTTGTGTTCATATTGGTTATTTTATACATTCAGGAGTATTTTTATGTTTTTACACAATTGTTTACGGGTACCCAGGTATCCAAATATTTCCAATTTCGGGTATCCGGTTCCCAAAATAACTGAAAACGCACAGCCTTATTCATCTTTATTTAAAAAAAATAACATGTTCATTAGGGAAGAAACCAACAGTAACTTGAACTAATTAGTTTTACATTCAAATTTGACCATTTTGTTATTTTTTAATTACCAATTCTTGATCTAACATTTAATGTTATATCTAGATTCCAAGTCGCTGGTCAGCATTTATTCAAAGCATGGAGCAGTCAGCCGTTCACGACTGTCTCAAGTTTTATGATACAGAAATGATGGTGCTACATCAGCAGTATGAGATGGGTCCCATAGATGAACAAGAACTGCAGGTACAAACCAAGTATTATGTTAACTAACAATCCAGGACAATCATCATTTGTGACATCCTCTCCATCATCTCTCCCATACAACAGTAATAATAATAATAATTATGTGGTTACTACAGAAGGCAGCACTATTAGGGACAGCAAGGATTCTGCGAAAGACACTCGAAATCTAAGGCTACGGGACGTAGCTTGACGTGAGGTTTAACTGGCAGAAAGGAAAACAAGATCTTTCTTTTCATGCTGTGCTAACAAGAAATAATTATATTTATTGATATATTGCACTTATCTACCAAACTAATACCCCTTTGACACCGTTATTATTACCCCTGCTCATTAGGCTCATAATTCATTCCTGAAACCATCTCACCTCCCTGGGGAGAATAGAGCTCAACTGCAGCCATTTTTGACACATATAGGGCTATAATCAAGCACAACAACCAACTGTCACTATGAATAACTTTACCCTAAAAATGCCCTGAAAATCCGTTTTACTGTGAAATAAAAAGTTCACGGCAATTTCACGATGACACAACACTGTGAAAACGCCATGAACTTCCCGTGAAATCACCGTGAACATTATTGATAGTATCTGGGAGGAAGAGACACCGTGACATTGCTGTTATTTCAAGGCAAAATGGATTTTCAGGGTATTTTCAGTGTGAAGTTGTTCATAGTGTGTGCCCTCATGCTCCTTAGTGGGTGTATGGAGAGAAGCCATCAGAACAAGCCATCAGGTTGTCCATATGTTACCCCTTTCATGATCCTCTGGTCGGCCAGCACACTAAATTTGACATCAGCAACTGTTTGATTTCTTAATTCTTTTTAATCATAGCTATGGCATGAGATGTCTGCAATTAAAACGGTCAAACTCCTTCAGCAGGTGTTGTATGGGTGAGTTCAGATTTTGATATTTTGTTTCTTATTTTGTGTAATAATGAATTTTTATTTCTACAAATAGTGTGTAAGTAGTGTATATACACAGCTTTGGTAATTACCCTATTACAAAATAACTGAATTATAATCTAAAAACTTTGTGGTTTTCATCACCACCACCACCACCACCACCACCACCACCACCACCACCACCACCACCACCACCACCACCACCACCACCACCACCACCACCACCACCACCACTTTGACCTCAGTCAACAGGTTTACTGATTGCTTTTGGATGGTTTTCTTTTGAATTTGATGCAGATTAGGTGATGTTCTTGATGGGGCATCTCAGGAGTTGAGTAGCCAGATTCAAGAGAAATATCATCGCACTGTTGAGGTGAACGAGAAGAAGATGAAGCTACGATGTAGCGAGATGCAGCACAGAGTAGAGGTAACTGTTAAAAGGGTTCTCTAAGCAAATGTCAATAATGGACCTTTTAAGAGAGGTTACACTATGAATAACTTTACCCTGAAAATGCCCTGAAAATCCGTTTTGCTGTGAAATAAATAGTTCATGGCAATTTCACGATACAACACCATGAAAACACCATGAAATACTAGTTTTGAGCTTTGCATGGTGGAATATCGATATCGTTTCGGTTTGCGGTAACACCATGTGTTACCTCCTGAAGAAGATTAGAGCAGGCTAATCGAAACGTTGAGAATAACCCGTGAAGTCCCCATGGTTCTCCCTGAACCATATTAACCCGTGAAGTCCCCATGGTTCTCCCTGAACCATATTTCTCACTTAGCGACAGTAGAGAAAACGAGTTGCCCGAAATTGGTTCTCCCTTGAACCTTTCTCACTTAACGAAGGTTGAGATACGAGTTGTACGATACGGTTCTTTTCAGAACCTGTACCTCAGCTTCACGTTAGTTGAGATAAACACATGGTGTTACCGCAAACCGAAACGATACCATGAAATACTCTTGGGATTCCTTCGCCGTGAAAACGCTGTGAAAACGCCATGAACTTCTCGTGGCAGTTTTGGGGCAGCTCATTCATTCTCGAGAGCGCTGTGAATTTGCTGTGAAATCACAGTGAACATTATTGCCAGTATCTGAGAGGAAGAGACACCGCAAAATTGCAGTGAAATTACACCGTAAAATTGCAGTGAAATTACGGTGAACTGTTATTTCAAGGCAAAATGTACATTCAGGGCATTTTCAGGGTGAAGTTGTTCATAGCGTTATGCCATAAGAAAACTAAACAACATAACTTAGTTTTATTATCACAACCCAATGTAAAATATTGTTAAAAGGTATTTTGTCTGAACTCCTTTTGTCTCAATTTCAGAAAAGCCTAATAAGGTCTGCTGGTGGAAAACCAGAGTGGCTGGGATTCAAATCCACATTCTGAAGGCTGTAGCCTATCAAGATACTTCTGTATTTTGCTTTATATTGTTTGTGTGTACAGCTAGAAGGAGAAAGCAAACTTGGAGAGTTATCATTGCCCATGAAGACATCACTGCTTAAGGCCAACTATGCACAGATCAAGGCTGAGTGCATTGACAGCTACACCAGTACCCTCTCAAAACTACAGAAGAGTACGCCTTTCATGAAATTCCTGGACCAGTTGAAGGTACATGTAAAGACCATTTGGCCATCTTCAGCTGTGTCCCTTGATTTAGCTGAATGTTCCCTTTTTATGATGTTTAAACGCACAGAAACCAGAAACCTGAAACCTGAAATAACTATCAGAAGACTGTATACCTACATGAAGTGTGCCAGCCTGCCATAACCCAGTCCACGGCATTGCATGTACTCCAAATGCGCGCATGCGCAACGAGCATGGTTACAAGTGTTGGTACACTACCCAGCCTGCTGTAGGGCGTCATGGTATTAGGCGCGGGTGAATGTGCAAAATACGTACAGCGCAGCAGAGATTGCATATTGTGGGTGCACATTATAAAGTTTCCCAGACTGGACTATTTCTTTTTTGAAACCTTGCACGTCATTCTATGGAACAATACATCATGAATGGCCCAAATTGGCTTTAAGATGATATTTTTTATGTAACACCCAAGTAGATCCTTGTCATTTGATTGGAGGATTGTAGGTCACGCGGCATTCATTTAATAATAAAACCATTACATGGCCTACGTCATAAACCGTGCATTTTGGTTCCATTCACTGTGCATTTTGGTTCCATTCACCGTGCATTTTTGTTCCATCCCATCTGATCTATTGCACGCTAGACCACATCATGCGTTATATACACAGCAGTACAAAACGCCCTCTTTTGACAAGACACAACCAATCGAGTAAACCGTACGTCATAAGCCAAAAAATAAAGTAGTGGATGCCAGAATACAATCTTGTATATTTTGTGTATTCTTATAGTTTATCCTCCAATCAAATGACAAAGATCTACTTGGATGTTATATAAAACAAATAATGAATGTTTTGCATTCGTGCAATGGAGAGAATATTTTCATTCGTTGAAAGATGGAATGTTCCATCTTTCAACTCATGAAAATATTCTCACCATTGCACTCATAAACATTCAGTTATTTGTATATTATTCTTCCACACACAGATGTCTTTAGACAACATCCGTGATTCGTTTTTGCTGAAGAATTCCCAGCTTCTACAAGGTGTTCTTCAACAAGCAACCCAAACATCGCTAGGTATTTATCATATGTATATCAAGTGTATCATCTCTGCCCTAGTAATGAGGAGTAGTTGGCATCCTGGCAACATAATGTTTTTGTATTGTATTGTTTTGCCAAAATAAAATAAATAATCACAGTAATAATAAATGTTTTGTACAGCCATGACAATATTTAAGCGCCTTTTTTAGCAAACTTAATTTGGCATTTTGTGAAATGTTGAAGGTCCGAGTCCTGTTTCATTCATTTTGTCTGTGTACATACCAAAAATTCCTTTATTTACCTAGGCAGTTTTCCTTGTGTTTTATTTGATGATTTGATATTTAAAAATACCAAATCCTCTCTAAGTGATACCCCCAAATGCTGTTTTGTAACATTTGGAGTGATTCCAGTTTTCTCTGCATGTATTTACTTTAATGGCCTCTGAATTGCCCCCACAGAGTAGCTACCGTAAGAGGGGAGGTTCCCCCCCACAAAAGCAACACACAAAAAAAAAGCACAAAAAAAAGAAAAGAAGAGAGAAAAAAAAATCCTTTTTTGTATTTGTCCACAGCAAAATATTCGACCCCATTTTTACCCTGAAAAGGGGGGGGGGGGTAGTTAATGACCTCAATCAAAATATTATCCAGGTGAATTATTTTAGAGGCTACTTTTTTTCAAATTGTTCACCACCCCTCGCTTGACAAATTTCTGGCTATAATTATATATATATATATATATATATATATATATATATAATATATATATATACACACGCACCTGTATAACAAATACTGTACTATTAACATATCTTCCCAGCTGTTTGTGCATCTCATCTTGTGAAACAGTTCATTGTGTACCCTGAATGAAATCATACTGGTTTTTAAATTTTACTTTTTCCCTCCAGAGGAATTTACTAATGGGATGCACAACACACACCAAGAGCCACGTACTCCCAAGACAATGAAACGCTTGAGCCTGGATTCCAAAAAGAGAGCCGTTAGTCTCTTCACTCAAGAGGCTAGCATTGCTGCAGAGGAGACTACATACAATGCACACCTAGCCTTGATGAAGGTACAGATTTAAAGTCCCCTGGCCTATTGGTAATGTCAAAAAAACATACGGTGACAGTGTTAACCCTTTCCTTACCATAGTCGACTTTAGTCGACCAAGCTTTCACACAAAAAAGCACTCAAGCCTGAGCACAAAGGCCATTTGTTATAAAGCTGTAGTTTTGTCCATGTTCACCCTCCATACCCAAGCTTACAATGGTTGGAAAGAGCAAGATCGGATCTTTCCATTGATGGTGAAATAGAATAAGGTTGCTATTATGCAATCCCTTCAAATTGGAGTTGAAAGATCCGAAATGCCAAACACCTACGGAGCGCCATGTGTTTGTGTACAAAAAAGTGTTTGAGTTTACAGATCACACTGAGGAAACAAAGACCAAGAACTTGGACATTTATTGACCAATCTTAATGTTTTTTGGATTTTATGAAAGGCAATTCAATAAGTAAGATATTTTTTATTATTTATTTTGCTGTAAAATGATATCTTCAAGGTGATAATAGAGTTTGTAAAATTGGTCTTTGAACACAAGCTTTCTGTTGTGTAAGAATGTATGCTTCACGCTTGAGTGGTCAAACAATTCGGTACTGAGAGGGTTAATTGAAAATTACTTTGTGTAAATTTGATATCATCGAACATTCCTTCAAGTGTGCTATCAGTTTAGTTAACCTACATGAATCCTTATTGGTTCAGTTTACGGTAAAACCATGCGGCTTAAATAATAATAATAATAATAATAATAATAATAACAATAATAATAATAATAAGGTGCTTGATATAGCGCCCAATACCAATGAAGGCCTCTGGGCGCTTTACATATACATGTAAATGCATAAAACTACCAAATATAATTAAATTACCATTCCACATTGTAAATTTATACAGCTAAAAATACCAAGAAATCCATAAAATGTACATTAAAAGAGTGGCCGGCACTCATAAGTCTTAAAAGTAAACTTTAAAAACAATTATACAAGCATAGAGCATAGAACAAATTGCTAAAATCCGCGGGGAAAACCCCGGTAAAGTTCATTATAAGAACAAATCAAAAACAAAATTCAAAAAAATACGGATGACCCAACACAAAAAAAAAGTATAACCATTTTGAATTGGATAATAATAATAATAATAATGTCGGGCATTTTAAAGCGCTCTTAAACAAGGTATCAGAGCACCGTACATTATGACCCCTGCTCATCAGGCGCATAAATCATTCCTGAAACCATCTCAGCTCCCTGGGGAGTATACAGCTCAATTGCTGCCATTTCGGCGCATATGGGCTAATCAAACACAACAACCTGCTGTCCATACAGACGAAACAAGAGAAATATATGAGCTAATATGGAGCATGTAAATGGAAACAAATCCGATGGACGGCATCGCACTCAACATTTGAATAAAGATTTTACAATGCCAAAAACAAAACCAGCTACACAATTGGATTATTGAATAGGTGGGTTTTTAGACATTATTTGAAGATGGTAAGTGACTATCTCAATTATGGGGAAGTGAGATTGTGGTTTTGATAAGAACCTTATAGGTCTTCTCTGCGTTTTGACTGGCATGCTCTAGTCCTGTAAGATCCTACACGTATAATCCTTTTCCTACAAGAAATTGTTTATATTATGTATATAAGTAAGACTAATTGCGGTGACACTATGTGAAATTCTCAGAGCACATTGATCGAAACGTTGAGTTGTACCTCCAGTTCTTTTCAGAACTAATTACTACTCAATTGAGAATTTCACATGTTGTCACGGCAATTAGTCTTATTTATCATCCTCATCACCATGCAAAGCTACAAGTTTTACCTATTATGCATATACTTGTTCATTCAACATTTCATTTCCATGCAAATAGCATGCAATACAATAATGAAAAACTTGTAAATCGATGTAAAATTAAATCAAACAAATTAACAGAGTTACCAAAGACAAGTAATGATGAATTTCAGAAAGAAATTATGTTACATGGTGGGAGACTTGTGTTCAAACAAAAATGGCAAACTGTTAGCACAGTAAGCATTTTATAGTAAAGAGCTTGATATTATATTTGAAAGGTTAAGAAATGTATTTGTGTATTTGTTGTGTGATAGGCAGATATATCGGAAGCAGAACAAGACCAATGGAAAAAGAACAACGAACTGCTGAAAGTGAAATGCCAAAAAGAGGTATACCATTAATAGTAATAGGTTTGCAGGAACATTATGTTAGCCATTTCAATTTGCTGAGAGTCAGTGCTATGATCATATTTTGCATTCAGGGATTCCAGTAAAACATGACTACAGCTTGAAACTTACTCTTAAATCAGTTGCTAACTCGGACGCTGGATTTTGACAAAACAGGCTCCTGTTCTCATTGTGAACAGTCACTGACGAAATTACTTCATACTGATCGTAGCACTGATACTTCATATATACTTCATATATACGTCATATATACTTCATATATACTTCATATATACTTCATATATACTTCATATATACTTCATATATACTTCATATATACTTCATATATACTTCATATATACTTCATATATACTTCATATATATTTATTTAGTAGGGGTGTAATCATAAAGGGTCTAGAATTGAGAGCGGGTCAGAAAGTATTTAGTTTTGTCAAAGCATAGCCAGTATGTCATAATTGTCCATTTTTATTATACTCATGTAGGGTTAGATGCCAACATGTCCTGAGAAAAATCAAGAATAATATACTTGGTGTTTAAATCTGAAATATTTGTTGCTTAGATTTGATTCAGAGAGCTTATATGTAAATCGGACTATATTTGTGCATTCTCAGGTAAATGGACTTGCTCAAACAATGCGGGACAACACTGACAGCACACAGCTACCTTTACCAGTTAATGATACAGACCTAGATCACAGGTAATTAAACAAATCTGGAATGTTAAAATGCTGTCACATAATTGCAGTATAATTGGAGATTTTATTAAAAGCATATCTTATCAGCATATCATTATTTTGTTGTTACTATGACAATACTGCGAACAGAGCACACTGTTTGAAACTTCAAGAATTATATTGACTACTGTTTTTTATCGAAACAACTTCTTCTCAGAACAGATTAGTATACATGGTGTTTCCCGTAAACCTATCTTTCTTGACATTACTGAATGTTTCTTAATCTTTTCAGACTCACTCAAGAAGCCACCAGAGCAAAGTCATTGTTCAAAGAACTCCTTGTAAGTTTGTGTTGTTTGTAAGGTTCTGTTAGGCTTCAAAAGGCAAATATACTGAACAGCAAAAGAAACGCAAGTCCGAGGACAGCAAAAGTAACGCAAGTCCAAGGTCTTGTCAAGTTTTCAAACAGAAGACAAACCATTTTGATTCTTATCACTCATTTAATGAAAAATGCTTTCAATTTGTGAGCTGAAAGTGACTGTTGAAATTGCATTGCAAGATTTTCACATTCAACAGTCACTTTCAACTCACAAATTGAAAGCATTTTTCATTAAATGAGTAATTAGAATCAAAATGGTTTGTCTTCTGTTTGAAAACTTGACAAGACCTCGGACTTGCGTTTCTTTTGCTGTCCTCGGACTTGCGTTTCTTTTGCTGTTCAGTATATATAGGCTTACTTTTACTTCTAAAATTGGGGATCAATAATTTCAGTAACTTCGAATAATTGGCCTTTCCCCATTTTTAGAGAGATAATGTGGTAAGAAATATAAACAACTTGAGTTTTATTATCTAAACGTATGGCGAAATATTGTAAAAGGCTTTTGTCTCAAATTTAGAAAAGCCTGTGATCCACTGGGGTATATATAGAAGACTATGGTCTCTTTTACGTTAACCCAATTAACAGTGCTGATATTCTCTGCGTTATTTACACAAATTTGTTTGCCAATATTGGGGTGGTTTCTGTCCACTGACATCAAGAAGGTGATCTTTAAATGTAAGAGGTCCCTTTTCTTTTTTACTTTACTCCACCTACACTGCACTACACCTCAGGTTTTTCTGAATTTTAGACAGAAGGGCATCGTATGAGATTTTACAATATTTCACTGTGGGTTTAATAGATAAAACTTACATTGTTTAGTTTCCTTACAACATAACCTCTCTCAAAAATTGGTGAATTATTGATATTTGCTTTAGTGCCACTCTTTAAAGGGACAATAGAATCACGATCAGAGCAGTTTTGGGCATAGAATCGGTGTCCTAGTTTAAGATGAACATATAGTGACAGAAAATTACTGGCTCATTTATGCAGCAGCAACGGTAATATGACATTATCTTGTGGGGTATTGTTTTCAGTCACAGAGTTAATCTAAAACCGTGACTAGCGCTCCGATTCTATGCCCAGCGACGTAGCCAGGACTTTTTCAGTGGGGGAAGGGGGAGGGGGGCACAGGGGGCCATTGCTTTTCAGTGGGGGGGCCAGGGGTATGGGTTTTTTCTCTTTTCTTTTTCCCTTCTATTTTTTGAGGCACCATGAGGGCCAGGGGCACTGGAAATTTGTGGGGGGGGGGAGGGGGGGGAAACGTGCCCCCCCTGGCTACGCCGCTGTCCATGCCTTGTTGACCGTGACGTTTTTGTCCCTTTAATGATTACAATCCTAGAATAATGGAAACCGGCAATTTCCCAATGCTGTTCTGTTTGATTTTTATTTGAAGACGGCTTCAGCTGAAGATCCAGTTAACCGCTGTCACACTTTTTACTAATAATCTCAACTTCATTCATCATTGTTTAGTTTGTTGGCTTACTTTCCTATGTAAGAGGTGTGATGATGTGATTGATTGATTTGATCCCTAGGAGGACTTTTCATCATTGCCATCGTATGAAGAGTGTTTGATGCAGCTCCAGCGTCTGATTCATGCCGTTTGTGGCCAGAGACGACAGGAAAACATGGAGGCTTACTCAAGAGAGGTTAGAATAATAATAACAATAATACAAACTAATGAACCATTCTTTTATTGTGCATTTAATAACAGATTTATGCATTACGTTATCTTATTTCCATAGACCTATAACCAGACCGAGGGATCTACTCAATTCAATTCAATATTACATTTATTTCCACTCTCCAGATACATTACAAATGGACAAATTAATGACATGTACATGCTAAGAGTATACAATGTATAAGAATAAATAACAGAAAATAAGATACAAACATAATAAGCAAACGCTTGTAAATGTCGGCTTTAACCCTTTCATTACTGGGCCGGATGTACGCGCAGTCCTGGGCGTTTGTATGTGTATTTATACACCGTAGGTTATCACAGAGGCTCGCATTGCGGGCCTCACGTACGGAGCCGACCAATTTTGTGGTGCGCGCTGTGGGCCCCACGGTGTGAAAGGGTTAAACAAACTGTTATTATATAAGTTTTGAGGCTTTGCATGGTGGAATATCGATATCGTTTCGGTTTGCGGTAACACCATGTGTTTATCTCAACTAACGTTAAAATATATGCGTATATAAACATGCAAAGATAAAGCAATGAATGTATACATAAGTGAGACAAAAAAGAAACTGTTTAATGAGCAGAAAATGTATCAGAATGAAGGCACAATCACCACAATAAGCAAGAGCTTGTAGGGGTGTGCCTAGAAGGTTTGGGAGAGGGGTGGGCAAATGGCTGCAGGGGTAGACTTGTGAGTGGGAATCAGTACAAAGCCATTCAAAGCTTCACCAATGGCATAGTGTTAGCTAAAGGGGTGTCTGGGTGTCTTTTGGACACCCTGTTTCAATTTTGGACACCCTATTTCATCTGTCATTTGCATGTAAAAGTATTTAAGTAAACAATTTGTGGACACACTGTTTTTTGAAATTTCTAGCAGACTTGGACGTCCTGTTTCTAAATCCTGGGTAACGTCTTGACCAATGGTATCTCACCATGCTATCACCTGACATTCATGTAAAATTAAGTGATGTTAAACCATCAGACAGTTAACTTGTTTTGAACATATTGTTATTCCTATTTGTTAGGTCGAGGTACCACTTCAATCCGCCAAGAAAGTTGCCCTCTTATCAGCTGACAAGTACAACACAGTATTTAGCCTTACCACATTTGTAAGTCTTTTAAGCTGATAAATAAAGGAAGTAATGAAACTAATTATTTTGTCAAATATTTCATAAAAGAAGGGGTCGCTCTGATTGGATTGTTCAGTATCCCCAAAAATGTTTCCCCCTTTGTAAAATGTCTGTAAATTCATCTATACAGGGTGTCCCCATAAAAAGTATACCGAGATCAAAATTACTGTAATGGCAAAACTACTTTATATATGGGAAAGAGAAATATATCTCTAGAAAGGGTAGAATGTCCTCTTTGCAATGGTATACAGCTTGTGATGTTATTGACACAGGTGAGTGAACAAATTAGACAGATGTTAAGGGTACTGAAAGCAGGACTGTGACAAGTTTGCATATTTGAACAACAAATCTCAACCATGCAAGTGTGCAGAATACCAAATGCCTTTGTTTTTTCAACACATTCTTGAAAACAAGGAATGTACCTAAAACAATGTAATCTGCTTTGTTTTCGCTACTTAGCTCAAAAGTTTAATGTGCAGGTTTTTTAAAATGCTTTTTGGACCTTTGTTATTCAAATATGTAAACTTGTCACAGTCCTGCTTTCAGTACCCTTAACATCTGTCTAATTTGTTCACTCACCTGTGTCAATAACATCACAAGCTGTATACCATTGCAAAGAGGACATTCTGCCCTTTCTAGAGATATATTTCTCTTTCCCATATATAAAGTAGTTTTGCCATTACTGTAATTTTTATCTCGGTATACTTTTTATGGGGACACCCTGTATTTCATAAGAATCACTGGATGCGAAATGAAACTAACCTGTGAAAGTTTCAGATCTATTGGTCCTCACTTTTATGAGGAAATTGTGAAATTAATGTTTAACACTAATAATTTTGATAACAGCAATTTTTTTTTGAGTTCTTTAATCAAAAAGAAGAAGAAAAAAAGCAATTCAGAAAGAATGATTTTGTTGGATTGTATGACATCAACCCTTCCTCCGGATAAACTTTAATGTTGTATTTTGATAATTGTAAATTGAGGGTAGTTTTCAAACAAACTGTCAATGCATTTTTGACATCACAATCATTTTTTTCTGGAAGATGGAATCACTTGAAGCGAAGGTACTTTTTTTTCCCAACTAGAAAATTATGTAATTATTATCTGAATGCAAACTCTGAAACTAAGTAATGAATACTTGTGCTTGGCTTGGACTCCACACTTAGCTGAAACTTTCACTGATTAATTTTATAATGAATATCTTGATTCAAAGGAAGTATTCATACTCATGGAAGAAGTTTGACCAATGATGTACCTTCCCTTTAAGTGTACAGATTGTACAATGGAGGGTTTTTGGAATACCCACAGGGCAATAATCCCCTTTTCATATATGTATATATTGATTATCCCCACCTCCTCCCCTTGTCAGTAACATCAGTGGAGTGTCGTGGCCGAGCGGCCGGACTCAAGTTCTGGTGTTAGCAGCAGAATGTGGGTTCGAATCCCGGCCGTGACACTTGTGTCCTTGAGCAAGACACTTAACCATAATTGCTTCTCTCCACCCAGGGGTTAAATGGGTACCGGTAAGGGCAGAGTTGGTTGATTAGCCCTATATGCGCTGTAATGGCAGCAATTGAGCTGTATACTCCCCAGGGAGCTGAGATGGTTCAGGAATGATTTATGAGCCTTATGAGCAGGGGTAATAATATAATGGTGGATACGTGCGCTATATAAGTCCACACATTATTATTATTATTATTATTATTATTATCATCAAGTATTACTCAAAGCATTCATTTTGTTATTTTTTTCTTGTTCAGATTCGTGAAGTTTGCATGTTGAACCTTGATGAGGGTAAACCAAAACACTGGCCGGTTGACCTCAAAGCAAGCATCGTTGAACTCTTCATGAACTCTGACCCGGATATTCGCCGGTTAATTAAAGACCGAGAAGGCTTATGGTCCACAATCCTGGGATTTATCCAGTGGCTGCAATGGATTTTTAGTTGAGCACTACCAAATGTTACATATCACGCTTTATAGCCACAATTGATTACAGTTGATCAAAGTTTGTATCGCCTGTGATTTACTTTGTAATGAGATATTTAACAAATAGTTGTCAGAAGCTTTCTTTTACTGTAAAACGGTGCCAACGTTATTTTATGGCGGGACCCACCATAAATTCATATTTACTTTAAAACAATGTAGTGATGATCTGACGAAAAAGACAATTTTCAGAAGTTTCCTTTAAAATAGCGAAAAACGTGTGCAATATACATCAGTGTTGATTACATAGTATCAAACATCCCTTGAAATTAGCTTTGTGTCTGAGATGTTACCATTTTATTTCAATGATTTCCAAACAAATTTTTTACGTCATCAGGAGCCCAAAATTCCACATTGAATGAAAATTAAAAATCTAAATTGCTTTTCCCTATTTTTCTCGTTAATGAAACCATTAAATAAGCTGAATCTTTCAACAGGTTGTTTTCTTGATTCTAATAAAGTATGGATGCTACATTCACAGACATTTTATCAGAAGTGTATACTAGCTTGAAAGGAAGGTACAATATTGTTAACGTTGCTGATGCAAACTCCTACCTTTATATAAGCGTTACACTAAGTAACTTTCAAATTAAAATTTGACCATTTTGTTACCTCACGATGTAATGAATATGTGTAAATTCAAAACAAAGTATTGGCTTAATGCATCGGAAAGTTTCCTGATGCTGGGTATAATAGTTTTTAAGATCAAATCTTAAAGAAGTGATGTTGAAATTGGCCCCCTCCCACTGTATTCGGTCAGGACCCAGACCAACAATCATGCCAAATCATTAAATCAACAGCAATTTATTCCATATTATGTTTACTTAAACCAACCTTTGTCTTCTACAGTTTAGAGCAGATGTATATTTTGAATTGTTGAAAATTTATTTTGTTTACAAAATCAGTTTTGCATGGAGTTCGTGTTATATTGTATTTTTTGCCATATTTGTAATTTCTAAGATAATACTTTATTTTGTCTACTTTAGTTTTTGTAAATTGATTTTGTACAGAATGAGAAAGTTACCATTCATGTTTCTTGGTATTACTAAATGCATGGCCAATGCTTTGAAGGGTGTGATTCTACTTAGGCCCCCAAAAAGTCTCTGGTTTCTGGTCATAGGTCGGCTTCAGTGACGGCCTTTTTATTTATTTATTTTTTTGGTAATCTTGGGTTTTTTTTTGCCAGCAGGGAAATAAGTGCTACATGTATACGCGGGAACAAATTTCCCATACAAAGTATGACGGCTAAAAGAGGCCTCACAAATCAGGCAAACGTTCATACCCCTATGTGGGAAAAGTCGATTAATAAAACACAGCACGGCAGAATTCCAATCGATCCAGCAACTTTGGCTGCAATTGGACATCATTTAATAGCAAAAAGAAAACAAAGAAAACAAACATGGTGACGGCACGGGTCTGAGGGGATGGGCGTGGAAGACTAGAAACCGGATTTTTTGGCCATAGGTTTATACTTGTTGTTGAAGTATTTTGTAAAGCAAAAGTATGCTATTAAATTCCATGCGATATCATTGTAGGCTGAATCAAACATCCAAATGGTTGAAAAATTGCTGATTTACTGTGTCTCACTGGCTGCGTTGGGCTTATAAAAATGTTTGTGACTCGCAACTTTTGATTAATCAACTCCCCTAAAGTTGCTGCTGCTAAATTCTCGACTTGACTTGAGTATAATCCCTTAGGAATACTGAGTCTATCATTGCTGTTTTGATGACAAACTGTCAAATCTCCTCGATAAGTTTTATTAAATTTGTTAGTTTCATTGTTCAGCATTTTTATTCACATGTGGAATTTTATAACATACACACATGGATACTTGATTACTGACTGCAGTACACATCACGTAATTAATATTTGGAGCACCCTCGCCACCACAAAAAAGGCTTTCTAGCAGTTTCACTTTCGTCCACCGGTATGGATAAGGTGGTGGGGATGAGCAAATCTAGCAGTATCAATTCCTCTAGAAGAACATGCCAGGCTAGTCCAGGTGCACGTGTTGCAAGAAATTTGTAAGAAATAACAGGAAGGGGCATTGAGCAATCATTTTTTTTTTAAATTTGATTGAGGCAACAAAACAACTTCCAAACCCTTTTAAAAGTAAACATGGTGTTAAATAGTGGCGAAAATTTTTTTATAATTAAAAAAAAACAATAACATTATTAAGGGCAGCATTGGGGCGGGGCCGGGCGAGCATGGCCAACTTGTGTCCGTAAGTGGATCTGTATTATAGCTTGTATGTTCCCTTGTCATGGCCGTAATATTATTGGGCAGGGTAATTATTTGAATATGCTCTTACAATTATTAGTACAGGGTGAGCTGCCCGCCATATTAAATTGCTACGGCTGCGAATGATGGCATCTATTATTATATTCACAATTACTTTTCATGAAATAGCGCCCTCTTTAAGCTTAGCTCGAACGCATTTGTTGCCAACTTCAGTTCATGACCACTACTGTACCTCCCGGTACGGTGCAGGTGGTGGGACGGCGGAAACAACTGTGCGTGCCTGGCCGGGCCAGGACGTCCAGCCGCGCAGCCACAGGGTGGAAACACCCCCAGCAATAGTTAGGACACCTAAACTTAACTTGTACAATCGACCTATAGAAACGTCTGGGTATGCGACTTCTGTGCTAAGGCTTTTGTGTAAAACTTTTGTATATTATATCTTGTATTTCGTGACAATAACAATTTTGAGAGGTATCTTTCGCGGGTTGTTGTCATTTGAGGGAATTAGGCTTTTGAATTGTATTATATGCAAAACATGTGTTATGGGATGGAAAGGTTTCATTTGATTTTAATTTGCCATATTGGCAAAAACTGAGTTTTATCATGTTCATTCCTCCATGGTTTTGGCCAGAAGCTGATGCCTAACTAAACTAGGAAAAAGTAAGTTAAAATAGATGCCGATAAAAGATTACTTTTATGTGGAAACAGTAGGTAGGCTACTCGATCACTTTCAAGTTGTTACGAGAAAATTGTGAAAAGGTGCATATTCGGTTTGTATAAATCTATGAATATAAGAAAGAGTAAAACAAGTAATGTAGCATGGGCGTAAATCCGGGCGGGGGTGGAGGGGATACATATACCCTCCACTTTTTGGCTCAGGGATGGTCTATAAGATCACCCCCCCCCCCCGCCCGCCCCCGAATTTGTCATGTGATAAATAATAATAATAATAATAATAATAATAAAAATAGACTTAAAAATAAGCGAATAATTTGTTCAAGAAAAGGGGTAAATTTGGTTTGTTATCTTTATGTTGGCTGTTGGTGTGTTGATTGGTTGTGTGCCAGTGGCGTAGTCACAGTGGGATCATCAGAGAGTTCCACCCTGGCACTCCCCCTTTGGCATGCCGATTTTTATTTTTTATTTTGTAAAAAAAAGGGGGGAAAAAGAGAGATGGTACATAAAGTGATGTTTTCCGATGTGGAGGGGGTGGGTCACGGGGGGGGGGGGGTTATATCCCCGTTGAGCGACGTTCGAAACCAGGCAAATACATAATGAAAACAAATTTCAATGTCATACACACAAACATGGATTACTGATAATTATTTACGCCACTGGTTTATAGCCTACTATCTCCTAAATTCAAATTAGCAATTCTTTCAAGAAATAAATTTCCAAGGATTGAAACTATCGGAACCTTGGTATTTTTTTATTTGTTGAATCCCTAATTCAATCCTATTATGATATGATCGGTAGGCTATTACAAGACTAAATGCCGTTACGGAAGTAGACCTATGAAGTATAAGCGTGGCACGCCTGATCCGTCCACTACAATATCCCGATCCCAAGTCATTCAAGAGATCAGGAATTAGTATGAACTACACGTTATTTTATATATCTCACATTGTCAACAAGTACCTTGCTGTGTCGATCCTTCCGGCCACTCCATGACCATGACCATGGTGTGAATTGAATTGATTCTTCGTTCTCTGTTGCGAATTTCGTGGCTGTGTGACTGTATGACTGTATTTGTCGATTTTACTTGATTTATGATAAGTGATTCTTGTTTTCTTTTCAATATGGATGCCGGAGGATGATAATGTAAAGATGACTACAGATAATGAGCAGGTAAATATTGTCCTTACGTTGCCAGCGTGCATGGACCAACAACAGTTAACCAGGCAGTGGCAGTGCAGTGCAGTGGTGTTTCATCTTAAATTATGAAGGAAAGAATGTCGTATCCAACCGCCATTTTCTCCTTCATTATAACCAATACTAGTAATGTAATCTTACCTGCTCAGTAAGGTGGAGAACATGTAGATGATGATGATGGACATATACTATTCCAGAATATTTGTTTAATAAAAAATCAGGCATTTTTGGTATACGATGACTTCCTCAGGCCAGGCATGTCATACTGATCTTTTCACCTTCCCCATTAGTGGCCAACATGGTCATCATACATGTTGCTGTAGCAACTATAGTAGGATTTTTCTATTAGTAGGGTTTTCAGTTCGTACGTGCTTGACCGAAGCCCTCCACACGCACAGCGCATCGCCCGCAACAAAAAACATCAAAATTTTAAATCAAAGATTTTTACTACTTTTACCTGTCGAAATCTTACATGTAATAGCTCATTGGAAAGCTTATAGATTCAGCTATCCAACAATGTACATAAAATAGCAATCGGAAGTACGTGCAAAAGCCTAGGTTTTTATGAATGAACCACTCTCGTCTCACCCAGCCTTTCACGAAGTGTTCCGAGATCGGGCGTAAAATTTGCCGCGCTCTGCTGAGGGCATCCACTTCGGAGCTGTCTCCGCGCCCAAGTACATTGTGATTGACATGAAAACGGGTTTCCCTATTGAGTCAAAGGGCTCCTTTACATACCCATGCTTGCTCGATCTCCACAGCTACTCTACAACCGAAGTTACGAAGAGATAAAAAGTAAACACCATTTTTTCGAGGTGAAATCTTCAAGTTGAAAGGTAAGAGCGGTGCCTGAATTAATGTTACACCTCTTTTCTATCACACGTGAAAGTTTTGAGTCGTAATTTTGTTTAGTTTTGAGCAGAGAGTGTATTTTTTACACCCTTTCAAAAGCTCTTATGAGGGAAACGAGCACGAGCGCTGTGCGTGTGTATCACGGTGTGTGTAGCCTGATTCAACGGTTTTGTTGCCATTAGGGATGTACACAGTGTATGGACAGTCGCGCTTCATCGAATGCTGTATACTTGATTAAATAAAACAGGATTCCTCAAAAACTACTCGTCCGATTTTCTTGATTTAAAAACCATTGTATTTCTTTCATCAAGACCTTTAATTTGATATAAATATTGAGCATATTGGTTTAGGAATAATTTTTCACCTGAAAACCCTACTATTAGAAGGGAAATAAAGTCTGAAAACCATCATAAAATTTTATTTTAAAGATAGTTTTCACTCTCTGTACCCCCAAAAATCAATAGAATCATTTTTTAACTGGTAAGTGGTGGCCAAAAAATTCTAAAAACCTCTTAAAAAGTGGCGGTTGGATACGACATTCTTTCCCACAGTACTCCAAGAACAATAGATTTCGTACATTCATGACATATTGTTCCACATCACGCGCAAGGTCTCTAAAAGAAGCAGTGCAGTCTGGGAGACAGCATGTTGTGTGAGAGAACTGTATCTTGCACGTGCTTCGCATGTCAAGCGCCTAAACCCACGGTGCCTTACAGCAGGCCGGGCAGGGGAGCAAAACTCAAAACCATGCACACATTTGGAGTGCAATACTGTAGTATGGATTACAGCAGGCAGGCACGCTTCATATAGGTATTAGGTAATAGACTTCTGGTATTACATACACAGATCCTTGTCATTTGATTTGTGCAACACACAGAGCGTAACACATATGACTTGTCATCAACTGCATAACATGTTAATTTTGCCCGTATTGCACTTTTGGTTCCAAATTGCTACTTTGAGTATGACTATGAGTGTCCTTTACCAGCAAATTACGTATGTAAAAATCATGTGTAAGATAGTACCATGTGTAAGATCATTCCTATACTATAGAAAAATGTAACTATACTATAGTATTACTGTTACACATGAAACATACTGTACAATACATGTACGGGATGTAGGGATACTTGATTGTAGTTTGGATCATTGGTGATAACCTCTTCCCCAATACTTTCAAGTGATCCCAAATAGAAATAGACCACTGATCTATCTGCATACTACTCTGGGAGAAGTTGTGATCCGATCGATAAACAAACTTTTCAGTAAAATGGCCGTCAAAAACCTTATTTTTCAGGCAGTGCAGAAAAGCTCATTATTCTTTTGTTAGAAAGTAGGGCTGTGTGTTTTTGAATAATTTGGTCCAACCGGATTTTGATTTTGATCAAGTATTTGACATTCGAAGGCTGCTGATTGTAATTGCGCCACATGATATAACAAGTAGGCTACACACGATAGATAAGGCCAGACATAGCCTGGCCTACACCATGCAAATAACATTGCGAATAGGATGGGCTTGCAAATGTAGACGAGAGGATGATGGGGGGGGGGGGGGGGGGGGTTGGATAATGATGGAAACTCCAATAAAAATTATAAAAATTAAATTAACATTTTGTAATCTTTACATGTATTTTCTGCAGAAGCTGCATTTTTTCTTTGATTTTTTTAAATATTTGAACTAGAAAAAAACAACCGGATATTCAAACCATCGATCAAATATTCAAATATTTGGTTATTCGGCACAGCCCTATTAGAAAGACAAGCTTTTTATAAACATTAGCAATGTAATGATTGATATTTGGAAGGAGGTGATTGCATAATTGGATATGTAGCCAGAAGCATTTTTGGTTCACATTTAAAATGACTTCATTTAAGAAGTGATGGAAAATGCTGATAGTTGTAATATTGTGGAGTAGCCGATTATTATGTGAACATACGTATTGTACATTTGTAATTGTAAATTTGTAATGCGCATTTGAACATCTCATTATGGAATTTGCGCAATATAAGTTAATAAATTATTATTATTATATTATTATGAACATGAAATACAGGTACTTGTGTTTTACATCAAGACATGACAAGGTAAAAAAACAAATATTGAGTGACTTTATTTTGTATAATGGGAAGAATTATAATTTTTAATACATGTACTCCGTAAAATCTGAACTGATGTTTTAAAGTTAGGGTAGAATGTCGTATCTGGCCGCCACTATTTTTCATTAAATATAACCAATAATGTAATCTTACCTACCTGGTAAGGTGGAGAACATATGGATGATGATGGACATATATTTCAAATTATTCCAGGATATTTATTTCATGAAAAATCAGTTATTTTTGGTATACGATGAATTCCTCAGTCATGTCAGTCTGATCTTGTAAACTCCACAATTAGTGACCATCACAGTCATTGTACATGCGTAGTGGCAACTATAATAGGATCCTTCTATTTTCTGAAGAGGAGGATTTTTTTAGAAGGGAAATCAAGTCCGAAAACCATCATAAAAGTGGATTTTAAAGATAGTTTTCGCTTTCTGTACCACCAAAAATCGATAGAATGATTTTTTAACTGGTTAGTGGTTGCAAAAAAAAAAAAAAAGCCCTTATAAAGTGGCGGCCGGATACGAAATTTTTTCCTAAAGTTATGACAAGGACCTACATTTATTTGCCAGTTATAAAAAAACAAATATTGAGTGCCCATGTTTCGTCCAATGGGAGCATAGATTGGTGACATCTTGGCTGCTCCATTGCCGTTTCAATGATTTTTGATTGAAAATGTATGTAGACACTAGACACATTGTTCCATTTGCTGATTCTGTGTTGTCTTCAGGTGCTGACTTGGTTTTAATCGGTTAATCGTGAAAGTTTTGGTTAAACGGTTAGTGGACTAACCGGTATACAGTGTAGTACTGTGCAAGGATCTACTTTTTCAATAGGCCTGTATTTGATTCACTCCTACAATACAATCATGTAATTTATATCTTACACATGCTGTATACATGTAGTAAGTACTGTACACTCTATACATTTACATATGTAGAAAGGAGTTGAATCTTGGCTGTGTACAGATCTGTGTGTACACACAAAACTCTACTAGTGTGCATGATATATAATGTACATTACATACTGTAATGTGCTTGGGTCAGTGCTTGGGTCAGTGCTGTTTATTGCTCCATGCATGCAGGGAGGGTCCCTGGCCATGTACATGTAATACACAGATTAGAAACACATGTGTGCATACATGTACATGTCATGTGCTTGCTTTACTATTGAAGGATTTTGGAGGATTCAGGTTATGTGTAAGCAAATGGCCCTAGGGAGTGAGGGTTAATTTGGTTGGAAATTGTTAAGTTGGCATGATTTAATTGGATTATGTATGTTCAGGATACGTACTTGTGAGAACATTATTGCATATATCATTAAAAAAAAATAAAAAAATGGATATGCCTAAATGTAGAAATTCAAGTAAAATACTGTTTTTTATTACTGTTTTTGCCTTGCATTTAGCGATGTTTTTAGACCTGTACAAATACAAAACCGTCCTGACGTACACTCACTGGCCATAAGTATTGCAACATTGAAATTCACACCAAAGTTCAGTTTGGAGAACTGTGTTACAATAATTTATTTTATTTTATTTACACTACTTAAGACTTCTTGACAGTGCCTGTGTTTTGAAGTCAATGTTCTTTTTTACTGTTCTTGCTGTGTAATACACAATCGATGAAATCGGATTAAATGATTATCTGACCTGTTACTGTAAAGTGCTATTTTGAGCATGTTGCAATACTTTTGGCCAGTGAGTGTAATTCCGTTACCATGATTGAAGGTAATTTTTTTCAATAAAGAAGTAATATTTTAAATTTTATTTTGCATTGTAGTTATTAACCCTACTAAAGTCTATATACTACAAATAACACCCCTTTTGGAAATTACATGTACTAAACTTCACAGAGATTTATTAATTTATGCAAGACCTGAAAACTGCATGTCCTTCAATTCCGTTACCGAAATTGTGACCTCCCTAAAGTGACCCAGCAGGTGGATTTTTTTTTGTTCACTTGTGTCCAATGAATCTGTTGGATCTTGGCTCCCATTTCATACACAGATTAGTTGTCTATAGTATAAAACGCATTTTCTAGGTGATGGGCAAATGTTGGCTGGGTCATGAATGGACGTCATTCCGTTACCGGAGAATTGCCCATATGTATGACCATGCCTCAAAGGCATTTCTGTGCCTCAAAGTACAGTGACATGATCTTTCCCTTCTTCCCTTAGTGGGTCTATGAACTGGGTACTAAATTTACAATAAATATGTACATGTACATACATATGTAGGCTAATCACTTATAGATGGCCTACTTGGCTAAAAAGACCAGCTGTGTGTACCCTAGGGTTGTGCAATGATGTGTGCATGGGGGATTTAGCAACAACAACAAATGCAAAAGGATCAACCTTTTTTATGTTTAAAAACATTGAACAGATGTAGGATACATGTGTAGTTAAGGGAACTGCACTTTCAAATCTTTTTAAATAACAATTCAGATACATGATGTTCGTACTGTATGTACTTTGTATGTACATTACATGTACATGTAGTGCCCAAATGATTAAATTTTGTCATGGACTTAAAATACATGTACATTGTATGGCAAATTGGCTATAGATTCTATGGCTATTGGTAAATCTTGTACATGTACATGTAGTCGAACACTGTTTTAGCATCACATACACATATTCTGCATGCGCGTTGTGCGTATACACGAACCAATGAGTGACCTCCTCTAGCCTCTGAATGAGGGCGATATTCAGTTTGTGACATCATATGCATAAGGTCTATTAAAGTTCAATTTCATCAGAATGAATATTATGAAAAATCTGAATTTATTTTCCTTATTTCCTTGATATTTAGCTGAAACTTCTTGTTGTTTGTTTTAATTTCTTGATCTAAAGAAAATACTTCATTTAGAAGCAGTTTTGCCAACATTACCAATGTTGTTTTTACATGTAGTTCAAGGCTTATAGATGCCCCACCCCATGGGAACATTTTGACAAAGCCAAGGTGTGTGTATAAAATTTATACCAGTATGAAAACGTGATTTACACAAAGACCAATGAACTATGAAGACATTTGGTTGAGGCTTGTAAAGTACTACAAATTATAGTGTAAATATTTTTAATATTTTTTTAAAGTCTTTTCAAGGTTGTTTTTACAGTGTTTTTTGTTTGGCCCCCAAAAAAGTCTCCACGCAGCCTCATCAGACCTGCGTGTTGGCATTTTTAGTTTTCTATGAAACGATGTCCGTTTGCCTGATTTGTGAGGCCTCTCAATAGCCACCATACTTTGTGTATGGGATATTTGGTCTGGTTCCAATAACTGCGTACAGGTATTTCACTGGTTGGCAAAAAAAATTAAAAAATTAAAAAAAATTCAAAAATCACCTCACCGCACCGATTTTGAAGCCAAACTATGACCAGAAACTGGATTTTTTTTGGCCTTTGCTGCTTTACGTATATTTTACTTTAAACAAAATTAAAACTTAAAATCTACCTTTTGGATATTTGTAAAAGCAATTGTTTTAATTTTCATCTTTTAAATGTTTACGTGATATTTCATTTCATAATAGGAATTAGTCAATTACAGATTTAGTGCAACCTGTTACATACATTTTCGTGTAAACTCATGTACCTTTGGATAAATATAATTTGTAAAAAGTGATTATTTTAATTTCATCATTTAAATGTTTAATTAATCGGTCTCTGCCGTAATCTTGTCTTTGTCTATCATGTCTTTGTCTATCATGTCTTTGTCTATCGTGTCATGTCCTATTCATGATTTTGTCTGTCCAGTAGGGAAAGGTACATTAACCCTAATCCCCTAGGTATTCTGGCTAGGAACCTTCCTGAATCCTCCAAAATCCTCAAAAATCCTCCAGTGCACCTTTGGAAACATGCCCTTATCTTCAAAATGCACCATGCATTTCCGTTGATCTTTCATATTCAGCACTTATGGCCTGTACTTCTTGCCAGGTAGTAATTTTGCCCCATTTGAAAAGGTGAAAGTACCAGTTTTCAACAGTGCTGAATTTTTCCAAAAAAGTGCCCCTTGGAGGATTTTGGAGGATATGGGGTGGTTAGGGTTAAGCATTATGCTTTACCTGTTTTCTTACATGTTGACAAAATATTCATGTATTTCCTTTTTCCCTTTTTTTTTTACCACATTTGGTATTTTGATAAAATTTACATGTACCGGGTCCATGCTACCATGTGTACAGAACACAACAATTGATTGAATACGTACAAAACATGTTTAAATTTGATGTTGAACTTAAAGAGCTTAATTGCACTACATGTACATTACATGTTTAATTAACTTCAGTGCAAGAATGAATCATTTTGAAATGTAAAGGAATGGTGCAGAATCCCTAAATGTATCAATAACATGTTCAAAAGTAAACTGAACAGCAAAAGAAACGCAAGTTCCGAAAAAACGAAATTTCAGAATAGTAACCATTCGCATGTTAGAAAAGATGATGGTAAAATTATGTAATGAGTCCAGGTGATGTAATGTCATACAGTTTGGCATCCATACTAAACATTCGCAACCACAGTGAAGTTAAACCATGAATTGTGCACGTGCATTGACAGGTGTTGGTGAAACACGTGGATTGTCACTCTAAGGCATCCTTTATAAAGGGCTGTGTCAGAAAAACATTCGTTGTTCGCTCTAGAAGGTGTACACTTTACGCAAACGATGCCAAGACTTTCGACTGTGCAAAGAGGAGTGGCCCTTGGAATGTTGCAAGGCGGTATCTCTGCAACCGATGTAGCCAGACAAGTTGGATGTCATCTCACCACCATCACACGACTTGCCCAACGTTACCGGCTGACAGGGGTCGTTGCTGAGAGTGACAACTCCTGCACAAGATCGGTTCATCCGGGTCACTCATCTAAGGAACCGTAATCAAGCAGCATCAAGAACAGCAGCCTTAGTTCAGGGACCAAGAGGACCAGTATCCGCCGATACCATTAGACGTCGACTACGGGATGGAGGACTCCACTGTCGGCGTCCATATGTAGGGCCAATATTGACACGACAACACCGTCAACGACGTTTACAGTGGGCCCGGCAACATCAACGTTGGCGGCGTGCTCAGTGGCACCAAGTTTTCTTTTCAGATGAGTCTCGCTTCCATCTTTCACATGCTGACGGGCGTTTACGTGTTTGGCGCCGACGTAATGAATGTTCGCGGATTGCTGTGTCATACAGGCAAACAGATGGGGTGGTGGCAGTGTGATGGTCTGTTTAGCGTTCAGTTACAATCACAGGTCACAGCTTCATGTCTTCCGACAACGTGAAACTGCTGTCGTGTATAGAGATGATGTTCTTCGTCCTCATGTTGTTCCAATGTTTGCTGCACATCCTGAACTGCAGTTCTTCCAACAGGACAATGCACGTCCTCACACAGCAAGGGTGTCGATGGCGTGTCTCACTCACAACAACATCAACGTTCTTCCATGGCCGTCACTTTCCCCAGATATGGCTCCTATTGAACATGTCTGGGACGAAATTGGCCGTAGGATAGCTGCCGGGAGACAGCCAACTACAGTTGCACAGTTGGAACAGAGATTGGTGTTTGAGTGGAACCACTTGCCTCAGGCATTCTTCCAGACTCTTGTGAACTCTATGAGGCGACGTTGCACCGCCTGTGTGCAAGCCCAAGGTGGACATACACGCTACTGAAAAGACTGTGACTTTTCACTGAGGGGGGTATTTCCTTTTGGCGGACTGTGGTAAATCTGAAAATCTTGCAATGCAATTTCAACAGTCACTTTCAGCTCACAAATTGAAAGCATTTTTCATTAAATGAGTGATTAGAATCAAAATGGTTTGTCTTCTGTTTGAAAACTTGACAAGACCTCGGACTTGCGTTTCTTTTGCTGTCCTCGGACTTGCGTTTCTTTTGCTGTTCAGTATATTTTGACTTAATCATAAGGCCACTTTTCCTAATTTTTATGAAATAAATTTTGGTAAATAAAGTCGAATTTAGAAATATTAGAAATATTGCAATAAAACGATAATTTCTTTCATAAATATTAAGAAATTTAAAAAATTTTCATTAAAATGAAAATTTATTTCATAAAAATTAGGAAAAGGGTACTTATGATTATTAAGTCAAAATACTTTTGAACATGTTTTATGAGTATTTGGCCACCAATATATTATACATGTAGGTCATTATGGAGTTTCTGGTCTCATTGACCTACATGTATGGGTCATAGATGGTCCAAGGTGTACATGATTAGTACGTGTACATCTTAATTCCCTTGTTTAAATGACTTTACACTTTACACTGTACAGGTATACAAAGTAAAGACATCACACATTGTGTCCCTGAGGCACTCTACACAATTAGTATGGGTTCATCCATTATTGTTATAGGCACAATGGGGGAATGGGCGAGGTTTAACAAACTGTTGTTATTGATTTCTACTGAAAGAATCTTGACAATCATTTGAAGGTCAATGTAGTACCAGTATTTGTACATTTTGACACATCTATACACAATGACACTGGAGATGATGATGAGCAGTCCATATACATGTAACAATGAATTTTGTGGGTTAGTTAGCAAGGGCGATTCCTGAAGTGTTCATTATAATTCTAAGATGTCTCGAACTTACACATATTGGAGGAGAAGATTGCCAAAAGTTGTGAAAAAACAGCCTTTAAGTACGAAAACTTGGTTGGTAAGTTAATGCTAATTATGCACTATTATTAAACTGTCTAATATACTGAACAGCAAAAGAAACGCAAGTCCGAGGACAGCAAAAGAAATGCAAGTCCGAGGTCTTGTCAAGTTTTCAAACAGAAGACAAACCATTTTGATTCTAATCACTCATTTAATGAAAAATGCTTTCAATTTGTGAGTTGAAAGTGACTGTTGAATGTGAAAATCTTGCAATGCAATTTCAACAGTCACTTTCAGCTCACAAATTGAAAGCATTTTTCATTAAATGAGTGATTAGAATCAAAATGGTTTGTCTTCTGTTTAAAAACTTGACAAGACCTCGGACTTGCGTTTCTTTTGCTGTTCAGTATATTATACTTCATATCAAGAGCTACATGTGTACAGTGCGTTTTTAAAAACCAACCTGTAAATGTTTTTCAGCTTATTTCATAGTAATGTTAACAAGTAAATAGTGAAAGTGCATGTACAGATTTTTTGTATTAATTCTGACCGGAGGACAAAAATGTATAGTGTGAAATAATTTGATTAATTGCACTCTGAAATGATCTGAGGACCCCAGACAGAAATATTTGTGAATAATATATACATGTATTTTTGAGATATTACTGTACGTAAACATCTTGATTAGCCTACATGTTTTGTTTACAATCACATTAAAATAAAATTAAATTAGATCAGGATTATGTGCCGTAGGTCATGACAACTAGGTATTTTGCTACCCAATATTTATACCCAATTATTTGTAACTTGGCAATAATAATCAAAATAACGGCTATAGCGCCGGAATCTGCCACAAAAAGTGCTCATTGCGTATGGGAAAAGAAAAACCTTCCTCGAATTAGGATGCCAGACACAGTACATGTGGATCCTGCTAAAACACAAGCTGGATTATAGGATGTAGTATTTGGCCAACAGGATAAGGGATATGAGTATCACACGTGACTCAGTTCACAGTTTCCTCATTGGGCGAGATAGGTCCTCATTATGCTTAGCAGTAGTGACTGCATGTTATAGCGAGTAAGGTAGGGCTGAAGCAATATACCAGACATTTGTGTACCAGTCAGAATCACGGTGAGGCAAGGGGAAGCATCACAGTTATTTTTGGGCTGTTCTTACGGATATAATTATTAGCTTCTGTAGTAGTTACACGTAGAACTTGATCTGTGTTGTAATTTTAACCATGCTGTTCACAGATCATCACAGGATTTCGAGAATGGTTCACTTCATGGAATAGATTAAATGACAGTGTTCATTTATTGATTATTAAAGAAACTCCGTTCTAACTTTATTAAAAAATTGGGAAACCGCTCTACAACAATGTGAGTTGTTTTACCAAGTGGAGTGTTTGTAAACACTTTCTGGATATATTGTGACCATGCCTGATCAAAATCTTGACCAGTGTTTTGCATTCTGGATAAAATAATAAGGTTTTGGATCAGAAAGTGACCATTAAGACAAGTGGATTTCGATTGGATAGTTAGTGTCTCTGGTGGAAAATTAAGCCGTTCTTTTGGATGTGATATCTTGATATGGGACAAAATCAGGGCATGGTAGCTATTTCTAGGGATTTACATTGCAGTGCCACACAGGCATTTAGAGCATCATGGTTAAACAAAGTAAGTATGTTTTATGATTTCCTTTATTGATTTAAATACATGTACAGTACATGTACAATAAAGATATGTAACTTTGTTATTTATTAAATAACCAAATTATAAGATTTTATTCTTACTTGGAGTTAAGCTGGTGATGATATCAATCTTCCCTAGAAATAATGTTATCTGAGGTGCTATCATTTAATAATTTAAGTTTCCATTTCATATTAAGGAAAGTATGTACTTTTCCTAAACTCTTTTCCCAAATATCTGAATGCATTTCAGTATTTGTTTGATAATAAGCTAAGTTAATTACTTTTCACAGGTTTGTTTAAATGTATACAGTATATTAATTCAATGAAACTAAACATACTTTTTCTGCAAAAATTACATGTACATACATGCACCAATGCTGAACATTGGTGGTAAATATCTCTAAAAAAAATAAAAAATAAAAAATGATCACAGTTTTACTTAAACCTGAAGTGCTTTCATCTTGGGAAGTAGGGGGTGGATGGGGTGACATTCAGGGGTGGTCATTGGAATTGGAAATCAATCATCCCTACCTTAAACATCAAATTTACACCACTGACTGTACCACACCGGAAACTAAAACAAAACATACACATTATGAAATTGCCTTGAACCCTTTCCTTACCATAGTCGACTTTAGTCGACCAAGCTTTCACACAAAAAAGCACTCAAGCCTGAGCACAAAGGCCATTTGTTATAAAGCTGTAGTTTTGTCCATGTTCACCCTCCATACCCAAGCTTACAATGGTTGGAAAGAGCAAGATCGGATCTTTCCATTGATGGTGAAATAGAATAAGGTTGCTATTATGCAATCCCTTCAAATTGGAGTTGAAAGATCCGAAATGCCAAACACCTACGGAGCGCCATGTGTTTGTGTACAAAAAAGTGTTTGAGTTTACAGATCACACTGAGGAAACAAAGACCAAGAACTTGGACATTTATTGACCAATCTTAATGTTTTTTGGATTTTATGAAAGGGAATTCAATAAGTAAGATATTTTTTATTATTTATTTTGCTGTAAAATGATATCTTCAAGGTGATAATAGAGTTTGTAAAATTGGTCTTTGAACACAAGCTTTCTGTTGTGTAAGAATGTATGCTTCACGCTTGAGTGGTCAAACAATTCGGTACTGAGAGGGTTGATTGTTATAAAACATAAACGTTTGCATCAACCACCAAGATCATACACTAATTGTTATGTGAACGATGCAAATTGAAACTGTTTCCTAGTTTTGATTATCTCTGTGTAATGAGAAAAAATGTTGAAATTCCTGGTATATTTTACAAATTGTGTCTATGTGCAATTTGTTTTACAAAATTGTTATATTACTAAAACTTTACATGTAAATAATTCAAAACTCATTTTGTAAGAACTTTTTTTTGGACTTAGGCATAATGCCCATTTTTGGCCCAAAACTGCAATCATTATGCGCTTAAAACTGATTTTTTAATTACAATGTACCAATCCTAAACTTTACCTTTAATTTCAATGTACATGTACCTTACATGTTCATCTTGATTCAAAAGAGCAGGAAAACATAAAATCAGTAGAAGCAGTTTTGTCAATGTTACCAATGTTTTACTTTCCATTTAAATGCATTTTTATAATCTTGTGTTGTTTTATGTAACATTTTGGCTATTTAGTGCCCCCACAAGGGCTTCAATGTTAGTACTTAGTAATTAAAAATCTCCCAACTTAAAAAAAAACCTATTCCTTCATGGCAACCAAGGCATGCACTTTGGTGAACTTTGAGATCTACATTTTTGTTTTGGTATGATAATATGTTATGTCAGGCTGGTCGCCAGGTACCAAATAAAACAATACAAAAGATCTTACAGGATATATTACATATATACCATGCACACAGCATACAAAAAATTGTTTAATAGATAAATGGTCTATTAATATTACTCTGATATTGACATTCTGAGAACAATCTTTGATAAGGCTGTGTTCTAAGGTCATTGTGATCAATGTGTTTGCTGTTTGGTCTTTACTTGACACCAGCCCTGATCATGATGATACAGCAACATTTATTACAGTGCTCAAGCTACAGTAACATTTCTAAATGCTGAAAATTGTGCAGCATTTTCAAACTGGGATATTATTATATTCCACCCTCAGCCCTTAACATGTATGAACTTTTTTAATTAAATGGAAGGTACATGTACAATATTGGCAATGTTGGTAAAATGCTTTTAAAAGGCCTGTGATTTCTCAGGATTTTTCCCGTTGCCTCAAAGTATTCTTGAAAGCAGAGAAGTAGCCACCAAGGAAAGAAAGAAGTATGCCTAGCATAATATTGAAAATAGTGAATATGCTTAGAACTCGGGCTGTGCGTTTTCAGATATTTTTGGAACCGGATATCCGAAATCAAGAAACTTCAGATACCCGGATACCCGTTTTAAATTTCAACAACACTTTATTTTATATTAAATAGTGCAACAATTAAGGTGGACGTTCCCTATAATAATATCCCTTTTATTAACAGCTCATGGCACACACTCCCAGTGCAGACATAAAGCATGCACTAATCCAATAACTGCAAACAATAGGCAAACAAGACAATGTGTTTACCAGCCAAAAGCAGTCAACTCATTTTGACCTGTAACTGCACATTTGGTTTGACAGTGCACTAGACATGTACATGTACATATGTACATGTATCTTGGCATACATTTTGACTGATTTTCACCCTTGCAGTCATATAGAAGGGTTAAGACAAAATGACATTACCCTATAAAACATTATTTCTTGGGAAGATTATAATACCATCATCAACAATTTACACTAAGTAAGTTTTACATTAAATTAAACCTTAAAATTACAATGTACCTTAAATGCAGACAGGTTTTTTTCCCAGTTCTTTTTGCCATTTGATTTAATTCAGATGGACCAGAATATCAAACGATAGGAATGAGTAAAAAATAAAATAAAAAATACATTGTATACTGTACATTTTTGTACTGTCTAAATGTACATTTTTGAGTTTTTAATGAAATAATGTAATATTATTATGACAATTCTGGCTTCTTACAAGTTACACAAAGCATATCAATTGATCAGTGATCTAGGCTGAAGTAAAATAACATCCGGCGTCTGGGTTTGATCCACGAAATCCATATCAATACGCTTTATTTATTCTTTCTCCATGTTCTAGTATTGTAAAGTGATCGTTCTGTTTGGGTTCCCTTGCACTCATCACCAAGCTTGGATGTTGAAATGTGATCAGCTTGTCTGTATTAGGTGTCCGTATCTAACACTACAAGCTGGACTTATTAGATATAATTATCCCCTCCATTTTAACTAGGCCATCTCTCTTCAGATGGGAATATTGGTGTTACATGTATATTGTTACAAATTCATATTGTTGGATAAGAGGGAAATTGAAATGTAATAATGCCAATGGTACATGTACATGTAACATACATTTTTATTTGAACACCTACGAACATTGATAATTCAAGGGAAGGTAATAATAATAATAATAATAATAATAATAATGTGTGGACTTATATAGTGCACGTATCCACCAACTGAGTGGTGCTCAAGGCGCATTATATTATTACCCCTGCTCATAAGGCTCATAAATCATTCCTGAAACCATCTCAGCTCCCTGGGGAGTATATAGCTCAATTGCTGCCATTACAGCGCATATAGGGCTAATCAACCAACTCTGCCCTCACAGGTACCCATTTAACCCCTGGGTGGAGAGAAGCAATTATGGTTAAGTGTCTTGCTGAAGGACACAAGTGTCACGGCCGGGATTCGTATGTACACTGTACATTGGTAATGTTGGCAAAACTGCTTACTACAAACTGGTACATGTCATGCCAACTACATGTATCATTGGATCATACATTAAACATCATCCTGTGACATTTGCGTTGTTAAATTGAAAATACATGCATGTAGTATAAAATGCATTCAGACTTGTCATTTTCATTCTGGGAAAATTTAGAAAATCTGAGTATTCTGTCTTGAATTCTAAAATGGAAATTATTTAACTTTTTCTAAGAAGTGACAGCACGTCGGACAAAATAATTTCTAGAGAAGATACGTACATTGAAGATAATCAGCGTACTATCATCACGGAGTGCCATGGTCGAGCGGTTTAGTGCATCGGATTTGTGTTCTGATGGCTGAGTTGTCAGAATGTGGGTTTGAATCCCAGCCGTGACCGGGGTGCTTGTGTCCTTGAGCAAGATACTTTACCATAATTGCTTCTCTCCACCCAGGGGTACATTAAATGGGTACCTGTGAGGGCAGAGTTGGTTGTTGTGTTTGATTAGCCCTATATGCGCTGAAATGGCAGCAATTGAGCTGTATACTCCCCAGAGAGCTGAGATAGTTTCAGGAATGATTTATGAGCCTGATGAGCAGGGGTAATAATGTAATGTGCCTTGAGCACCAGTTTGGTGGATACAGTGTACGTGTGCTATATAAGTCCACATTATTATTATTATTATTATTATTATTATTATTATTATTATTATTATTATTATTATTATTATTATTATTTCACATCAATAAATATTTTTATGACTTGTAAATGCACACAGGATAACCATTTTCATGTTTTTACTTATTATGAATAAATAAATGAATGAATCAATTGCAATTCGACCATTTTTTGCTATTTTTGAATTACATTGTACCAATCATATACATATACCTTACCCATTAAAGCTTACATGAATAATGTACAGTATCTTTTACGCTACATGACCTTACTGTATCTCTATAAAATTGTCATATATGTATTGCTGTTTTTATTGCTTGCAATTCTTAGACATCATCAATAAAATAGACCTGCGTATACATATTTGAGTTTGTATGGGGATCTTTACTAAACACTAAACAATAATGTAAGTCTATAAAACAAGTGACTGGTAGATCAGCTGGAAGATCAAATAAAATAATTACATGCTCGGTTGGAAACAACGTGCTGGACCAAAACTTCCCAGTTCAAGGAAAGCCTTTAAAGGGTTTGTAGTACACAAAATGTGTATACATGTACCCAAAAAGAAACAGATATTTCTAATCTAAAACCTTACTTAAATGTACATGTATACATACATGTATGTACATATACATATGTACATGTAAGTAAGCTTTTAGATTATAAGAAATACATGTACATGTATCTCAATTTCTTCAATACATGTATCTACTTGAAAAAGATAGTATTACTATTAATGATACCAAACATTGTGAAGTTGTTCTATCTGACATGCTGTCATTTTTGAGAACACATGAAATTTTTGTCTAGAGCTGTATAGTTATTCAGTGTGTACATATGATGTACATGTACTTCATTCCATTATTAAAATTTTTACAAAATTGAACTCCAAAAACTAAATACATGTATTGCACCGTACGTATAATAGACTAAGAAAGAAGGGTCAAAATCAGCTTGAATTTGATGTATGTGTACAGCCAGCAGAACTGTATTGTGCTCCTTAGGTTTTAGTAGCTCTTTGAAAGATCATTAAACAACAATACAAATAGTGTCAATAAATAAAAACCGAACAAATATTGTTCCAAGGTCATGTTTAATTTTATGTCTCACTACAGAGCTTTTAAATCAGCTTCACAGTTTACAGACTCATACCATTATTTTTTTGGTCTACCACGCCGAAGACCTGCGTCATCACGCATGTCAGCAAATTCAAATCACTGTAAGGTTTTGTTTGAATTGCGATGATGCGTTCCTTATTTTTGTACACCCTCAGACTATCAAATCTACATACATGTACATGTAGTAGCAGATGTACATGTACATCAAGTAGTCCTTCTGTTAATCCACTTGCCTCGGGCAAATGGGCTACTGGTAATTTCGACCCCAGGAAACCCAAACCTACAAGTAGTACTGTACTTAATCCTGCTTTGAACTATTGTTGTTATTGTTTTCCAGGAAGGTGCTATGAAATTGTGGAAAGAGGAGAAGGAGAATGGTGCAATATACAATGTGTACCTCAAGAGGGTTCGCTACAGACACTCTGTACCGTCAATTATGGAAGAAGTAAGTTACTTACTCACATGATGTACAGTGTATATACATGTACATAGGGTATTGGGTAACCCCCGCAGATTTCCGGTGTTGTCCTGGATGTAAGGATGTTGAAACCAATTGTCCTCTCAGGGCTTGCAATGATCATCTGGCTTTGTGCCAAAATTCAGTCGTTCGCTTTCCTGTAATGTACATGTATTAAGCATAGTAAAATTTGCTTAACAAGGGCCAATTTCATAGATCTCCTTAGCAGATGAAATTGGTACCAGGTTCACAGGTTTGCTTATTGCAAGGAACTTCAGCTTGTTTGTGCGCATTCATGAACATGTATGCATAAAGAAAGTATTCACTGCTTATAAATACACGGTTAGCATAAACATTCTGTGCTAACTCCACAAGCAGAAAAATGGTGATTGAGAGCTGGGAATTCTGAGTTGAGTAGCGCCATGAAAGTGGTACTTTCCTCACATTTACAACTGTGGACACCGGGTTCAAACCCCACTCAGGACCAGACAGACATGTATGTGAATTAGATTTTCATTCCCTACTTGTTAATATACATGTACGTACATTTCACTGTTATCTGTCTGGGGTTTTCCTTCCGCATCTAAAACTGAACATTACTTCATCATCTTTTTATCACAGCTAGATTATAGGGGTTCTGTGGAATTATCCAAGTGGTACAAGAATATAGAAAAAATAATATCACAAAACACAATCTGCAGTTATTTATTTTGTTGTTTCTTCATGTTGATGGCAGTGGGTGTTGGGTAGATGGGGGTGCATGTACTGTGGGGAAAGCTGGAATTTCCTCCAATTCCCCGTACCAAATAGATTTAATTGGAGAAAATTCAAAGAAAAAGGATACTCTTTTATTATATAGATGTACCTCCCTTCACTTGTTTGTAGATTTTTTGGCAAAGCATGTACTGTATCTAATATAATAATCTCTTGATTTGCGTGTCATGAGTGAACTTAACACCCACAAGTAATGACACGCCTGAATGCTGTCGCGTGGTAATGAGTAAGAAAAACATGCTGCCATCAGGCAAGACCTCCTAATAACGTTAATCTACGGACAGGCACTGCGTTAATGCCTGTATAATGCCAACAATTTAAGACAATTTGATTAAGATTCTCAATGTATTTCCTTATGTGTATGCAGAGGAAATCAGTAACAGAGCTGCTACCTAGGTGTTTGCCCTTGGCAATGTAGATGCATGCTGATCAGTCATGGTCCTATAATGCGTAAAAGTCCATTAGAATAGGACCCAGTCCCACAGGATAAAGGATCTTATTGGATTGATTTAACATACTTTACATGTAAACTTTCCAGGGAAGGTACCACATTGGTAATAACCCGTTTACCGGAAGTTTACTTGATGTGAAATGTACATGTACATGTATCTGAAGGTACACTCACTGGCCATAAGTATTGCAACATTGAAATTCACACCAAAGTTCAGTTTGGAGAACTGTGTTACAATAATTTATTTTATTTTATTTACACTACTTAAGACTTCTTGAAAGTGCCTGTGTTTTGAAATCAATGTTCTTTTTTACTGTTCTTGCTCGGAAACAAAGCCCTTCAATACTTTGTCGGGTAACCAATTGTGACCTGATAATTGCGGCCGTCTAGGCATTGTCTCATACAAATTCATGTTGCAATACTTTTGGCCAGTGAGTGTACATGTTCATTTAACCCTATCAAAACATGCATAATATAAATATATTTTAAAAGTGGCCAAAATTGTTTTAAATTGTGTGTAACAAATTGTAAATTTTGTGTAGAATTTTGCTATGCAATGTAAGCGAAATTATTATAAAAATGTACATGTACCATGTGTTTTTTATAGTGTACATGGTTTTTTTGTCCCCCCCCCCAAAAAAAAAGAAGTTATTCAGTCATTTTACAATTTTTACTATTATAATTTCCTGTCTTATGATTTTTTCACAGGGGAATGCCGAGCAGAATTCTGGTCTTGAGTGGGAGACAGTTAAGGTGAAGACAATCAAGGCAGCCCCCTTGGAGACCCTGGTTGAGTACATTCCCATTGCCCTTGAAGAGATGGACTCCAGCTACATCAATATCTTCTTCTCCACTTACCAGACGTTTACCAACCAAATGCAGGTGCTCAAGATTCTTCTCGACAGGTTGGTACAAGATTCAAATTCACCTCCAGTGGTCAATTTCATATAGAAATACACAGCAGAAAATTTTGCTAAGCAAATATTTTTGCTAAGCAAATATTTTTGCTGAGCAATTTGAAACGGAAAACCAGCCAAGGTCTGCACATTGCTTTATGTAGGAAAACTTGACTGGTAATCAACAAAATATGTTAAAGCAAATGCTGCTTAGCAACTCTATAAATGTGTTCCCAGTTGAATGCTCTTGAAAGCCCAGCTCCACAGTAATAGACCTTATGCATATGACGTCGCAAACGGAAGGTCGCCCTCTATCAGAGGCTATCAAAGATCACTCATTGGTTCATGTATGTGCGCTGTGCGTGCGTATACGCACAGCACGCATACATGAACCAATGAGTGACCTTCTCTAGCCTCTGATAGAAGGCGATATTCAGTTTGTGACATCATATGCATAAAGTCTATACCAATTGTTATTTTGCATTGTGCCCAGACCACCCCCCATAATCCCCCATGTGAAGATAAAGTCAGTGGAATCTTTAAAACATTGCTGATATCTGCATTTAAACTAACATAAAAGATTTTAATTCGGAATACAAAGTTATGCATGATTCTCCTGATTTTTTACACGTATCAATTTATCATTGTCATGAAAACTAGAGGGTTGAAATGAACATACATTGTACATGTAATTCACAAAGAAATATAAATATTGAATGGTAAGTCTTATATACTGAACAGCAAAAGAAACGTCATGATTTTAAATCGTTGACATAACTCAACCACAAGAGTTTTACATGTATCGTTTTCGGGAAATATGCAGTCTAACATCATTCTGATCATGACTGTGCCTGAAAATCCTATAGGCGGATGGAATGTGACTTGAATGGTTTTCAAAGTGTACGTTACAAAATATACCTGTTGATATCTTAATAATAATAATAATGTGTGGACTTATATAGCGCACGTATCCACCAACTAAGTGGTGCTCAAGGCGCATTCTTTTTTACGTGCATTACACAACACACGGGACCTACGGCTTTACGTCCCATCCGAAGGACGAAGCAATTATGGTTAAGTACCTTGCTCAAGGACACAAGTGTCACGACCAGGGCTCGAACCCACACCCTGCTGCTGGCAACACCAGAACTTGAATTCGGTGCGCTAGACCGCTCGGCCACGACACTCCATGTATTCATACGACGTTTCTTTTGCTGTTCAGTATACATGTATGTTAAATGATTATCAAAGATGATTAAATTCTTAAAAAGTTTTTCTTGCCACTGTATTTACAATTTAGGTACAAGACGGGTAAAATCTACGCCAAATTATCGAAAGAAAAAATACAAAAGTAAGTGGAACTCTTTCAAAATCAGCTTTGCACTAGTAATGTTTGCATATCTAAAATATTGATCTGCTTTGTCGTGCTCTTATAAAATGATTCTTCGATTTGATTTTGTGCTCTTCATCGATGATTCTTGTATCCTTGATTGGGAGCCAGATAATAACTCATTCAAACAGGTTGACTACACTATTTAACCTACCATCATTGCTTGCACTTATCTACTGTCTAAGACGTATAAGGATGTTAAGTTGTTCTGTTTTGGGAAACAATCTAAATAATATTGGTTCCTCTGTTTAATTAATGCAATGTTTACCATTTAAATACAGGTTATGTACATGTACACAGTTATGACAGTACACAGTACATATTAATTAATAATATATCAATGTTTTACTGCTTTTATTTCAAACTATAAAAAAGAAAAGGCACATTAAATAAACGACAACATATTATACATTTAAATTTTCAAAGAAGCAGTTTTGTCAACATTAACCAATGCTGTAACTTCCCTTTTAATAATTTGTTGTTTTTAACCAGTTCGCGTCGGGAATAAAAAAGTTTTTCTGGGCCCCTGTGGCGGGTTTCTTTTTCCCACACACACGTTAATGGAAGCTTCCACAGCGGGTGGCCGGCACTTCCGAGCATGTCACCGTACACGCGTGGCTCAACCGAGCATGCATACAAATATTCCGGAGTTTCCTATGGCGTGTTTAGACGTTCTCCGATCCGTGGTGCAAAAAAAATTGCGTGTATACACAGCCTCCGACGCGAACTGGTTAATGTGTTGAAAAGTACATTTAGCATACCATGTACGTTAAAGGGTGTATGTACTTTATAAGAACCATATAAAAATGTTATCTGTATGCACCTGTAGAACAGGGTCAGTAAAACGGAAATACCATAACATCTGATACTGGTATGTCATATCAGAAGAGGAAGGCATTGTTACATGATAACAGCATACATGTAGATGCTGTATGGTATTACAATACCACTGTTGATTTAGATGCAAAATATTGTTTACTAGACAGAGGTAAATTTGGCACGCATTTAATAGAAATATGACATAGTAAAAGTATGTAATTCATATAACTTTATCTTGCAGAGTTGTATTGTATAAATCAAATTGACTCAGACATTTGGCCTCTGAACAAGTTGCATCCTGCTGTGAATTTACAGTGAGATACAGACGTGTCAGTTTTCAGTTCGTGAATGCAAAGTGAATGTTTAAAAGTCCAGGCATGTCCAGGCATTTCTCATGATTTTTCCTGATTTCAGGACTTTAAAAAAAAAATCTCCCTTTGCCTCAAAATTTTCTTAAAAGAAGAAAAGTCACCACCAAGGAAAGAAAGAAGTAGCCTGTAATGTGTCCAAACCTCTAGTTTCTTGTTTGTGGGAATGTGGAGTGTCTGTAAATCCTCCAAAAATCAAACATCCAGGAGGTTCAGTGGGGCTTTGTCCTCTACACCAAAGGGAGACCCAGGCCTGCTACCCATTTTTCAGGATTTTTACTTTTGGCAAATCAATACCCCACAGGTTTTGACGTCACAATTCGCTGTCGCATGAAGTATGTGAACCGGCCTTTAGGCTTGAATTCTCATTTTGAAAATTATTTGGTTATTATTAAAAAGGGCACCATGGAAGTTCCCAGGGTGTTGTCCAAGTGGTCTACAGTATAAGCTTGGTCTTGTTATCTTCTGGGGAGTTAATCCCTTGTGTTATGCTTACCTTTTGGAAAGAGATAATCTCCACTGAGTGGATTATAACTGTCAATAGACATAAATGTAACTGTTCCTGCTTTCGACTGTTAGTGATCTACAATGTTACTTTAATAATTGATTACAGTTATATACAGTAAGATAAATCCTTAGGTTTCATAAGCATTGAAAACACACTGATATCAACATGACTAAAGTCCATTCTAAAAATGCTGTGATTACTCATTGATAAGCCTTGGACTAAGGTTTTTGCAACTTAGGCTTTTTCTCCTAGGTAATAAGGGGCATTTTCTTGAGAAAATCTTAATGTCTGTGGGAATTGAAAACACACTGATATCAACTTGAGAAGAGCATGACTAAAGTCCATATTAAAAATGCTGTGATTACTTAATGATATGCCTTGAACTACATATTTCGTATGAACAAGCCTTTTTTCTCTGGTAAGAGGAATTTATATAAGACAATCTTAATGACCCATAGGCCCCATCATGGAAAACCCTCAGGTGACAAAGACACCTTCTGCCTTATTTTAGCAATGGTTTATGTGAGCAGGGACAGAAATAGCACATTATTATAAGCATACATGTACGTGTTCTTTTTACTTAATCTAGCACCCAGAATTACTCATGATCATTGCAACAATGGCATTTCCCTTTGTGTGTGTGGGGTTTTTTTTTGTTCCAAATCTCGGGGCTCTTGAGGGAACCCCTGATTTTTTCCAGCTGTGACAAGAACAGTGCAATGTCGATAACCGTACATCATGGGGGTCCACATAAAATGCTCACTATTACATGGTCATGTGTAATAGTGGTTCATGGCTGCAGTGCTAATTACAGCAAATGTGAGCCAACCTTCATGTTTGGTATAGCTAGCCAATTGTTAATTATTGTAGCGGTGTTCATTATAGCCGAGTGCAGTGATTCTTTTAACAGGCTTCAACCCAGATTTTGATGTTCCCTGTTTGCCTTTCAATACTCTTGTAACATGAGAAAGAATCCTTTTTCTTTTCCCTGGTTAAATGGACAGTATTGCCACGAGTGCTCGTTTCATGAAAGTCTGCTCTGATCATGATAATATTGTCCTTTTAATTTGTTTTGGACTGCCTTTAAAAACATCATTTTGTTGCCAAATTGTAACTGTACCACGACAAGTAAGTTGTATACATATGTATGTATACATTGTATATATACTACTCAAAACAATTTAGGGAACACCGGATTTTTAAAGGGGGACTGACATCCTTTATTGTGTGTGTACTTAAGGCGTTTTGTAATAAAATATTGTTTTTGAGACCCACCTGTGTCTATTTAATCATTGATTTATGAGTACAAGTATTTTAAAACAATGTTTGAAGTGTTTGGTGGAAGCTTCATTTGCATGGAGTGTCGTGGCCGAGCGGTCTAGCGCACCGAACTCAAGTTCTGGTGTTGCCAGCAGCAGGGTGTGGGTTCGAGCCCCGGTCGTGACACTTGTGTCCTTGAGCAAGGTACTTAACCATAATTGCTTAGTCCTTCGGATGGGACGTATAGCCGTAGGTCCCGTGTGTTGTATAATGCACGTAAAGTGGTTTGTCGTGCGGTCTAGCGCACTGAACTCAAGTTCTGGTGTTGCCAGCAGCAGAGTGTGGGTTCGAGCCCCGGCCGTGACACCTGTGTCCTTGAGCAAGACACTTAACCATAATTGCTTCTCTCCACCCAGGGGTTAAATGGGTACCTGTGAAGGCAGAGATGGTTTGCTCTATATGCGCTAGAAATGGCAGCAATTGAGCTGTATACTCCCCAGGGAGCTGAGATGGTTTCAGGAATGATTTATGAGCCTTATGAGCCTTATGAGCAGGGATAATAATATAATGCGCCTTGAGCGCCACTTAGTTGGTGGATACGTGCGCTATATAAATCTATACATTATTATTATTATTATAAGATATGTGACGTCAGGTCGGGAAGATCCAATGTGTACATGATGTACATATACATACAAACGTTTCACACACGTAGCGTCGATTTAATTTCTTCCGTGATTTTTGTTTGCGGAACTAATAAAATGCCGGGAAGATGTGTTTCTGCAGGATGCAGCAACACCACCAAAGATGGTGTTAGCCTTCATCTGTTCCCAAGTGACCCAAAAATCGCCGTATTTGGACGAGCAAAGTTCGACTGACAAGAGTAAAGTGGTCAGGTCCATCGGCTCACATAGTTTTGTGCAGCGATCATTTTGAGCCGAGTTTTGAGCCGAATTTCTCTTCCCGACATGACGTCACGAACAGCTCCTCCATGCAGGGCGTAAAAGTGGGGGGCATTTTTACAATGGAAAATAACACTAAAAAAAAATAAAAACACAAAACAAAAATTGTATTGATCTTTTACTGATATAAAAGAATAAAACGATCACATATTTAACTGTTTGATTTAAATCCATGTCAGTCCCCCTTTAACATCAAATAGGTTTGAAATGTTCCATGAACCGGGATTTTCATTTGCAACCCCCTCTCTCTTTCGTCAGTAGTCATGTCATGAAATGTGTAATCACTACATGCATCCTTTATCATCTGTTTCATTGTGCAGTTGTTTCTCATCAATTCTGTGAAACATTGTGTTTATCTGAAATAGTTGATTTAATTTTTGCCCTACACCGACATGTGTACAGCACTGCATACTCATTATGCATTATCTGAAATAAATGATCTTGCTTTAACTGAGATTATTCCGGTGTTCCCAAAATTGTTTTGAGTATAGTATATTAAAAGTTAGTATACATTTTGGTAAAATGTCTGTAAATGCATCCATACTTTATAACAATTGTATAAAAACAAACATGTGAAAGTTTCAGCTTGTTTTATTGGGTTGTAAACAAGAAAATAGTGAAAATTAATTCAGGTTATTTTTGTTTTCATTCCAATGTTTAATTAACTTCTCCAGAGGACAAACATTCATCGGCAAAATAGTTTGAATTACATGTATTGTTCTAAAATGGAGCACCTTGCACTTTCAAGGGATTATTATTATTATTATTATTATTATTATTATTATTAATCATTTCTGGTAATGAAACCAAGGGATGCCTCAGAAAAGCGCACTTAAGCACTGTAAGCTCGAAAGCCTGAGGAAACCTGTAAACAAGGGCGCTTGCAATGTGAACCAGAAACACCGGGGTAAACCCCTTACACTTCCACGATAAGTGTTCTGGGTTCTTTTACGTGCATTACTTAATCTAGTACACGGGACCTACGGCTTAACGTCCCATCCGAAGGGATGCCTTGGTCGAGCGGTTTAGTGCATCGGATTTGTATTCTGATGGCTGAGTCGTCAGAATGTGGGTTCGAATCCCAACCACGACCATGGTGCTTGTGTCCTTGAGCAAGACACTTTACCATAATTGCTTCTCTCCACCCAGGGGTAAAATGGGTACCTGTGAGGGCAGAGTTGGTTCTTGTGTTTGATTAGCCCATATGCGCTGAAATGGCAGCAATTGAGCTGTATACTCCCCAGGGAGCTGAGATGGTTTCAGGAATGATTTATGAGCCTGATGAGCAGGGGTAATAATATAATGCGCCTTGAGCACCAGTTTGGTGGATACGTGCGCTATATAAGTCCACATTATTATTATTATTATTATATCTAGGGGTTTTACATGACACTAATCTAAACATTTCATAAGAGGAAACTATAAAGTTCTTGACACGAGGAAGTGGATTTCCTGTATCCAAATTTTCTGACTAGCCTGAACCAGTTTGTGGAGTCAAGGATATTGAGGTGATCTTTTCCTCCATTGTCATAATGTTTTGGGAATTACTAAAAATTTATGTTTCCTGCTACTGGAGTATTATATTGTCATATGTGACCCGCTCTGTGAAAATGAGTCACAAGTAGCAAATTTGAACAATTGAGATTTCTATGTGGCTGGAAAGAGTACATCATCAGCTTTAATTTGGTATATGTTTGAGGTGTGTGACATATTGCATTATGGAGATATGACATTTTTAATAATCAATAATTTGCATAATTAACACAATTCTTAGCAAAACAAACAACAGAAATGAAACAACCTACTCACAAAAAAATAATTGATTTTAATATTTTATTAATTGAAATTGACGTCAATTTCAATCAATAAAATATTAAAGCCACATAGAAATACGACTTGTGACTCATTTTCACAGAGCGGGTCACATATTAGCAATGCTCACAGAGTCATTGTCAGCTACAGTCAACTATATGCCAATGTTGTATTGTGTGTCTGTATTTTAAATTTCTCTGTATAAAAGAGGACCCCAAATGATCAGCTATGATGGATGGGTCACCATTTTGAATGATGGACCTTGTAAATAAATAAATAAATAAATAGAACAAAATCAGAATTAGGATTTGAAACTTTACATGGTGGAAGTACAGTAGGAGTAAGGTTTTGTGGTAGTACCATGTAAACAATCTCTTATGATGAAATTCTTGCGTCGGGTGATAAACAATTGATTTAATTTTGCCCTACACCGACGTGTGTATAGCACTGTATACTCGGTGCTTTCCGAGTGTCTGTGGAAAAACTACACGGGCGACTTGGGCGGGATTCAAACCCACGACCTCCTGCTTACTAGTGCAGACGTCTTAACCTCTCGACCACCGAGGCTGCCCGATGTCGATTGGCTGGCTAGAATCCTATATAGCAAACTATAAATATCGCGGCACCTGCTGCTGGTGTAGGGCAAAATTAAATCAATTATTAATCTCTTATGAGTTTTAGTAATTGCTGGTAATAACCAAGTCAGTGGCATTATCTCAAGAAACAATAAGTTTTGTGCTATTATTGAGGTCATATTGCACCAACTGCTGCAGAAATTTCCAAGAAAAGACAGACTGCATTCTGGGAGATTATCTGGCATGAGGTGATGTTTATGTCTCTAGTGAGTGTTGTACTAATTAATGCAAAGTTGTGTGTTCATGTAGTAAATGTCAAATCCATTCATTCAAGGAAAACAAGGTATGGAGGCGTCGCCCACAAAAGCAATTCTTTTTAAGGGATGCCTTATAATATTTGATAACTCAGATAAAGCTGTAGACTTAAATCTTGCTCTGGAACTACATGTATATTCAACTGTTTCATCAACTCCCTTATCCCATGTCATCCTAATGCAATGAGGCCAAACTCGTTTCAATGTTAGGTTTGTACATACATGTATGTAGGCCTACTGTATGTATGTATGCATTTTGCTTAACATAATATTTAATAACACAGATAAAGCTGAAGACTTCAGTCTTGCTCTGGAACTACATATTCAGCTGTTTCAACTACCTTATAAATCCCATGTCATCCTAATGCAAGGAGGCCAAACTCATTTCAATGTTGGTATGTACATGTACTGTACATGTATGCATTTTGCTTAACACTGTTGACTGGGGTGTAACACGCTGGCACACCTTGTGTAAGTAATAGATACTATCGCAAAGTCATGCGTGTTAACAGAAATGTTTTTAGAACTATCAGCTGCTACTAATTAAGCCTAACATGTTCACCATCACCGGTGTCAGCCAAATTGTGTCATCAAGGGCCTTATAGAATTGGTGTGGATATTCTGTAATTGTCTGGTCTGATAAAATGACTGCAGCTTTTTAACCAGTTCACGTCGGAGGCCGTGTATACACGCAATTGTTTTTTGCACCGTGGATCGGAGAGCGTCTAAACACGCCAAAGGAAACTCCGGAATATTGGTATGCATGCTCGGTTGAGCCACCCGTGTACGGTGACATGCACGGAAGACGTGGCCACCCGCTGTGGAAGCTTCCATTCATGGTGTGTGTGGGGAAAATAAACCCGCACAGGGGCCCAGAAAAACTTTTTTATTCCCGACGCGAACTGGTTAAAGGTCAGTCCATGTCTGAATCAAAATTTCTACACATACATTTGTAAAATCACACAGTGCACAGTCCAGGTACATGTACATTGCACAAAGCTTCAAAAACTGTCTTGAGTTTCCCCTCTGAATTGTGTACTTTGGTCATAACATTTCACTTCACAGTGGTTTATCATGCCTGTATGAAGGGATTAAAAAGTGGGAAGATTGCAGAGAAGTATGTCAATATTGCCGAAGGGCTTGTTATCACCCAGGGTACAGTACCCAGGCAATCATAAATGTCCTTTAATGTACATACATGTGCATGTAGGGTTGAGATTGGCTGGGTGCCATTGGGGAGTACCCTAGGTGACAAGAACCCCATTAGCATTACAATCAGGAAAGCATTCGTCTGGGTATTTTAAGTAAGAACCAGCTTAATGGAATGAGCGTTCCTTTCAGAAAACACTGCCTATATATTCCCAGTGAGAACTGTGCAAGTCCCCAATGGGAACAGTCTTCCCAGAGAAATGTTCTCAGAGAAATGTTAAGTGTTTCAAGTTTTGAGACACTCGATCTCATTTGTCCCATCTGAAGATGTGACCTGCAGGCCCTAACTCCCTAGGCCCATTTGCTTTAACCTGAATCCTCCAAAATCCTTCAGTACTAAAGCAAGCACATGACATGTATGCATGTGTTTCTAATCTGTGATACATGTACATGACCAGGGACCCACCCTGCATGCATGGAGCAATAAACAGTGATGTCCACTGACCAAAGCAATGACCTTGCAATCACTACAACAAATATGGATGTACATGTACCATTGAAAGGCAAGTATGCCTAATAACCTCAATCCTTCAAAACCCTTCACTTTAGCAAAGAGGATTTTGGAAGATTTGGGAAGGTTAGGGTTAAGTATACAGTAAATCTCAGTCAATCTTGTACAGTACAATACAACTTTAGACAATGTATGTATCTTTAACTTCCATTTGTGTTGTGTCAGCATTGCAGCTATGAATCACTTACACAAATGTTCACAGTGGTGAACATTTGGTGCGCATGATGTTTAGACCCCAGATAATGTTTGTTAAAGCAATGTTGTATGATAACTGCAAACATGTTCTGCCATACATTTACAATGTACACTGTAATGAAGAACACTACAGTGAGTATATGCTGGACATGATCTCTGACTCCTATTTTGTTGTGTTGTGTCCATGAATCACTAAAATGAACGTATTCACAATGGTGAACATTTGGTGTGCATGGACCCCATAAGCTTTTTGATTTTTTTGTTTTTCTCAAAAACATACTTGTCCACCTTATGTGATGAAAGTTAGTTTCATGATATTATTTTGTGAAAGCTAGAGGGTTGAGATGAAAGTACATGTACATTACCAAATACCAATGATGTGCCTTCAGTTTGATATCAATAACGCTGCTGCTTGCATTGTGCCATTGAATGTCACCAGAAGTCTGTTACCTACATGAAGTGTGCCACTTGTGCCATTCATGATGTATTGGTCCACAGACTGACGCACAGGATCTCAAAAAAGAAGCAGTGCAGTCTGGGAGACTTACCCGGTGTGTGAGAGAACTGTATCTCATGCACGCACCTTAGGGATGAGGGCCAAAGTCATGGTACAGCTAAGACTTTGAGAAGCCTGGCCCGGCCCGGGCTACCTGGCCTCCTAGCCTCCTAATCTGTCTTTTGTGAGTCCTAATCCTGTAACAATACAGTACCTGAGCTATATGAGATCTATTCATTAGTAGAGGGTCTTTTGTTCTCAGCTAGGGGATTATATAGGCCTGTAGGCCTGGGCAAAGCCTGGGCCTGGCTGGGCTTCTCAAAGGCTTGGCTGTACCATGACTTTGGCCCTCCTCCCTTAGCGTTTGCACGTTCTCCCCACAGCTGATGGTCTAGTTTAAGATTGCGTCATGTTCTCTAGGAACTAGCTTCGTGTGCAAGTGCCTATCCCATGATGCCCCATGGCAGGCTGGGCAGGGGGAGCAAAACCCGTAACCAAGCTCGATGTGCATGTGCGCATTTGCCATGGTATGGATTACAGCAGGCTGACACACTTCATGTAGGTAATAGACTTCTGATGTCACACGTTAATACTATATTCTTGCTCTCTTTGAAGGAACATCCGCTCTGTCATATTAATGTGGCTGGATGAGAATGTAGACGATTTCAAGCAGCCCCCAAACTACCCCTGCCTCTGTCTCCTCCAGGAGTTCGCCCATGGTATCTATGATTTAGAAATGGCAGAAAGAGCAAGGAGACGGATGGAATTCTTCAAGGAGAATGCTGCACAACAGGGTGAGTAAAAAAGACACGGTGAAGCCATCTTGTTTTTTCTACCATGCAAATCCAAATGCCCGAACCGAGGCTGGATGGAAAACCAGTCTGGGTCCAGTTTCATAGAGCTGCACTATGCATAATATTTTACTAAGCAGGTTTTATTGGTTACCAGCCAAAGTTTCCTACAGGTTGTATATAGATTTTGGTCGGTAGTCTGTTTTAATGCTAAGCAAAAATATTTGTTTAGCCAAAAAAAAAAGAAATTCTGCTAAGTAGCCCTGGTGAAATAGGCCACTGGCCCCCTTTTATGGGTTGAGAATCAGCGCTATGATCGTATTAAGTATAACAGTGGATTTGACAAGAATGGCGTGCATGATATTTTGATAATATGACAAATGTAAACAAAAGACACAGTGGAAAAAAGTTTGCAACCTGGGTGTTTTGTTTTTGGATGACAGTCCTTCCTGCTGTATACATTATTAAGAAAATATAGCCCGGTAATGGAGGGGATGTAACATTTGGAAGGGGAAATTGGCAATCATCCAAAATAACTAGTCTGGTGGCACTGAATGGTGTAAAAATATCCAGGGAACTTTAGCCTTGATGTTGAACAGGACGTTGCTACATGTAGTTCCCTTGAAGATTTCTAACAGTTGGTACATGTACATGTATAAGGAAATCTTTTCACAGTATGTGGATGAATGTGTATGAAGAAATATGATTTTTATTTCAGATTTTTTGAAAATAACCAATTGAAACAGAGCATCAACATCATATAGTTAACAATATTTGCAGTCCACTTTCACTTTAACTTGATAAAGGTACATCTACATGTGTGATTGTTAACCAGTTCGCATCGGAGGCCGTGTATACATATGTATTCCCGACGTGAACTGGTTAAACCAGTATGCACTTTTTGGTAAAATTTACGTTAACCCTGACAATGCTGAATGCAACAGACTACAACAAATGTAAACATCTGCTGGATCTTGTTGAAGTGAGCAGAGAACAAAAGGTCGTAATGCATGAACGTTCTCGCTGATGGATCTTGTTGCACTCAGCAGGCTTTACACTCGGACAACTAATGGATGTTGTTTTAATATTGAGGAGGGTGTCTAGCCACTTACTGAAGGGGGTTAGGGTTTATAATGAATCCATTCTTTTATAAGAATCCAGATAAGAGTATAAACAAATAGCCTGGAATTTTCATTCAGTCAGTGTGCTTATTGTATTCATTACAGAGATTAGCAGTCAGCTGTCATTCCAAGCTAGCATGTGTGATGAGGTGGATGGCGTAATGATGGATAACATGTACATGGATATAAAGAATGTAGACAGCAGGCAGTTGGCGCAGCAACTAACATGCATGGATTCGGTAAGCATAGCAACGATACAAGCGATGAAAAACAAGACACATTTTCATGGATCCCGTCTGACATCATACCAGGGGCCAATTTCATAGAGAGCTGCTTAGCAGATAAAATTGCTTACCTGAAAAACTTGCTTAGCAGATTTCTTTGGTTACCAACCAAACTTTCATACAAATGTATGCATTTTGGCTGGTAGTCTGTTTTATAATGCTTAGCAAAAATATTTGCTTAGCAAAATTCTCTGCTTAGCAGCTCTGTGAAATTGGCTCCAGCTTGGTAGATTGGAGGGTGAAAACTGACCAACATGTATCACTGGATCAGGTCCGACATCACACCCGTCTAGTGTAATTAGCCTGGCAAACTCACCACATATCACTTGATTTAATGTGACATCATACCTGCCTGATGGAGCCTGGAAAACAATGGTGGCTCCAGGGTGTGGTCAAGGGGTATCACTGCGCATGTAAATTTACCATACATTTTGTGTGCTCCCCCTTAATTTTTGACAGTGTAAAAAGAAAGTAAGCATACCCATAGAAGCAGTTTTTTCAGCATTACCAAAAATCATTTAAATTCCTGTGACCATTAAAAGTCTGCCATTTTTGAATGTTTCATGACTTAAGCTAAAACTTGATCAATGGTTTGTTAGATTTGATCTTGGATATAAGGTTTGAATTTGTGATGTCAAGTCTGTCAAATTGAGAGATAGACCGATAACATGAGACGAATGGAGTTAATTTCAAGCTAAATTATGAAGCTGAATTATGATTGATTATTTCCTTCGTTTAGGATCTCTTTAGGAAGGTGAACCTACAGCACTGTCTGGGTGGCATGTGGTCTCGACGTGGCAAGAAAGTTGGTTACCACGATGTCCTGTCAGTCAAAGCAACAGTGGCTCAGTTTAATGACGTCTCGAATCGTGTCATGACGACAGTCGTGGAGGATAAGAGCTTAAGATCGCACGAGAGAGCATCAGTTATCAAGAAATGGATTGAAGTGGTACAGGTACGCTATCAAATGTGTAAAAACACCATCCAATTTCATGTATTTTGATGACTTGAGAGAAGAGTATCAGCCAGCATTGGAAATAGGGCATCCAAATTGGTTAATCTTTGAAAAACAGGGTGTCAACTTGCAATGCATTTGTGTATTACAAAAACAAATGTGTCCATTTAGGAAAAAAGGTGTTGCTGGCTAATAGTATGCTTGAGGTTGGTAAAACTTGTAGCTTTGCATGGTGAAGTGGATAAGTAAGACTAATTGCGGTGACCTCCAGTTCTTTTCAGAACTAATTACTACTCAACAGAGAATTTCACATGGTGTCACCGCAGTTAGTCTTACTTACATGTATGCTTGAGGTTCTTCCAGTTATTCTGTCATTTTAAAAAGTTCCCAATTTGTGGATTTGTGAGGGGGAGTAGGAGGTAAGACCTTGTCTTAATTTAATGGCGGTGCTTACTGTAAGCAGCAATTCATTGCTTAGTAAATGCTTTTGTGGCTAGTACAAACGTTTTGCGCTAGCCCTCTAAGCACAAAAAACGGTACATTTGTTATACTGGTACTCATACTAATGGGAAAAAAACTCAACTACAACTATAGATTCGGAGTACTCGTAATCATTCTCGAGTACATTTTTCTGTACGAGTACTCAACTGTAGTTTGTAGTTTATCTTAAGTAGCTATAGATGTCAAAATCAAAACTGCCTGTTTGACTGTTGACCCAAATGTACACACAGGGGCATTTTTGACTGTTTATTACTGTCATTTTGACCACCCTCAACAATACAAGACAATTACCAGTCAAAAACGGTCGACTCATTTTGACCTGTAAATGTACTTACTACACCTAAGGTTTGACAGTGTTTGACTTTTAAGTGCACTAGATATACCTTGGCAAGTATATCAACATTTTGACTGATTTAGACCCTTGTATAGTGGTAGGAGGGTTAAGTGCACTAGATATACCTTGGCAAGTATATCAACATTTTGACTGATTTTGACTGATTTTGACCCTTGTAGTAGTAGGAAGGTTAATGTATACATATATTTTGATTCAAAAGTAAGTGTGCTCATGGAAGCATTTTTGCCAACATATACCTTTTAAGGCTGTGAAACAAGGGACTCTTGTCTGAACAGTGATTTTGCCAACCATAGACATCGACAGACAACCGCTGCATGTGACGAAGTGTGGGGGAGGGTTGGTCTGTCATGTGAAACATGTACAGTAACATATGCTAGTCATATTGCTCGCAGTGGGAGCACAATGGGGAGTTATGACTCACGTGGCTCTAAAATAAATCTAAGGATATATAGACATGGTCGAGAGTGGAAATGCTGTCTAGAGCATTGAGTAAACCACAGAATCGAGTTGATTCAAGATTAATGCTTTAAGATACAGTAAATGTAGTCCAAAATTTATTCATAGAGTTACCAACATTGTTCACTCCAAACAGCTTGTACACTAGTCTTGTGAAAAGATGTCTATCAGAATATTATCTCTGTGATTGACATTTTAAAGTGAATTCTTCAAATCTTTGACAAAAAACATCTTGGATAATTGTATTTTGACCATTGGGTGTGTGTGTGTGTGTGTGTGTGCCACAGTTTTAAAAATCGTGTTTCAAAGTTGCATGCATGTTGCTTGAAATGTGGGCTTGACGTTCATATATTGCAGTGGCATATGAACGCAACATGCATTTAAGGTCGATTGCTTATTGGTTCCTTTGGAAAAGCGAGGGGTTAAAACAATTAAAGACAATGTTAAAAGAAAAATACATGTAGATTACAAGGTATCCGGGGCATTTGTGGAAGTCCTCAGTGTTGTGAACATGTCTCTGGTCAGTCGATCTGAGTGGTTCTAATTACAAAGCTCCTCCCACAGACTTCTTGTCTCATGACTAATGTACGTGTACCTGTAGACCAGCACAGTAACCCCCATATTTAGATACTGTATCTACGCATGTACAGTATACTAACCGTACTTCCGGGACAATTCATCATGTATTCATTCATGTATATTTGATACAAAAACAAATATTCATACGGATGCATGCAGCATCATTCAGACTAATTTTACTTTTTTCAAATATATATGTAAAATATTGGCCCATAATTGACAGCATTTGTAAGAACTAGTGATCAAAATTTGCCATGTGTTGCAAATGAGTGTTGCAAGCAACTACAATGTACATATGTAAGCTACATGTATGGCAATATGTGTTAAAATTCCCTAGGCCATTGGGCCAGTTCAAATCATTCCTGCTATCCTGCTAAAAAATAACCATTTCTTTTACAACTCATAAGAGAATTTATAAGGTGCTTCCGCAAACCTTACTTATAGATTAAATGTAACATTTGCTCAAGGACACAAGAGCTAGGGTAATCCTTCTCTAGGATTCTAGCAGACATTGTGAAGACCCAGCCGTAAGAACAAGAGCACATACATGTAATGTACAGTACTATAGTGCTGTATTAAACACCAGCCGAATCCTCCCTTTTTACTCCTCAAATTTACTTTTCAATTGCCTATTTAATGAAATACAAATGTTCACGTCAGCAATTGAATACAATAAATTAAATATTCTACAAATCATTTGCACTGGTTTTACCTAGGTTTCTGCCCTAGTAACCACATGCCATATTTAGTCGTAACCAGGAAGTTAATCTTAGGCTCAGATCGCTGGGGACTCATTGACTCATGTAGAGTGTGATGTGTATATTCTGTTGCAAAATTTGTTGCTGACATGCATGCCCTATGAACATTAATAGTTCATACTAATGTATATTGAAGTGTGCACTGGATCTTTCAAAGTTGTGGCTCCATGCCTTTGGAATGATTTACCTCTGTACATTCGTGAATCTCAATCTGTTGACTCCTTCAAGAAAAACTTAAAAACTCATCTTATGTGTATTGCCTATAAGGACTACTAACATTCATTTATGCATTTGTTATCTTTTGTTTAGTATTATATTGCATTTGCTATTGTATTGTTATGCTATTGTATGATTTCTTGTTTACTGTAAAGTGCCTTGAGCACTTCTTAGTGGATATGTGCGCAATATAAATCTTCTGTATTATTATTATTATTATTATCAGCTACATTAGATGCTGTCTATAAAAATGAAAGTACACACTTCTGATAAATTTCCACTCCTGTCTCAAATTATAGATTAGGCATGGAGAAGTTACATTTTGTTAAACTAATTGTCAAGGTGCCATGATGTGTTCTATACATTTCCTTTTTGCTGTAGGCGGAGGGTACATGTAGGAAACATACATTTATACACTGTACATATGTACATCCTGTGAACACATAAATCACATGGTAGCACTATGTATGTATTATATTATGTATGATGCTTGATCAGCTATAGTGAAAGGTTTCACGTTTATAGCAAAATACAACTCAAAAATTTGCAATTGCTCAAAGCGACATGCACCGTGGTGAATTTGCAAAAGAAGTCTATTCTATACATAACAGCAAAAGAAACGTCACCCCTAAAAATATTTATTATTTTCATTTTATAACTAATATAATTTGTTTAATGAAGAATATTATGAGTATGGAGTGTAACACGAACACAATGTGGCAAATTTGGTTGACCTGGCAGCCAGCCATCCCACAACATTGTATATTTATTATTTAGGGTGTGACGTTTCTTTTGCTGTATTGAGCAATGGGCAAGCTCATCTGAGCAGTATAAATGTATGGTACATGCCACATATTCACATTAACCATCCTTAAATCTTTCCCAAAAGATGGTCCCACCTGGATTCTATCTCAAATGCATTTACACATAGTAAATATAAGTATAGCTTCTTACATGTAGGTGCTGTATGGAAACATACACTGTATAGTTCAGGGACTGACTTCATTTAAAATTTGGCATGGCAAAATGTTTTGGAAGAAATATTTGTGTAAACTTCAATTTTCATTAGCAAATTGTGAATTTTGTGAAGCCTTTTTCTGTGTGATACAAACGAAACCTTTCACTGCACTTGTGAATCAAATTTTTCACTGCACAGTTTTGTGAAGGTGGAATTTGACATAAACAAAATCATTACAATGATATGTTTTTATTATTGTGTGTGCATCATATATGTAGGTGTGTCGAGAGATGAAGAACTTCTCCTCATCCAAAGCAATCATCTCTGGTCTCCAGACTCATCCAGTGCACAGACTCAAGAAAGTCTGGAACGCAGTACCAAGGTATCTGACTAACTGCGTGAATACTACAGATGAAAGAATACATAATCTGATCACTTAAACTGACAAATGTAATGTGCTACAAACTAAGACATCAACAAACTTCTATATTGGTTGTCTGAGGTGCGACGTGGCTAAGTTGCAAACGGAGAGTTCATTTTAGGAATTATTCCAGATTTAGTACAACTTGGATTAATGCCAAAGCATACAATACCTTAGTACCGCTGAAGGGGGTCGTCACCTAGGGTACTCCCCAATAGTACCCAGGCAATCTCAATCCTATGTATGATTGTCTAGGTACCACTGGGGAGAACCCTGGTTGACAAATTACCTATTCAGCCTTAATATTCCCAAATAATTTCTTCTTGTAAATCAATATTTTAATGGTTGTTCTCAAATTTCAGGTTAACTTGTTTGGATATCAAATCGGATAGCAAATTTCCACATAATGCTGTGTTTGGTGCCCTCTGTTTATGTTATTTCTGGATCTGCCATTGACCACACAAATACAAACTTGAAATTGATGCAACATGTAAAATGATCAAACCAATAAGTTTGATGAACTAGATGTACATTAATATTGTCTAGGAGAAATACTAAATACTCCTAAACTTTCCACCAGGGCACATGTGCTTCTGTTTGAGGACCTGGCCAACATATTCATGGATGATAACAACTTTGGTCTGAGCCGAGAGTTGCTCATGAAGGTAATAAACTAATATATTTTTTTAAACATATGTGACGGGCTCTGCGAAAATGAGTCACATGGGGGTGAACATAATTTTTTAGTTATATACATGGCTGAAAAGAGCATGCAATAAGCTTCATTTTGATACCTGTTAAACAACTGTGGCATGTCCGGTTCAAAAGTTATCACCTTTTGAAAATATGTATTATGTCAACAATCGAGTAAACCCGTATAGGAGAAATTGCCTATTAAAAAAAAACTGTAAAAACCCATGACTTCAGAAGGTTACTAATAAAATGTGCGTAGTTACCAATATGTTCCTTAAAATTTAATGCTAGCGGGGTTTATATTTTTGCCAAGCACAATCAACGTAAACGCAGCAATTTATAGCGCATTGTAATGGAAACAACGGACGAAATGAAAACAAAAGGCACACAAAAATCATCATTTATTCCACTTTCTTCATACAAATCAGCTTTTTTGATTTATAAATATGAAAATACAGATACTAAAGAACCGAAATAATGGATAATCAGAAAATCAATTTCAAATTTTGTTTTTCACCCTTTAAACATTCATCAACCCTGTACGTGGAAATAGGCCATGCGAGAAGCAACTCATTTTCGCAGAGCCCGTCACATATTATAACTTAACTGTATTATAATGTTCACCTGTATCACAGCTCTTTAAACTTTCAATTGCTCTAGAGTTGATAAATTCTGAGAATTCTGAATGATATAATTATGAAAGTTGTTTGAGGTTGTTTGCACGTGGAAACATTCTCCAAATCGTGAAAAACATTAAAATAACAACACCTGAATGAAGTATTGTATTCATTTTGTTGATTTACTGTTATTTATAAGCCCTATCAAATTTAAATTTGTTATCCTGAACGTTCTCATGGGACACTGAAAAATACAGTGTGTTAATTTGCATCCCTACACGTACAGTATGTCTATAGGGGCTTTAAACATTCTGCTTGGTTCCTTGCTATCCCTAAGTACATGTATATGGTAAGTAGATGTGGAGAGAGCAAGGAAAGAACTGCATGTACTTCACCAACCTTTGACTCCATGGTTACCACCATTATAAACATTGACATTATTAGTCAGCTGTAATCTCACCCCAAGTCATGTAATTTTGTGTTTCCTGCATGTCATTTGTGTTTATAGGAAGGCACTGCAAAGTTTGCATACGTAGATTCACCGCGGATTGCCAGGAAACCTGTCCTGAATTTGGTCCGGAGAATAAGTGGGGAGAAGAGTATGTCACAGAGAAGAGAGGGTGTAAGTTGATTTCAACTTCTTAAAAAATGCAATATTGGAATTTGTTAATGTATGTTCAGCACATTATAGCTTTCAAGTACATGTACGGTGTATCATAAAACTAACCTGAAGACAATCATCAGAGTATACTGATCGAAATGTCGATTTTCTTGCCACTGGTTCTTCCCAGAACTAACAATTCTTATATCTCTTCAAAGATTGTTCACAATACAACGTACATGTAAGTGCTCACTATTTTTTCCCAGTCATGTACGTCTTTGACAATTTTTTGATTTTGTACATATGCAGTTCAGACTGCATATGACATAAAACACAATAAAGGGGGCCACTTTGCATCCGTCACGTTAGCAGTTTTTCCAATGGTTGTTATTTATTTTTAAGTACCTGAAACCGACCAAAAAGTATTTCAACATGTGAATGGACATGCAGGCTTATACTAGAACTAATTTGAGTTGATTTATTTTATTTTTTTTTTTTTAAATTTATTTTTTCACCCTCAAATTTCCATAAAAATTGGACGGAAAAAGTTACCTCACTTTTCTGTCCATTTGTTGATGGAAATTTTAGGGTAATTAAAAAAATAATAGTAATAATCAACTCAAATTATCTTTAGGATAAGCATGCATGTCTATTCAAATGTTGAAAGTCTTTTTGGGTGGTTTCAGATATTAAAAAAAAAATTACAACCATTAGAAAAACTGCTAACGTGACGGTAGGAAAGTGGCCCCCTTTATTGTGTTTTATGTCATATACAATGTACGTGTATACGGATAGTTGAAAAATGTTGTCAATTACTTATTTGAGGGAAGGGAGAAGGTCTTGAAAAAGTAGAACTCTCTGTACTACCTTGAAAATGTTCGCAGTTTTGGACAACCCCCTTATTCTCAATTGTTCAGCAGGCCCGCATGCATGGGACTGTGCCGTATCTAGGCACCTTCCTGACAGATCTGATCAAGATTGATGTAGCTAACCCAGACATCATCGATGACAATCTTATCAACTTTGAGAAGAAAAGGAAGGTCAGTGTACCAAACCATATCTGATATTATTTTCAACATCCTAGATATCGAGAAATTATTTGGTAGCAGTTTTGGGTAAAAACAGGGGCGGATGATGGATTTTTGAAGGGGGGTCCAGATGGTTAGTAGAAAAAACAAAAAAATTTCGTTGTTAAAAATGTCTTATGGTTTCTCCTGTAAGCTTTAACCAAATATAAAAACAGCAGAAAAATGAGGGGGGTTTTAGGACTCCCTGGACCCCCTCTGGATCCACCCCTGCACCGTGTAGGATTTACTAGTTTGTTCTAGTTGTCATCAGGAACGTTTTCTCTGACAATGAAGTGTTAAAGATCTGGAAAACCAATATTTCCTATAAGAGCCACAGCTGTGCTATAGACAATGATGTTACTGCAAATTAACCAAAGCGTTATCAATTCTTCACATTACAAAGCCTCAGATCTTTCAAGAAATTAAATTTTAAATCATCAATCCCCATGGTATTACAATTTCATATGAAAGTATGGAAGTATTAAGCATTTAATTACTGTGTGACCATTAACTGTTTGTATATAAATTTAAATAAGTTGTTGTACGGTATGTTATCAAAGCTTGTAATAATTTCGTTTCAAACATGCTGAAATTGTTTTGTTTACGTGAGGTGTTTTCAAAAAGGAAACATTTTTCAATCTCAAATTTCAAGTCCCAACAAATATGTTTTTGTATTTGTTTTTCTCAAAGTTTACATTTACTCCCATGAAGTCATTTGATTTTTAGTCAAACCAGCAAAAACAGTTTGAATAATGTTTCTTGAATTTGTTTGCGTTACAATAATTATTTGTTACCCCTTTGAAGGAATTTGAGGTGATTGCCCAGATCAAATTATTGCAGAATGCAGCTAAGAATTATCAGATTGATGTAACGCCTGACTTCAGAGATTGGTTCACCAACATGAATGTACTCACCTACGAGGAATGGTAAGTACTGTACACATGACATTGGTACTCGGTAATGTACATTCGTTACAACCATGGGCGGATCCAGAACATTTTTTAGGGGGGCTGAGAATCAAAGGGTGCCACCACTTCCTATGCGCAACGGTTAGCACAGTACAAAGTAGGTCACCTCCTTATGTTTATCCCGTACACTGTGGGAATGGGAGTGCGTTCTCCCCCCCCCTTCCCCCCCCCTCTCTTTTTTTTATTTTTATTTATTTATTTTTTTTTAATTTAATTTTTTTTTTTTTACGATTTTAGGGGGGGCTACAGCCCCCTTAGCCCCCCCTGCCCCGGATCCGCCAGTGACAACTCTCAAGTTTTCAAGAAATATATCATAAAACGAACCTGGGGAAGTGTCATCACAATAGGTGCTCATATGTTTGCCAAAACGACAAATAACTGTTACATGCTTTTTTTAATGGTTTTGTGTTATCTGGCAACTTTTTGGTTAAATTGCTTTTTTCTCAGACTGAATAATTTATCAGGTAAACATTTGTTAATTTGATAATCTGGTTATTACCAAAGTTGTACCTTCTCTTTAACCCTAACCTTCCTAAATCCTCCAAAATCCTTGTTGCCAAAGTGAAGGATTTTGAAGGATTGAGGTTACATGCTACATGCTCTTTGCTAAAGTGAAGGATTTTGAAGGATTGAGGTTACACGCTACATGCTCTTTGCTAAAGTGAAGGATTTTGAAGGATTGAGGTTACACGCTACATGCTCTTTGTTAAAGTGAAGGATTTTGAAGGATTGAGGTTACACGCTACATGCTCTTTGCTAAAGTGAAGGATTTTGAAGGATTGAGGTTACACGCTACATGCTCTTTGTTAAAGTGAAGGATTTTGAAGGATTGAGGTTACATGCTACATGCTCTTTGCTAAAGTGAAGGATTTTGTAGGATTGAGGTTACATGCTCTTTGCTAAAGTGAAGGATTTTGAAGGATTGATCGGGTTACACGCTACATGCTCTTTGCTAAAGTGAAGGATATTGAAGGATTGAGGTTACACACTACATGATTTTTGCTAAAGTGAAGGATTTTGAAGGATTGAGGTTATTATCCTGCGCCAGGGGAAAATCAAGAAGTAGATAGGCACCTCGACAGCAGGCATTACTGACTATAACCCCTGCATGGATTTGACACTATTGATAAAACGTCCGTGTTTGCATCCATACTTTAGAAGAACCAAGAAATATGTATACAAACCAATCTGTGAAAGTGTCAGTTCATTTCAGTGTTTGATTAATGAGAAAAGCGTTGAAATGCATTCAGGTTTGTTTCCATTCATGGTAATGTGGAAAATGGATCACGGCCGTGATCCATTTCAAATAAATCTTTTACTTTTTCTCAAATATGACATACAACACAATTTCTCAGTCCGTTTGGTACCATCACCACAACTTCATATCAAGTATTAGTTTTCAGATTATAACTTAGTTTTTTTGTAATCGGGTAATTACCAATGTTGTACCTTCCCTTTAGCCCTAACCTTCCTACATTGTAAATCCTCCAAAATCCTCTTTGCTAAAGTGAAGGATTTTGAAGGATTGAGGTTACATGCTACATGCTCTTTGCTAAAGTGAAGGATTTTGGAGGATTTTGGAGGATTGAGGTTATTAGGCATACTTGCCTTTTCATGGTACATGTACATCCATGTTGTAGTGATTGCAAGGTCAGTGCTTGGGTCAGTGGACACTGTTTATTGCCCCATGCATGCAGGGAGGGTCCCTGGCCATGTACATGTATCACAGATTGGAAACACATGTGTGCATACATGTCATGTGCTTGCTTTACTACTGAAAGATTTTGGAGGATTCAGGCTATGTGTAAGCAAATGGGCCTAGGGAGTTAGGGTTAGTATAGATAGGATACATGTAAGCATTGACAGATGTTATATACATGTATGAATGTTTGATTTCAGCTGTGAGCTTTCCGAGGAGATTGAGACGTATTCATCACCATCTCCAGTGTGTACCACACCCTCAAAGTCATTCAGGTAAGGAAATGAGGCTGGACTGTAAAAACACATCAAATACCACTGAGTAATGAGTTCTCATCCCACTGTAGATGTCATCTGTGGCCACCAGCAGTTATCAATTGCATTTTACATCTACACGTACATGTAGATCTCATTTCAAAATATTAGAATTAATAATAATATTTCATTCTCATATAAGCACATTTCATATACATGTAATGTTCCCAGTGCGCTTTAAATTATTTCTCCTGGTCACTAGCCAAATATCATTCCTGTCATCTTTCTCAGATTCCTGGGGAGCATAAACAGCCCATTATAAACAACCTTTAAACACAATAACCGGGGGTGTCATTTGTCCGGATTTTTCCCAATTTTCAGATTTTTACAAAAAATCACAATGTTGTGATCCTCTGGATTTTAAAGATGTAAGCAAAAAAGGAAAGCAAAGCAAACGCTCAGAACTATAGATTTCACCCCAGCGCTGTTCACAACAGCGGCCCCAATACCCCGAGCAAAATTACGTGGATTTTTTTTCAAAACTGCCCAATCACACCCCTGAATAAATATCTCTACCCTCCCAAAAAATAAAACAAAACAAAACAAAACAAAGAAAAAAATATCATGGTTAGGGTCACAAGAAATCACCAACTATTAATTTAAATATGATTGTTTTTCAGGAGATTTTTCAGTTACACAGCGGAGGACACCAACATCAGGTCAGGGAGCACCAAGAGTCATAGAAGCAGCAGCAGCCTGAGTAGTAACAGCTCCAGTGGCTCAGCAGGTTCAGCAGAAACCCCCTCCTTCGAAGAGGGTATGAGCTTCTCCAGTGGTGAATCACCTGCAACGTCAGTGAATGGTGGGGAGAATGCACCGCTGAGAAGGGGGGAACAGAGACGGACAACGACGGGGGTGGAAAAGGAGAAACCAATGCGGAAGGTGTGTAGCAGTTCGGGCTTATTTTTTCAAATTGTGTCTGTTTGGTTTTGTTTCCGGTGGTGGTTAAAGTCCTAGAAAAAAAATCATGAAAGTATGCATGAATGTCTTTCATACTCTTCCAGGAAACTTTGAAAGCCTTAGAATTCAATTCCAATATGAAAAGTTCATATAAGTGCCGAGGCTAAATTTGATTATTTCATGTGTTTTAATAGCTTGATAATTTTGTTTCGCGGTGGCGGAGGCATATAATTATCAAAAAACTGAGAAAATTGTGGTTGTGGGGGGAAAAAATGGAAAATAATTAATGTAATCAAATTCTGTAAAAATAAACCAAGGAGAAGAAGTGTCAGGTAAAAGTGAAGACGGCTGAAATCTTCTTAAAAATTCAAGTTCAGCATGTTAATTTTTTCTTATACACCAGAGGAGATACAGGGAGCAGCTATGGATAGAAAGACCTGGAGCTTGATTTAAGCCACCTGCAGTGACCCTTGGGTCCTCATACATCAGACTTTCAAATTTATGATCTTACAGATGTTTCATTCCCTTGGCAACACAAATTTTCTGTGTGGTAGACTCCCTCTTATTTCATTTTCCCCCACAGATATCAGCCTCGTACTCCATGACAGACCTGACGCAGCTGATCGTTCCAGAGAAGCATAAGCGCCCCCCAGCCTTCCCATCAGCTGCCTGTAGAATCATCAGAGTATCACTGGAAGACAGCAAGTGCAATGTGTACAAGAGTATCGTGGTAAGTGGACATTTTGTTCCTATGGCAAGTTTTTCAGTGAAGCTTGGGGGTTAGCGTTAATAACTTAAGTGTTAGAGATATAGTATTATCATCATTTATAAAATGTCAATGGGCCTGATTGGTTTACTCAAGCTCCTGATCTAACACAGTGCGAAAACAGACTTTTCAGGATCCAATCTAAGTAAACACAGTCACTAGATTGTGCCTGTTGGGTATCAAAACCATTGCTCGGAATGAACAGAATCCATCTGCCAATAAACTGTTCAAGATATCATTTGACGACATAAATAATTTGGTTTGGCCATTTAACCCTAACCTTCCCAAATCCTCCAGAATCTTCTTTGCTAAAGTGAAGGATTTTGAAGGATTGAGGTTATTAGGCATACTTGCCTTTCCATGGTACATGTAAATCCATGTTTGTTGTAGTGATGATTGCAAGGTCAGTGCTTGGGTCAGTGGACACTGTTTATTGCTCCATGCATGCAGAGGGGTCCCTGGCCATGTACATGTATCACAGATTAGAAACACATGTGTGCATACATGTCATGTGCTTGCTTTACTACTGAAGGATTTTGGAGGATTCAAGTTATGTGTAAGCAAATGGGGGAGTTATAGGGTTGATAATTTGTTTTAAGAAGCTTTTTAAATTATGAAGCATGATTTAGTACGTCTTCATCTTTGAACTGTCATATCCACCATGCAAGCAGGCAAATTCAGAGAAAGTAGTGAAATGCATTCAGAATCCAGCGTGGAATTTCTGTTGTTGGATGACAGCTAGAAGTTAATTTTTTTAAATGGTTTCACTAATTTTCCTAAAATGATAGTACCTAAAATATAAATATTTCAAGGGATGTTTGACCCCATCATCAGCTTTACACCAAGTAGTTTTATAAAACCTGAGATCGTTTTAATATGTTTTTGGAGATTACGAATAGTGTATAGTGTATGGCTTTAATCGTTAAACTTACTTTGGGTGAGGGAATCTGATAGAGAATTTCACATGGTGTCACTGCAATTAGTCTTACTTATCCTCTTCACCATGCAAAGCTATAAGTTTTATGTATCTGATAGAACTTGCTGTAACGTGATATAAGTCTGTACTATATAAGGATGCCATCGTTCCATCATGTGTGTACCTACATGTACATGTAACACTGTCTCCTTGATTTTGATCTTTAGATCACCCAGCAGGAGCACACACCATCCGTCATCAAGACAGCAGCTGAGAAACATAATCTCCCTCCTGAGGATCTAACACAGTTTATGTTGGTACAGCTCCTCCCATTAGGAGGTTAGTATCCTTGTCCACAGTCCACATAATGTGGTCATGAGTAGCATCAGTGTCCACAGTCCACATAATGTGGTCATGAGTAGTATCCTTGTCCACAATCCACATAATGTGGTCATGAGTAGTATCAGTGTCCACAGTCCACATAATGTGGTCATGAGTAGTACATTATCAGTGTTCACAATCCACATAATGTGGTCATGCAATCCACATGTGCAATCCACATGTGCAATCCACATGTGGTCTGCAATCCACATGTGGTCTGCAATCCACATGTGGTCATGAGTAGTATCAGCATTCACAATCCACATAATGTGGTTATGAGCAGTAGCAGTGTCAGTAATCCACATAATGTGGTCATGAGTAGTATCAGTGTCCACAATCCACATGATGTGGTCAAGAGTAGTATCAGCATCCCAAATCCACATAATGTGGTTATGAGTAGTATCAGTGTCTGCAATCCACATAATGTGGTAATGAGTAGTACATTATCAGTGTCCACAATCCACATCATGTGGTCATGAGTAGTATCAGTGTCCACAATCCACATAATGAATTGATCCGATAGGTTCTTCCTTGTAAAGACCTTGAACTCATGCAAGGCTTCATTCAAGACATAGACTCACTACATTGAATGACTCTTGTACATGTAGCGCAGATAACAAACATCTAATCAAATATTACAGATGAATCCTTTCTACTCAAATTTCAGAACTGCCAATACCGGACAATGGTAATGTGTTCTACGCAATGAATACAACCATAGAGCCTGATTTTATGCTGAAAAGACGGCCGCCCCCCGGCACTGTCATCAAGAGAAATACCATCAAGTCAAGAAGGAGTAGGAAGTCCTGGGTACGAGAAAGTCTAGACTCATGACAAGAGTTGGCTTAAGGATTGACTTCAGTATTGTATAAAGGTATATTACAGGCATCATCAATCTCGACATAGCTCAACTGTAAAAGAAAAAATCAATCACGGATTCACTAAAATGAATTCACTGCACTTTTTGACTGCAAGGATTTCAGAATAACTTTGACCCAATATTCAACAAGACTTAGCCTGAGGATGGACTTCAGTGAAAGCTATTACGGGCGTCATCTAATTCACCACAGTTCAACTACTGATACATGGAACTCAATCATGAATACACCAAAAACGCATTCACTGCAACTATATTGACAGCAAGTATAGCGTGTTAAAGATGTCTACCAGGATTTCCGAATAACAAAATATGATCCGATATTTGAAAAAATTCAGCTTTCATTGAAAGCTATACAAACATCTTCCTATTTGTCGTAGTTCAACTGCTCATAACTCAAAACATGAATTAACCAAAAACTCATTCACAGTATTTGTTGATAGCCATGATTGCATATATGAAATGACTATAAGGATTTCAGAATAACAATATATGATCTAATAGTTTACAAGACTTTTAAAGAGCAAGGATTGACTCCTTTGAAAACGATTTTTACGATTGTCATCCAATTTTCAATTTTCAACCCTGGATTCATGAAAAAAAAACATTTACTCTAGCTATTGACAGTGAGTATTACTGGTGAAGTGTCTACAAGATTTCAGCATTGTAACTGATAAAAAATGTGTTACAAAAAAAAGTGTCTTCAAACTTGACAATTAATTTGCCCCTGAATCAGTTTAACTCCGAAAAGGCAACTCAAAAGTTGGGAATGCGAAACTCAGTATTCAAAAAAACATCAAAACTCATACTATAATCAGTATTCAAACTTAAATGGGGAGGAAACATTTTTTTTTTAAGTTGATAGAATTATCGGGAAACTGGAACAATCTATGAAATGTCCATCAACTGTGCAGCTTTTAGTATATGTATATACACGTAGCTTGGGTAATGACCTCAAAGCTCATTTGAAAAGTTTTGTGGGAAAATGTTTTTGTTATTCTCCATGATGAGGATGGACATACACGTATCAGACAGGAATTGAATAACAACATGTAGGCTTAGGTATTCCCTCAAACACATTGTCAAATAAAACTGTGTGCATTTGAAATTGTCATTGCTATTTTAGAATTTGCCAAAATGTATTTTAATGCCAACTGAATTGGATTTGAAGTTATATATTTTTTAAATTCAAAAACTTAAATTTGTATGTAAAGATAGTTGTTTATTATTGTACATGTATATAAATTATAAATTTATTGCATACAATTATACTGTATGTTTAACTCTACATGTAGTATCATATACAGGGCGACTCAAAAAAAAGGTAATCCACAAATAATGGGTTAATATGACCAGGTTATGAGGTTTATGATTATAAACATGATTGCATCATGAGGTAGGAGCTATTAGCTTTCCGTTGATACCATCCTTGCATTCATGCGATCACACATCACTGAGCACCATTGTCTTGAAAATGGAACATCAAATTCCAAAATGTGCAGGTTGGTGAATAATGGGCCCAATGGGCAAACATCCAGAGGAATTGGGCTCATATCCAAACAGAGACAAGATACGTAGGTTACAGGACACACATTTAAATGATTGAAAGAAAACATATCTTATTCATGATAATGATTTTATTTGATAAGATCAAATAAAAGTCAACATTCTGCGCAATGACCCAGCTATGGTGAGAAGAGCTGTGCAAGACATGCATCGTTGCTGTGGACTTTGTGTGGAGAGAGGAGGTGGACATGTGGAAGGTGTTGGTGCCTAAAGGGTTAATGATCTTATCAAATAAAATCATTATCATGAATAAGATATGTTTTCTTTCAATTATTTAAATGTGTGTCCTGTAACCTGCGTATCTTGTCTCTGTTTGGATATGAGCCCAATTCCTCTGGATGTTTGCCCATTGGGCCCATTATTCACCAACCTGCACATTTTGGAATTTGATGTTCCATTTTCAAGACAATGGTGCTCAGTGATGTGTGATCGCATGAATGCAAGGATGGTATCAATGGAAAGCTAATAGCCTGTACCTCATGATGCAATCATGTTTATAATCATAAACCTCATAACCTGGTCATATTAACCCATTATTTGTGGATTACCTTTTTATTGAGTCGCCCTGTATATCCTTGATTCCACATCAACTAGATTTAAAGAACTTACCATGCCTAGCCATATTTATCTAGTTCCCTGATCACCAATCAGTATCACCATAACAAATTACAGTTTGACAAGCACCATTCTATTAAACATGGCCACGACCCTCACTTGGAAACAAGGTGGCATTTGTACATGTACATGTATGATTAAGGTCTATGGTTCTGATTGTGGGCAATGAAATATAAATACGTGTATTGTGAGTGTGCTTATTCGGTATCCTGTGTGTGTGAATGGTACACACATACCAAAGTTAACCTTGTTTAACAAAGTTATGGAAATTAAATAAAGAAAGTAACATCAACTTTTTGTACAACTCCAAAATCATAACTAAAATTTGATGTTCAGGAACGTGTAAACTTTGTGTGCAGTTTCAGCAGAATGCACACAGTGAACCACAAGGAACCATGTACATATACGTACATGTGAATTCTTTGGCAATGTTGGTGGAGGGGGTGGGGATGGGATCAAGATTATGGTTCATTTTTTTTTATGCAATTCGCCCCACACAAGGCCAATGGCCACTGCAAGGTGGGGGCTACTCAGTCATTAAGTTGTTACGACTCCACACTGAAGAAACCAGCCCCTCGCACCGAAACAAGACAAGTTAATAACCAGCCTCTTCACGGTGCGAATAGGACTGGGAGGGGTAACTAGTCCAGAACAAGGCAGTTGTTAAACTGCCTCTGCCCCTATAAGCAATTATGGTTAAGTGTCTTGCTCAAGGACACAAGTGTCACAGCCGGGATTCGAACCCACATTCTGCTGCTAACACCAGAACTTGAATCCGGTAAGCTAGACCGCTCGGCCACAACACTCCACAAAATGTACCGACAGAATCAATTAACATTGATCCTAATACAGCGGGATGCAAACTAGCAATGAACCAATTTGGACCAAGACCGGTGGAGGCCATGGTGTACCCCCCCCCCCCCCCTTGCTACATATGATTCTGGATATATGAGTTTTTAAGAATTTTTTGGTTATTTTTTAAATTTTTAATATTTTTATATGATGTATATTATTCTCATCCTGATATGGTGTTTTTTCCCCGTTATCGGGTGGTGAAAAAGTACATGTACTTCTCTGATAATTAGTCTTCATAAACCTACACTATACATTCATAGAATGTATAATTCTGAATAAGTTCAATGTCATCAACTCATAGCATGTAATATATATATATATGCGTATGTATATAACTATTTAAATATATATATTTGTATTGGATATTTATACATAATTGTTTTTAATTATTAGCGTAATATTGTGAGCGTATTGATGGTAGTCAAAATTGTGATTGTACTGTATTGCACGCATCTACTTCATTTCATGATGAATTGGTTGCATGGTATGATTTTTTATTAATTATTAACTTAATATACAAATGTATTTGTGCTCATTTGAGTTTGCTGTAACTACCCAGACATTGAGCAGCTTATTAGAGTAAACAAATACCAACCTGCTAATGAATGCTGCCAAATAGTACATGTATGTTAAATGTATTTGGAGACAAGTGTACACGTATATAGTTTTTATGACGGTGTAATTTCTAGCTGTCTTAGAATGTTTGTTATTAAGTGTAGAAGGAAAGCTACATCTTTGGTAATTAGTCTCAAATGTGAAGAAGTAGCACTTAAACAGTTTAAAACCCACATATGTTAACCCTCTATGATTGCAAGGGTCAAAATCAGTCAAATGTACACGCCATATTTAGTGCATTTAAAAGCTGAACACTGTCAAACCTGATGTGTATTAAATACAATATATACATGACAGCAAAAGAAACGTCACCCCTAAAAATATTTATTATTTTCATTTTATAGTTAATATAATTTGTTTAATGAAGAATATTACGAGTATGCAGTGTAACACGAACACAATGTTGCAAATTTGGTTGACCTCAAAATTCGTCATGCATGACATCTGAGGACACATAAGCTAAACATGTTCTCATACTTATCAAAATTTAGGGGGTGACGTTTCTTTTGCTGTTATGTACATGTATACATAACATGTCAAAATGAGTTGACCTTTTTTGACTGGTAAAAGCACTATCTTATAATGTTGAGGATGGTCAAAATGACAGTCAAAACCAGTCAAAAACGCCCCTTTGTGCACAGTTGGTTCAACAGTCAAAAACAGAGAGTTGACTGATTTTGACTACTATATAGCTACATGTACTTGCCAAAAACGTTCAGCTACAGTAGTAGGGTTATTAAATTATGAGTTATAAGTTGGGGGGAAAATGGCAATCTTAAACCCACTTGGTGATCTCAAGAAACATAAATGATCACAGTTTTAACTGAAACTTGCTGAATGCAAAGTTGATGATGGTATCAAATATTCCTTGAAATCTTTCAGTCCACAAAATTGGTAAACAATCTCCCAACTGAACTTTGTCCTGTGGGGACAAAAATTCAACGTTAGAATGAATATGAAAAAATGGAATGCACTTTTATTATTTTCTTGGTAAAATAACAATTGAAGCTGAATATTTCACATGTTTGTTGTTTAATGTATATCATGATTCAAAGAAAGGAAGCATACTTTGAGAAGCAGTTTAGGCAACGTTACCTAATTTGTAAAATTAAAATAATTTTTTATTTTAAATAAGCAAAAGATAGCCAGCATTTCCTCTAATGGAAGTGTTTCTTAAGTCGATTGATAACTTTACAAACTATACATGACAGCAAAAGAACGTTCCCCCCTAAAAATATTTTTTATTTTCATTTTATAATTAATATAATTTGTTTAATGAAGAATATTATGAGTATGGAGTGTAACACGAACACAATGTGGCAAATTTGGTTGACCTCAAAATTCGTCATGCATGACGTCTGAGGACACATAAGCTAAACATGTTCTCAGACTTATCAAAATTTAGGGGGTGACGTTTCTTTTGCTGTTATGTATATATATCAAACAAGCTTACTGATAAAAGTCATTTTATAATCGGGTAATTACCAAAATGCAATGTTGTACCTTACATACAGTATAGTGCATTTTGTGAACATTCCCAATCACAATGAATAATATATAATACAAGATAGAAAAATGTGAAACAGGTATTAATACATGTACATGTAATTATAGAATATTACTTTTATTTGAGATGCAGCTCATATACATGTACTTGCCATAAAATATGTTACAGTTTATGTATGTATATCAGCCATACACTAAACCTGAACTTGTTGGTCAGATGTGATTTTAAAATTAGCAAAGTGGAGTTAAAAGAGTCAAGAATTGGCTCTCATTTACGCAAATTTCCCTCAAAGCCTAGTGGTTTTATGTTTTATAAAAAAGTACAATTTATTTTTGTAAATCCAATAAAACAATTCCTGATTTCTCTAAGATGTAGCCACTTCAGACAAAATCATTTCTCAGGATGATTGAAACATCTACGATTTTGTTTATTTGATTATCTGGTACGTGTAGTTATAACTAAAAATAATTTCTAGAAAAAAAGAAACATCTCAAGGTGTAAAACATTCCATGAACAATGAGACCATGGGCCAATTTCATAGATCTGCTATAAGCAGAGAATTTTGCCAAAATGCATATATTTTGTATGAAGGTTTGGCTGGTACCCAAAGAAATCTGCTACACTAATTCTTCTGGTAAGCAATTCTATCTGCTGAGCAATTCTATCTGCTGAGCAATTCTATCTGCTGAGCAGCCCTATGAAATTGGCCCCAGTATCACCGAGTCCCCATCGTTGTTTTTTTTTTTTATACATCTCAATGTAATTTTTGTGTCCTTTTCGCACTTTAAGTCATGTATCGTCCTTTGTGTGAGTTGAATCTATTTTGGTTATTTTAACATTATCGTCCTTGTAACATTTTTGTCATTTTAGCCTTTTGGAAATTGTAAATTTTTACACTTTTGTATGTATTCGAAACTTTTTATAATTTTACACCTTACATTTACCTTGTTAAGCGCCTTGGAGCATGTCTTCATGGATTGGGCGCTATATAAATGCGTATTATTATTATTATTATTATACAGAGTCTAGGGGAATCAGTTAGGCTAATGTTTAAAATAGTCAGGTGCCTGATGATGAGTGACCAGATGAATACACTTTGTCCAACTGACCATAAAGAACGGAACATGTGATCGAGATCCTTTCTCTCTGGTGGGACTAATTAGGTCATTTGTTTCCAGTGGAGAACATTATTTAATTTCTATATGTTTTTGAAGAAACACAAATTAAAAACCATATATGATAAATGTACAATGTATTTTATTGATTAAAAACAAACTACTTTTTTTATATTATATGACTGTTACTCCAGGCAATGTATAAAATTACTATCTAATGAATTTGAATGATCAATAATTGTTTTTTTCCAAATGTGTACATATGAAGAATATACAGACAAAAAAATAAGGGTAACGATGACTATGTTAATTCTTACTGCGTAAGGCTGTGCATTCTCTGTTATTTCGGGAACCGGATGCCCAAAATTTGACATCTTCGGATACCTGGGTACCCGTAAACAATTTTGTAAAAACACATAAATCCCGAAATGTGTAAAATAAGATTTCTCTTGTTTCATTAGAGTCATAATAAATGAGGACTGGTAGCATCCCCATTTCCCAACAAAAAATCACAGACTTCCATTTGCGTGGCTTAAATGTTCAGCTGGAATTTTAAGATTTCATTTATGGGTAATTGAAACCGGGTAATGACAGTATTAGTCGGGTTCCTGGATAATAATAATAATGGCGGCATTTTAAAGCGCTCTTACACAAGGTATCACAGCGCTGTATATTATTACCCCTGCTCATCAGGCGCATAAATCTCAGCTCCCTGGGGAGTATACAGCTCAATTGCTGCCATTTCGGCGCATATGGGCTAATCAAACACAACAATAAACTCTGCCCTCACAGGTACCCATTTACCCCCTGGGTGGAGAGAAGCAATTATGGTAAAGTGTCTTGCTCAAGGATACAAGCACCACGGTCGCAGTCGGGATTTGAACCCACATTCTGACGACTCGGCCATCAGAACACAAATCCGATGCACTAAACCGCTCGACCATGGCACTCCACACGAAGTGTGGGGCACAGTCTTATTACTGCGTTCATGTTTTGCTTGTATTGTTCATTAAAAGAATCAGTAACATGAATTACATGTACACTGTAAATTTATGCCAATTTTTTTTTAAATCAGCTTATTGCTATTTTCCTTGTAAGAAATAAGTACGTGTAAATTTCTTTCAAACAAGTCATTTCACAAAATAATTAACTCTCATTACATGTTGGTGATAGATCTTTCACTGTTTGTGCATCCAAGCTGTGGAACAATCTTCCTGTTTATATCAGACAATCTGTTTCTGTTAATGCCTTCAAGAAGGCTCTTAAAACTCACTTGTTACCTCATTAATTTTGCATCAATTTATTCTATCCTGATTTGTATTTATTATGTCATATTAACTTTTGTAAGCGCCATGAGCCTCTCGGGAATAGCGCATGATAAATACTTGTTGTAATGTAATGTAATGTAATGTAATGAAAGAAACAAATGAATTGATAGTGTAACATGATAAATTTAATTGCTGATCATATAATGGTAATTATGGCTATTTAAAAATGCTTCCTTCAATTATTTTGTGGAGATATCTCATTTATAACTAATGGAACATACTTTTACAAAGAAAATAGCAAAGGTGCTTATTTCAACTTAAGATGGGTAGTTAGTATTAAGAATTCACATAAAATATACATCTAAAGCTTGGCCAGTTACATTTCATGTGCACAAGCATATGGGGGAATTACTCAGTGCATCCTCTGTGCATAACATTCCCTGATAAGTGTTGGGTGTCCACTACACAAAGTTTTGCTTTGACACACTAAACATTGTTAGCACCAGTCTAAAATGAATAAACTGTTCATCTGTATTACAAAGGTTAAAGATGTGTTGCGAGTGTTTTGCACTATTTTAATGGCACTTTCCGGAAATTTTCTTTTTCATTAGAACATTGCTATTTTAAATGATGGGAAGGTAAAAAAGAAAATGCATGGGTTTACAGTAAATATGTACTGAAAAATGTAAAGTGGGTCCCATCATAAATTCACCAGTATGCTTATGACATAAAACACAATAAAGGGGGCCACTTTGCATCCGTCACGTTAGCAGTTTTTCCAATGGTTGTTACTTTTTTTTAAGTACCTGAAACCGACCAAAAAGTGTTTCAACATGTGAATGGACATGCAGGCTTATACTAGAACTAATTTGAGTTGATTTATTTTATTTTATTTATTTATTTTTTTTTTTTCACCCTCAAATTTCCATAAAGATTGGACGGAAAAAGTTACCTCACTTTTCCGTCCATTTGTTGATGGAAATGTTAGGGTAATTAAAAAAAATAATAGTAATAATCAACTCAAATTATCTTTAGGATAAGCATGCATGTCTATTCAAATGTTGAAAGTCTTTTTGGGTGGTTTCAGATATTTAAAAAAAAATTACAACCATTAGAAAAACTGCTAACGTGACGGTAGGAAAGTGGCCCCCTTTGTGTTTTATGTCTTATACTGTCAAACCATGCTTCTGATATTGATTTTGTGAAATATATAATTTCAAGGTATTTGTTTTCCTTTTATAAAGGAAATTATCAATTATCAATGTTCCAATGAAAAAAACCCATCTTATCAATGTTCCAATGAAAAGAAAACATCTTTAAATACCAGTTCGCGTCGGAGGCCGTATATACACGCAATTTTTTTTTGCACCACGGATCGGAGAGTCTAAACACGCCATAGGAAACTCCAGAATATTTGTATGCATGCTCGGTTGACATGGCAACGAGCCGAGCGTACAGTGACATGCTCGGTAGACGTGACCACGCGCTGTGGAAGCTTCCATTAACGTGTTTGTGTGGGACAAAGAAACCCGCACAGGGGCCCAGAAAAACTTTTTTATTCCCGACGCGAACTGGTTAACTATAGCTACAAAAATGTTTGAGCGAGGTACACAAAAATAATAATCCCTGTTGAAGCAGAACATCAGGTTTTCATGAAGTGTTCAGCAAGAGCCTTTAACGCTTTGCCTCGATGAGATATACTGTTCTTGGTTGAAGATTCCATCTCTGCATACCTGAATAAAAGAGTACACAGCATATTGTAAGTCAAAGAGTCACTGGACTGTCTTGAAAAAGAACGTTTGATGCACAATCATGGTACCACCGTAGTTATGTCCGCACCAATTGAAGTGGTCGGCAGATCAGTTTATATCATAATATGGGAATAAAAGATTGTAGCACGGTCTTTAATTACCGCAGGTTAATGACTGATTTTCGGCTCGATCCTTATCGCCCATGACCACTCACAAAACAGGTCAAACTTTTATTCCCTTTCATAAATGTCTGTATCGATTTTGTTTTCAAAATGTAAAGAAATTGTAAATTTTGTTACATAAAGCTACACGTAAATAAAATGGGCAAATTGGGAACACACGAAACACTTTCAAAGAACATGAGTCAGCGTGATGCAAAATAATCTTCATCACTCTGATTGGTTCAAATGCACGTCGTGCGTTGTGCACGAGAACAGCTGGTACATACATGTACGCGCAGCTCTGATTTTTACAGCTCATGTCTTTACCATCTGTTAATACACAATCACATGATTAAGTTTCGGGCATTTATGAATTAGTGTTAAACCTTACGTTTGTGTGAAACCATCAGGCTGGAAGCAAGGATCCCATCCGAAATTTTGAGGTCCACGTGGTGATACAATAGCACCCTGCAAAAACAAAAAACAAGATTACCAAATCAGTTGTCAGAAAGAGCTAGAGTCCAGCATTAAAACCAGTATATATTTATGGAAAAATATCTGTAAATGTTACGAATCAAGAGGATCAAAACCAATCTGTGAAAATAATTTGATGTTAAGTGTACAAAAACATATGATAGCACCTCAGTCAAAAAATATTTCAAGGGAATGTTTAATACGATCACCAAAATTTTACTTAGTTTCAAGTAAATCTCTTAATCTGTGATAATTTTTTTTTTCGAGAATACCCGAAACCCAGACCGAACAAAATTGCCACTGAAATACATGTAGTCCAAAACACAGGTAATGATCTTTAAGTGAAAAAGCACAGATTTCAAACACTGATCACCACAACCACACACCAAAAACATTTATGTCTTTTTTTAATCAGATGCATTTAACTGCATATAGAGCGCCTTTTTAAATAAATATACTTTCTGTATTATTATTATATAAACAGCTGGATGCTGATAATCTTGGCTGAGGGTGATGTGCTAGTAACCTCACCCCTCAACTCTCTTTTCTAAATCTTTTCCAAGGAATTTCACTTTTTAACTTTGTACTATTTTCTTATAAATCACTTTGAGGCCTGTGCAGAAGGTGCTATATAAATGCTTAATTATTATTATTATTATTATTATAGTTGAGTTAACAAGGTTATCTTACTGGTGTTTTGCCCCGGAATAGTTGTACAGAATCTTCAATGTTTCCATTGGAATATGCAAATGTGGAAAGTGCATAAGCTGACTTGTCGTTCCAGTCTGTCAGTAAGCGATGCAGCCCTGGAATTATACAAATGTGACGGTCATGAAAATGAAGAATGTAAGTCTATACTCCCTGTTTATTTTTTAACTTATACTACTACAAATATTCTAATTAGGCTAGCACTGGAATGATTGTTTATTTAATTAACTATATACTTGTTACTTGCATTTTATGTTCAATTGTTGAAACACAATATTCTCTGCCAAAGACTCATCTTGACACGTTTTGTCTTCTTTAACCCTAACTCCCTAGGCCCATTTGCTTACACATAACCTGAATCCTCCCTAACTCCCTAGGCCCATTTGCTTACACATAACCTGAATCCTCCAAAATCCTTCAGTAGTAAAGCAAGCACATGACATGTATGCACACATGTGTTTCTAATCTGTGATACATGTACATGGCCAGGGACCCTCCCTGCATGCATGCATGGAGCAATAAACAGTGTCCACTGACCTTGCAATCACTACAATAAACATGGATGTACATGTACCATGGAAAGGCAAGTATGCCTAATAACTTCAATACTCCAAAATCCTTCACTTTAGCAAAGAGGATTTTGGAGTATTTGGGAAGGTTAGGGTTAACAGAATAAATCATCAATGAAAGCAGAGAAACAGTTACCATGTTCCTTCCAGCATCAAAGCTTACCAAGGGTCACACAAATATTGTTTATTCACATGGTTTATTAAAACATGGTGAGATTATCCCCTCCTTATGATGTACACCCAACCTTACTCAAATACACGGCTTGTCGACTCCTCTTGCATTTGATAAATGACGTTCAGTGGTTTTAGAAAGTACTGCAGGCTCCCGTCTGCATTTTACCCGATTTTTGCAATATCATGTCCGCAATTGCTTTTGAGTTTTTTCTTAAATTTTACATAATATGTTTTGGTACCCTATTTTTAAATGTTATTTCTGCAATTACTTTTCAGCCATTTTTAAAACGTAAATAATGTGTATTGTTGTGCTGTTGTACAGGCTACAAAGTCCTGCATGCATCTACATAATGGACCACTAGTATCCTGGAATTTTCCTGTAGGCAATTTTGAGTAAAGTGATTAATAACATTTTAGTCTTTGTATGATATATTGTCATGACATATACATTTACAAATATGGTCAATCTACAATCACTTGTTTCCTTTGGCTTAAGAAAATAAATGTTTTTAAAGACTTGTGCTACCATCTTCCACGACAAGTTACCTTATAGTTTGAATGGCTTAAAATGTTACAATTCTCTTGTCAAGATTTTTCACTGAAGAAGCCTGGCTAGAGGCAACTAAAAAAATATGTTCAAACAAAAATACATAATTTGCTTAGGACTTACCCGAGGGGCCAAGTTTGGACAAAAACCACTTTCTATGAAAAAGAAAAAATAGTAATTGTAAAATCTTTCACAACAGATAAAGTATTGAGAATGTTCATCAGTGTTGATTTTAGCACAAATTAATACAACGTTGGAAATTTTATTTCTTACAATTTTTTGTAAATAATATTTTCTTCATTTATACCATAAACGTACATTCAATACAAATGTTTTCAGGTGTTTTCCATGACTTAAAGACATTGGTCTCTTAAAAAGGCAATCTTGAAGAATAATATTTTTTTGGGGGTTAATTTGTGTCAGATTTTAAATGACGGTCAGCCCGATTTGCTAGGTAGAGGCAGATTCCCAGAAACACAATCAAAGGTGCAGCACATGTTCACACAGCATGCATGTACATGAACCTATTCAATGAGTCATCTTTTGCCTCTGAGCGAGGGCACCCGTTATTAGTTTGTGACATCATATGCATAAGGTCGTTAGCAATTCTACCTACATGTACGGTCCAGGCAGTCCTCCTAATGCATTAAAACAAAGGCAAGTGTCCTCAACAATGACTGGACCTTTCACCTGGTGAATCAATGGAAAGAGGTTGAAATTAATGACAGAAGAATTCACAAGATGTAGGAATAGCAAGAATGTTTAACTTGATCAAAATGGGAGATTTGTTATTCACTTTTTATTCTATTAATTTTTGTTACAAAGAATTCCTGTCACAAGGTCAAAAAGGCCACTCAAGGTGGGGGTGGGGGGAAGGGGTACAAAAGGTTAATAAACAATAGTCAAATAAAAAGATTTTTATTAAAATTTCTTTCGAACAGAGGGGGCAGGTACAGGATGCAGGTAATAAGGAGTTCCAGAGTGAGGCAGTGAAGCGTAACTCATGGCATTAGACTAGATGGCAGACTTGTATTTCAATCCTCCATTCATGAATCCAAGTCATCAGTGTCAAGTCCGAGTCCAAGTTCTGAGTTATGTAGGTCAAGTCCAAGTCACGAAAAAAATATTTAAAAAAATAAATTTAAAAAAAAACTTTAGCAAGAATACCAAACATCTCATTTAAAATTTAGAGAAAAATCAGGCAATGATTTTGCTTGCCCCTATATTACTTCATGCTTGTCCCTATATTACTTCATGCTTGTATAGAATTATGAATCGGCAACACAGGTTTTATTTTCTTTTGCATGATAAATATATGCTCTAACTATGATGCAGTCGACCAACAAATCATGTCAATGGAAGCCTGTTGTTCTTCTGAAGATTGACACAAAACAGCGAATGAGTACCAACAAAGCAAATAAGCAACCATACCCTTCAGGCTGGTTCCAAATTTTGGAAAAAGCTAGTCAACATGTAAACATTCGGGTCAAGTTAGTGCAACTCTATTTAAAAATAGCTCTAATAAACTTTAACACATGATGGTGTATTAAACTATGTCTTTAAATTCAGAGTCGACTCACATGTTTGACAGCTTCCTTGCATTTTGCTATAGATATATCATCAGGTTCACCTTGAAATTCAGGAACTACAAGTGGAAGATAACCTTTTATAGATTTTAAAACGTTTCAACACCCCCCAAAAAAAATCAATCAATCAATCAATCAATAACTAACTAAATAAATAAAATATTAGTCCATATTACGCCAATTGGCACAACCACAATGATACTGAAATGATACTGAAACAATTCATTTTATCAATTTTATGATCAAATGCTTTATACTCAGCAATCAGCATTCGGTACTCACATTTCCCCGTATTCTGTCCTGTCACATGTACATTGCGTTCCATGTTGCGAGCGGTGGTGCCTGCGGTTAAGTGTTTGTATGTATACATGCTTTGGGCTTTTGCTTATGTACTGTCATGGTGTTGACAGTCGGGCGTGCTAGTTCATTCTGGCAGTTTTGGTGTGTGAAGCTATTTATACTGGTTTGGTGGATCCGCAGGCAACCAATCAGCATATGCGTTATTGCTAACTGGTTGATTGGTTCATAAGTTGGAACTTGCAGCCAATGGGAGCGCAGTAATTGCAGGGCTTTTCTCAATTTGGAGGGAATTTTTCTGACTTAGCGTCACTTTGTCACAGCTTGTGATTTAAGTCAAAATTTTCAACCCGCCACCTCCCCTATGGCTCCTCCTTTGTAACATCATTGGGATGGTTGGTATTCAGTTTTCAGGGGTTTTCTCAGAGCTGTTGGCAATTTTTGCAGAAAATGACAGGCAAATATTTGAAGTATTATAATTTAATTTTGTAGGTCAAATTGTATCAAGTAATTTCTACTTGTAAAGGCCAAGGTTATGTAATTTTATTACGATAGTGCCTTCCGGGTTTCGGTCGGGCTATCTTAACTGTCCCCCTCGTTTTCCAACTTGGGGAATTTCTGATGTGTTAGTAGGACTGGGTTACACTTTATCTTTGTTAATTAACGGTAAAGTTAGATTTAGGGTGCCCGGCGGTTCCTTCGGGGCCATCCTTTCCCCCTCGTTTTCCCACTTGGGGAATAACAATTTGTGTATGTTTTTAAATACTTCATTGATAGGTGCACTGTGTGCATAGTTGGATGGTTAAGGCAAGGTGCGTTGACAGGTTGTTCACTTGTGGAGGTCGGGTTTCGACCTGTATCGTCATTGGACCCCAAGTGTTCATGTGGTGTTGTGTGTGGATACACATGGGCGTGGTAGTCCATTGTGTTTTATGTTGGTAAGGACATGGTTGTCCTTGTGGTGGCCACATGCGATTATGAACGAATGGTTCATAAATTTATGTTGGATGGACGTGGTAGTCCATCTGTTACATGTATGTCCTGTGCGTTTGTCCAAGCCGGTTTGCCCTGTGTTCCGGTATCCGGCTCCTTGCCATTTTCAAAATTATTGTCTATTTGGTGTTATTATATTTGATATTTAATTTGCAGGTTTGCATTTAAATAAATTGCAGTGTCAAGCTGTGGCGTGAAGTCAAATAGTTGGTTATTGCCCCTGTTTGTTGTCTGAGTATAATTAAAAATTTAGTTTATACTTACGGTCTATACTTCTTGAAGACACATTGAACTTCTCACCAAGAATGGCAATAACCTATTTTTAAGACAGAAATAAACCACAAAACCTAAGTACTCATTTCATCAAGTAACTCACAATAATTCACAATATGCTACACAGAATTTACAAATTGCTATAAAAAAAACATGCACATTTTTACACATACACACACACATATTTCTTTCCCAAAATGTTTGAACAAAACCATTCCCTGCTGATATAGTTCATATGCAGTCATAGTACATCTGCTCTGTGCACAATCATAGCTTTCATGCTGTGACCATGCTCCCAGTGTCTTGATGATATTATGATAAGGGCTCTGGTGTCAAGTAAATATGTTCACTTAATTAAATCTTAATTAATGGCTTCCAGTTAGCTGTTAGTTTCATAATATGTTTCATGACCTCACATGAGTTATTCTTCCAGTTTAACAGAACAGAATTCTTCTACAAACAGGGGCCGATTACATACATTACACTACATTCTTAAGGTACCCACCAATACTTGAAATTATTAGGTAATTCTACTTCATACATTTGACTTAAATGGGCAATATCTGATTCAAAGTCTACAATGTCATTTATATTAACCCTCCTACACATGGAGGCCACTCCGATCCACAAAATTCTGCTCTTGAGCAACCTTCAGTACATACATGTACATGTACATGTACAAGCCTGCTGTCCTTTCCAAGTAATCTTACAAAATCAACTGTGTGCCACCCAAGGCCACTGTAAATGTTTGAACATATTAGTATGGCCTGCAATGTATCGATGGGAGACCACTTTACCCTGCAATCTCAGTGGTGTGACAGTACACAGAAGGGTAACCATAGGAGGCCACTGGCAACAGCTAATGGCTTGGAGTGGCCTGAATGGGTTGTTTCAAAAATTGCACTGATTGTAGGAGGGTTAAGAGGGTCATTATGTCAACAAATTTTGTTTCTCAATTTTGCTTTTACATACATTGTTATTACTTTTTGTACATGTATAATTGCCTTGTACATGTACATACATAGTAAGAATGTTGCCCCTGAAAAACATTTTTCTACAGCTTTGGTGAGAGCTGTCACTTCATCAGACCCTATAATTAAATGACTAAATCCTAAATGTGTTTCACTAACTTTTAAATGTAACAAAACTTACGTGTACATGTGAAAATAACCTGTGGTAAGTATTATAATTGACATCCCAATGTACACGTAAGAAAACACTAAACAGGCCCTAGCACAATGAGGTGATGATTCGGCTGACCTACATGTAAGAAAATTATGATGTTGAAACACAAAGATCTGACATAACAAGAGCTCAAATTAAATGTACAATCGTACATAAGACTTTTTGACATACCATTTTTAGAACAAATATTTACGATATATTTAAGCTGCCTCCTGCGTGTATAGTAGCCTATGATCGCTGGTGGTTCTTTAGTCTGAATGGCTCTTCCGTTCACAATCTCCTATTTTTAGAATAATTGTGTAATTTGTCACTGTGAACAGCGACAAATTACATAATTACTCTAAAAATAGGAGACTGTGAACGGAAGAGGCATTCGTACTAGTTTTCCTTTAGATTGAATAATTTCTTGTGTTATAAATGGATTATCATTAACCCTAACTCCCTAAGCATTGTTACTGAACAATAAAAATCCTTCAAAATCCTCCAACTGGCTTTGTTGTCTAGGGAGTTAGGGTTAATCATATTAATTACATGCAGTTTGAACATTATCAGCTGTATTACTTCTACTTTGCTCAGGTCTATTTAAACTATTTATAGTATATTTCATATTTTGACATTGTGTTATGACCCTAGGTGCATCTATTGTGCTATTAATTACCATGTTTGTATAAACTTGTCTCGGTTGATACAAGGTGAAGGGGACTCGAACAGCGACTCGCCTGGAATAGAGTCTGGTGCAGCTTGGCAAGAGGGGGGGGGGGGGGGGGGTTGGTTGCATGGCAAGATGGATTTGACATTGGGGACAGGGACTTAAACAGAAACTCGCTTGAACTAAGGTCTGATGAAGTTGAGCTTGCCACAACTTGCAAATGTCTTTTTGCTGTGGATATTCCTAAATACAAAATGGTTGGGTGTTCATGTACCAACAGAAGTCTGTCCTGCGGAATTCCACAACAGGTAGACCGGTACATCGGTGTGTGTAACCCTAGGACTGAACGTGGTGTTTAGGATTCGGACACACATATCCATCATCCCATTTACTGGTGGATATATGGATCTGATGGGAGCCCCGATGACCATTTCTGCAGCTTGGATAGTCCATGCTGATAAAGTTCGGCATTGGTAACCATCTCGATGCAGGTACAAAGTCTCAGTTGTTGCAGACAGTGACTCGTCTCCTTTGATGGCAGTCGACAGGGAGTTAAATAAACAGTTGTCATATCACTGGTTGCTGAAACTGGAGTGCGATCTTCATGATCAGTGCCTCCAGACAACTTCAGCAGACGCACCAAGGAAAGCTCAGGGATCATGCCACCATGCATGGTATATAACAGTGGATTAGGGTCATTTGTGAGATTGAAAGTGTCTTCTTGGTGATTTGATGGCATGCACGAGAAGTGTACTGTAATGACCCATGATTTTCCTCTACCAGAGTTCACACTGCAATATTTATAACCTTTTATACAATGGAACATTCTGTTCTAGTCACCTATGTTACATCATGCAACAATGATTGGGCAGTTAACATGTACTTAATGAATATAGTACTAGTAGATCATGTTGTGTACATGGCTTGATTTTACATGCGTTGTATAGGAGTTGAGATCATGTACATGTATAAGGAGAAGTTGTTCTGAATAAAGATATGTTTTCACCATCACCATAGAAGACTGTTTCTGGTGTCCAGTTACTTTAGCATTAGTGTAACTAGACATCCTCACTGTTATCGGTATAGGATCCTCACTGTGTGAGATCTGCATGCGATCCTCACTGTGGTCTTCATGGGATCCTCACTGTTATCTGTATGGGATCCTCACTGTGTAAGATCTGCATGCGATCCTCACTTTGGTCTGCATGGGATCCTCACTGTGTAAGATCTGCATGAGATCCTCACTGTGATCTGCATGGGATCCTCACTGTTAGTTGTATGGGATCCTCACTGTGAAAGATCTGCATGCGATCCTCACTGTTATCTGTATGGGATCCTCACTGAGAAAGATCTGCATGCGATCCTCACTGTGATCTGCATAGGATCTTCACTATCACTGTGTGAGATCTGTACGCTTTCCTCACTGTGGTCTGCATGGGATCATCACTGTGTAAGATGTGCATGGGATCCTCACTGTGTAAGATGTGCATGGGATCCTCACTGTGTAAGATGTGCATGGGATCCTCACTGTGTAAGATCTGCATGCGATCCTCACTGTGTAAGATCTGCATGCGATCCTCACTGTGTAAGATCTGCATGCGATCCTCACTGTTATCTGTATCGGATCCTCACTGTGAAAGATCTGCATGCGATCCTCACTGTGGTCTGCATGGGATCCTCACTGTTATCTGTATGGGATCCTCACTATCACTGTGTGAGATCTGTACGCTTTCCTCACTGTGGTCTGCATGGGATCCTCACTGTGATCTGCATAGGATCTTCACTATCACTGTGTGAGATCTGTACGCTTTCCTCACTGTGGTCTGCATGGGATCCTCACTGTTATGTGCATGGGATCCTCACTGTGTAAGATGTGCATGGGATCCTCACTGTGTAAGATGTGCATGGGATCCTCACTGTGTAAGATCTACATGCGATCCTCACTGTGTAAGATCTGCATGCGATCCTCACTTGGTAAGATCTGCATACGATCCTCACTGTGGTCTGCATGGGATCTTCACTATGAACAACTCAGAGCTGTATTCACCGACTTGGAAGCTGTAATCCACCACCGCAGGAGCCTATTGCCTAGTTATAGAAGCCTACCATGCTACCCGTAGGTTAAGATGAACATTACAATACATAACACAGGCATCATTAGAAAACAAGACATATATTGCATCAATTATTATTTTATGTGCTTTCTACCCAAATCATAGGGAATTCGTTTCCACAGTGCAATCAAATATGTTGAGAACTATCCATACTAACTGTACATGAATAAATGCTCACAAAACATCTTATTCTTAACTACTTTTAGCAGCTGACCATTTTAATTATGATAAACATATTTTGTAAATGTAAGGCAGATAATAATTTAGTGCTTTCATTTCAGGGAACTTGTTCACTGTTGTAAATGGATCATAAAATGCACTGGTAGTGTTAGTGTTATAAACAAGCAAGTTCTTGTCTTCTTTTTACTTCACAACTCATGTTCACATCCTTAAAATAAAATTTAAAAAAGCAGCCATCTTAGTTTTTTTCTATGGGACCATACTGAGGCTGGAAGGAAAAACTAGTCTGGTCCCTTTTTATGTATTGTGAATCAGCATACTTGAGATTGAGTACACAGGGAATCTGACAAATACATGTATGGCCGCGGTAAAACTAAGCTACTGTTGCTAGACTAGTAACACTGTGTATACAGTTACGATTACAAACAGGATTGGAGATAGAATTACGAACGAATATAACTGTTAAATAACCCACTTCTTCAAGCTTCTTTGCGTTTCCTGTCACAAACACGAGATCCAAAACGGTCTTTGCTTTCTTGGGTGACGACCCTGCCATTTTGCCAAACAATAAACTGATCCTTTTGAACGACATACACTACAGTCTCACAGTGAATGATAACGTATTTCCCGCGCGACGTCGACGATCATCGATCTTCAGCAGCTTGACCTTTGAACTTTAACTAATTAAACTTTACATAGTTCGATTAAATTATTGTTTTTATCGGTCTCTGTTTTTAATCCATGAGAAATGGATGAAGTGAGCAATTATTCTGACTTTTAATTTAGGTTTGCTTTTAATAGGTGCATTTTCATATTATAATGCATTCATGAGTTTCCATTTTCTCACATAAATATTCTTAACTGCGTAAATAATGTGCACAAGCGACTTTAACAAATTTTGTATTCTACGCAGTATAGTACAGCACCAGACTGAAGCTAGCCGCGTATTGGGCCAGAAATTCCAACCGCGGATTCACAAACTACCCAGCCGCGTATTAAAAAAAAAATAGAATCCATGCAGTTCAAGGTGGTGAAATAAGCACTCTGTATTTCAGAATGTTTCCTGGATATTTTGAACGAAATTTTATATTATCTATATTTATCACCAATTTTTTTTTCCATATTCTTAAAAATCATAACACTGGGTATACTTGAATGTACACAAAGGTAATTTGGCATATAAATTAGTGAGTAATTAGCCGCTACAACGTAGACCTCATTATTCAGTATATACTACACAAATATTGAATAAGTTCCACTCACCCCAAACAAAATGTACCCTTCATGTTCAATAAATTATGAAATTTTATTCTATAATCTTAAAGACCATACCACTGGGCACACTTAATTTTGGAGGTGGCTAATTTGGTTCACTAATTAATGGCTAATTAGCTGCTAGAATAGACGCCATTTTCTTACACAATATGCGGTATATTGTACACATACCGACTATGATTGCACTTACCCCAAACAAAATGTACCCTTCATGTTCAATAAATTATGAAATTTTGTTTCATAATCTTAAAGACCATACCACTGGGCACACTTAATTTTGGAGGTGGCTAATTTGGTTCACTAATTAATGACTAATTGGCTGCTAGAATAGACGCCATTTTGTTACACAATATGCGGTATATTGTACACATACCGACTATGATTGCACTTACCCCAAAGAAAATGTACCCTTCATGTTCAATAAATTATGAAATTTTGTTTCATAATCTAGGTACACTTAATTTTGGAGGTGGCTAATTTGGTTCACTAATTAATGACTAATTGGCTGCTAGAATAGACGCCATTTTGTTACACAATATGCGGTATATTGTACACATACCGACTATGATTGCACTTACCCCAAAGAAAATGTACCCTTCATGTTCAATAAATTATGAAATTTTATTCTATAATCTTAAAGACCATACCACTGGGCACACTTAATTTTGGAGGTGGCTAATTTGGTTCACTAATTAATGGCTAATTAGCTGCTAGAATAGACGCTATTTTCTTACGCAATATGCGGTGTATTGTACACATACTGACTATGATTGCACGTACCCCAAAGAAAATGTACGCTTCATGTTCAATAAATTATGAAATTTTGTTTCATAATGTTAAAGACCATACCACTGGGCACACTTAATTTTGGAGGTGGCTAATTTGGTTCACTAATTAATGGCCAATTAGCTGCTAGAATAGACGACATTTTCTTACACAATATGCGGTATATTGTACACATACCGACTATGATTGCACTTACCCCAAAGAAAATGTACCCTTCATGTTCAATAAATTATGAAATTTTATTTCATAATCTTAAAGACCATACCACTGGGCACACTTAATTTTGGAGGTGGCTAATTTGGTTCACTAATTAATGGCTAATTAGCTGCTAGAATAGACGCCATTTTCTTACACAATATGCGGTATATTGTACACATACCGACTATGATTGCACTTACCCCAAAGAAAATGTACCCTTCATGTTCAATAAATTATGAAATTTTATTTCATAATCTTAAAGACCATACCACTGGGCACACTTAATTTTGGAGGTGGCTAATTTGGTTCACTAATTAATGGCTAATTAGCTGCTAGAATAGACGCCATTTTCTTACACAATATGCGGTATATTGTACACATACCGACTATGATTGCATAAGTAAGACTAATTGCGGTGACACCATGTGGAATCTCAATTGAGTAGTAATTAGTTCTGAAAAGAACTGGGGGTACAACTCGACGTTTCGATCAGTATGCTCTGATCGTCCTTCATGTTCAATAAATTATGAAATTTTGTTTCATAATCTTAAAGACCATACCACTGGGCACACTTAATTTTGGAGGTGGCTAATTTGGTTCACTAATTAATGACTAATTAGCTGCTAGAATAGACGCCATTTTCTTACACAATATGCGGTATATTGTACACATACCGACTATGACATGCACTGACCCGAAACAAAATGTACCCTTCATGTTCAATAAATTATGAAATTTTATTTCATAATCTTAAAGACCATACCACTGGGCACACTTAATTTTGGAGGTGGCTAATTTGGTTCACTAATTAATGGCCAATTAGCTGCTAGAATAGACGCCATTTTCTTACACAATATGCGGTATATTGTACACATACCGACTATGATTGCACTTACCCGAAACAAAATGTACCCTTCATGTTAAATAAATTATGAAATTTTATTCTATAATCTTAAAGACCATACCACTGGGCACACTTAATTTTGGAGGTGGCTAATTTGGTTCACTAATTAATGGCTAAGTAGCTGCTAGAATAGACGCCATTTTCTTACACAATATGCGGTATATTGTACACATACCGACTATGACATGCACTGACCCGAAACAAAATGTACCCTTCATGTTCAATAAATTATGAAATTTTATTCTATAATCTTAAAGACCATATGGGCACGCTTAATTTTGGAGGTGGCTAATTTGGTTCACTAATTAATGGCCAATTAGCTGCTAGAATAGACGCCATTTTCTTACACAATGTGCGGTATATTGTACACATACCGACTATGATTGCACTTACCGGTACCCCAAAGAAAATGTACCCTGAATGTCTTATAATGGCCACTTTCTAGTGAATTGCCTTCGTGGACAACAACTGAACGCAAACGATAAACTGCAGGTGTGTTATTGACACAGAACTTTGACAAATCAATTACAACACTTGGATCAATGTATGCTGTTATTTTCCCCCGTTTTCCATGAACAGCATGGAATCTTAATAATTGCACGACTAATAGTGAAGGACAGTTTACAATACGAGAAACAATTATTTTTGTACACTTCTTTTGACTACAAAGACTGCAATCAACATCCCTATAGCAATTTCATCGCTAAAGTAATGTTGCAAACATTCATCAAGACACATCTTTTGGGCGGCAACAGGTAATACACCTGATGTTGAATTTTCAACAACGGAGGTTTCATTGCAGTTTAGGCCCGTTACACTTTTACATATTTCTATTTCAGTTGTTAGACATGATTCATTAAGAAATGGCACCATCAGCTGCGAAAAAATTCAGCAGCATCGTGTTGTTGGTTGCAATTAATTTTCATTTGCGCTGCAGATTCCTTAATCATTGGGCTCACAGTATGAACAGAAATTGCTGTGGGTATGTCTAGTGCCAACGTTTCAAACAGTTGTCCGAACTGTCGCCAAAGATAGACATATCACTTCCTTGAAATCTAGAAATGTTCAGTTTAGCTTTACCTATGAATGGCTTTAAAGCTTGAACTGTTGCAATCCACCAACAAGATACTCTGTCATTTGAAATACCCCTGGAATTGACGCTGGGTACTGGTAGACGGTATTCATGACATGTGGATTTTCAATAATATGATTACTTTGGGGGCATGTTGTTTTTGGGAGGCGAATCGTGCTTTATGCTTCCCCTTTTCTGAGTCTAGAATGTTGTTGGGTTTCTCAGGCGTTTTCCTTAGCTCTTGCTTTAAAGTGCACTCCCTTTGATGCTGGATTTAGGTAAATTCCTTCATTATTTTGGGTGTTGGTTCGAACACGCTTGCTCCACGTTTCAGTAGTTAATTTAATTGATTTGGAATGGACTTCTTTTTTTGCAGGAAGCTTCCCAAAATTCCCTTTGAAGAGGCAACATGTCACGCTCGCATATTGTGTAAGAAAATGGCGTCTATTCTAGCAGCTAATTGGCCATTAATTAGCGAACCAAATTAGCCACCTCCAAAATTAAGTGGCCAGTGGTATGGTCTTTAAGATTATGAAACAAAATTTCATAATTTATTGAACATGAAGGGTACATCTTGTTTCGGATGAGTGCATGTCATAGTCGGTGTGTGTACAATATACCGCATATTGCGTAAGAAAATAGCGTCTATTCTAGCAGCTAATTAGCCATTAATTAGTGAACCAAATTAGCCACCTCCAAAATTAAGTGTGCCCAGTGGTATGGTCTTTAAGATTATGAAACAAAATTTCATAATTTATTGAACATGAAGGGTACATCTTGTTTGGGATAAGTGCAATCATAGTCGGTATGTGTACAATATACCGCATATTGAGTAAGAAAATGGTGTCTATTCTAGCAGCCAATTAGCCATTAATTAGTGAACCAAATTAGCCGCCTACAAAATTAAGCGTGCCCAGTGGTATGGTCTTTAAGATTATGAAACAAAATTTCATAATTTATTGAACATGAAGGGTACATTTTGTTTGGGGTAAGTGCAATCATAGTCGGTATGTGTACAATATACCGCATATTGTGTAAGAAAATGGCGTCTATTCTAGCAGCTAATTGGCCTTTAATTAGTGAACCAAATTAGCCACCTCCAAAATTAAGTGTGCCCAGTGGTATGGTCTTTAAGATTATAGAATAAAATTTCATAATTTATTGAACATGAAGGGTACATTTTGTTTCGGGTGAGTGCAATCATAGTCGGTATGTGTACAATATACCGCATATTGCGTAAGGAAATGGCGTCTATTCTAGCAGCCAATTAACCATTAATTAGTGAACCAAATTAGCCACTTCCAAAATTAAGTGTGCCCAGTGGTATGGTCTTTAAGAATATGAAATAAAATTTCATCATTTATTGAACATGAAGGGTACATTTTGTTTGGGGTAAGTGCAATCATAGTCGGTATGTGTACAATATATACCGCATATTGCGTAAGAAAATGGCATCTATTCTAGCAGCCAATTAACCATTAATTAGTGAACCAAATTAGCCGCCTCCAAAATTAAATGTGCCCAGTGGTATGGTCTTTAAGATTATGAAACAAAATTTAATAATTTATTGAACATGAAGGGTACATTTTGTTTGGGGTGGGTGGAACTTATTCAATATCTGTGTAGTATATACTGAATAATTAGGTCTACGTTGTAGCGGCTAATTACTCACTAATTAATAAGCCAGTGTTATGATTTTTAAGAATATTGAACCAAATTTGGTGATAAATAAAGATAATATAAAATTTCGTTCAAAATATCCAGGAAACTTTCTGAAATATAGTGTTTATTTCACCACCTTGAACTGCATGGATTCTAATTTTTTTGAATACGCGGCTGGGTAGTTCGTGAATCCGCGGTTGGAATATCTGGCCCAATACGCGGCTAGCTTCAGTCTGGTCAGCACAGCCACAGGTTCCGAATAGTCTTGTCTGGGTCCTAGACTGAACGGAGTTTTTTTTTAGCACTATCTATATTTGTTTATGTTGTGATAACACGTGTGTGTGCCTTGCATGCTTGGGCTCCATCATTGTCGATTTGGCATTGCGATCGGAATGCAGGGTATGTGTACGTATACGTAGGCCTACATCGTAAAATAGATCTAGAATAGGTCAGTAATGATCTAATCTTTTATTTTTGTTTTCAGCTCCTTATTTTTTTAAGGAGCTGATCGTCGGGTGTTGCAATGGACATGAATTGGTTGAGCAAGACAATTACATTTAATTCCTGCAATTAACACAATAAAGGGGCAGTATCGTCAAGATCAGAGAGGCAGAGCAGACTATCGACAGGGCATGGAATCGATGTCCTAATTAAGATTAACACAGTGACTGAAAATTAATAGCTTATTTATGCTGCAGCAACGGCAACATGACCTTATCATGTGGGGGTATATTATGGTAGTCTAAAACTAGCATTCCGATTCCAAGCCCTGTTGATCGTGACGATACTGCCCCTTTAACATTACAGTTACTGTAATATTAAAATAATGGTTATTTTTAGCATGGTTCTAGTCTATTGATCAAACATTCAAAATGGATTAATGTTACATTTATAAACATATCTTGTCTTATTATGTATTACTTATGGAGTGTCGTCGCAAGTTCTGGTGTTAGCAGCAAAATGTGGGTTCGAATCCCGGCTGTGACACTTGTGTCCTTGAGCAAGACACTTAACCATAATTGCTTCTCTCCACCCAGGGGTTAAATGGGTACCTGTGAGGGCAGAGTTGGTTGATTAGCCCTATATGCGCTGTAATGGCAGCAATTGAGCTGTATACTCCCCAGGGAGCTGAGATGGTTTCAGGAATGATTTATGAGCCTTATAAGCAGGGGTAACAATATAATGCGCCTTGAGCACCACTTAGTTGGTGGATACGTGCGCTATATAAGTCCACACATTATTATTATTATTATTATTACTTAGCCTATTAATTGAGGAAATATGAACATCGACAGAAGTATATATAATATATGTGGTCAACTTATAATATTCGGATATTAAATTGTTAGTCATTTGTCTCTGTCATTGCACACCATTGCACACATGTTGTAATGTTTGCAATTTCGTTAATTAGTTATAAGAACTGATTTTGGAAAGAATGTCGAACCCAACCACCACTGTACTACTTGTGCACAATGTCTAAGCATGTGTTTTTAGCAGACAACAGAATGGCCAACATCTAGCTCACTGGATGTGCATCTTCCAAAATATCATTTCCAATCCTTACTTGACTGCAGTACTTTCCTCTCCTTAACTTAAGTGTGCCATCTATTAAGTATTATTCCTCTGTCATCTTTTAAAGGAAAATCTGTGATATTATTATTTGTCATATTTGGATATAAAAGTAACTTTGTATTCTACATTTTTTCCCTCATTTGTTTTGTTTTGTTTTTATTTATTTATTTATTTATTTTATTTTGTTGCTTCTTTTCAGCACAGTCGGTAACTAATATAAATACATGTACCTGGTTTATCTGCTAACTGTCTGAACGATGGACTTGTTGGCTCGCAGCCATTCGGGGTCTAGCTCTGCAGAGTACTGGGATAGAGTTTTCAAGAAGCCAGGTTTCAGCACAAGTGAATGGTAAACAACCAATCTCTTGAGAAAAATTACATTATTTTACAGAAAAGGGGGTGTTTTCAAAGTAAAGCAAAATAAACAAGTTTATTGGAAAGAATGTCGTATCCAACCGCCACTTTTTAAGGGTTTTTAAAATGTTTTTGCAACCGCTATTACAGTTTTAAAAAAATGATTCTATTAATTTTTGGGAGGTACAGAAATCGAAAACTATCTTTAAAATCCACTTCTATGATGGTTTTCGGACTTGATTTCCCTTTAAAACAAATTTTCCCCTTCAGAAAATAGAAAAATGCTATTATAGTTGCCACTGCGCATGTACGATGACCGTGTTGGCCACTAATGGGGAAGGTGACAAGATCAGAAGGATATGACTGAGGAAGTACCAAAAATGCCTGATTTTCCATTAAATAAATATTCTGGAATAAAGTATATGTCCATTATCATCTATATGTTCTCCACCTTGCTGTGCAGGTAAGATTACATTATTGGTTATAATGAAGGAGAAAAAGTGGTGATTGGATACGACATTCTTTCCAATTTATTTTTTATTTTCATACATTTTCATATACCGTCATGTTGCTGGCTAGAGGAAAACCGATGAAAACAAATACATTTTTTTTTTCAAGGAACTTAATTCCATCATAGACTTTTGACCAAGTAATTTTTAGGTCAGTATTGATTAATTGATTTTTTTTTAATGTACTAAGTTGCACTGGGGCTTTAAATCCAAAATAAGACAAAATTATTGTATTTTTGTAACTTTCTAACAATCGTCTTGTATAGGTATGGTGGTTATCATGATTTGTCTGGTATCCTGCACAAGTACATACGCCCCTCAGATCAGACGCTGTTCTTGGGCGATGGAAATTCTTGTATCAGTGCGAACCTTTATGATGTGGGTTACCGCTCACTGGTCAATGTTGATGAGAGTGAGAGTGTCTTGAGGCAGATGAGTTCTAGATGTAGCAAGACAAGACCAGAGATGAAATTCCTCAAGATGGATGTGGCGCAGGTACGTAAAAGGAGCCAAGCTATTATGGCGCATCAGGCCACGAGTGTTAATGTCCAGTTTCCTTGGCATTAATATATCTACACTCACTGGCCATAACTATTGCAACATTGAAATTCACACCAAAGTTCAGTTTGGAGAACTGTGTTACAATAATTTATTTAATTTTTTTTACACTACTTAAGACTTCTTGAAAGTGCCTGTGTTTTGAAGTCAATGTTCTTTTTTACTGTTCTTGCTCGGAAACAAAGTCCTTCAATACTTTGTCGGGTAACCACGTGACCTGATAATTGCGGCCATCCGTCTAGGCAATGTCTCGTACAAATTCATGTTGCAATACTTTTGGCCAGTGAGTGTAGAATATAAGTTTCTGTTCTCTGGATGGGATAACGGTCCATTGCAGACTGCCCCAACTATCTCCGGTACCCGTTTATAATCCAGGGTGGAGAGAAGCCATTATGGTATTTAAAGTGACTTGCAGCTCATGCTGGAGCACCCCGACCATCATGGCTCAGATTCAAAAGCATATTCTGAATACTCGGCCATCATGTGGTGGTGCAGATGGATTTGAGAAAGTAATCAGATGCAACAAAAGGTGAAAGCAAGCAATTTTGCATACAGTGTACCACTTTGAAATTGCTGCAACAAAACGACAATTATTGTGCAGGGGAGACTAGTAGAAAAGTTTAATTTTTCCCCTTCAGATGACATTTGAAGATGCCTCATTCAATGCTGTCCTTGACAGAGGTACATTGGATTCCCTCATGACTGATGACAGTGAAGAGGCATGTGTGAAAGCAAGCCAATTGTTTGTAGAGGTTGGCCGCATCTTGAAAATTGGAGGACGATATGTGTGCAATACCCTTGCAGCACATCATACCATGAGACACTTGCTGAAGTACTTTACCGAGAGGTACATTGCAACATTGATGATGAGATGTTGCTGATGAGGATGGTGATAATGATGGTGATTATGATGATGATGATGGTGAAGATCAATGATAGTGATAATGGTAGTGATAATGGTGAAATTGATGATGGTGATAATAATGAGGATGGTGATAGTGACGACGAAGATGACGATGATGACAACTACGATGATGATGGTCATTGTGAGGGTGATGCTGATGTAGAGATGAGAGTAAAAGATAATGATAAGGATGATGGTGGTGAATACAGGTAATGATACAGATGTTTGTTAATGATACTGATGAAATTGATGATCATGATCATGATCATGATGATCATGATGATCATGATGATGATGATCATCATCATCATCATGATCATGATCATGATCATGATCTGATGATCATGATCTGATGATGATGATGAAGATGTGATGATGATGACAATGATTTTGAAGCCGAGGATGAATATGATCAGACTGATAATGATCAAACTGATAATGATACTGCTGCTGATTGTGGCAATAATTATGATGGCGACAGTGATGTTTATGAAGATGGTGATTTTGTTGATATTAGTGGTGATGGTGATGGTAATTATACTGGTGCATAAGCTGATTTGTTACATCACATGATGTTGGTGAGCAATTTTTACCTTGTCAAAAGGTTATCTGCCTAGTGTGGCTAGTCTTTGATGAATTATTTTCTGAACATTTACAGTGGCTGGATGGTTCGTCTGCACAAGATAACAAGGGTAGACCAAGAGAAGGAGGAGGTTGCCAAGCAGATAGTGCCTGTCTTCACCTTCATCTGCACCAAGTTTAAGATGATGGCAGGAGTTAAAATGGTCTGTTGATCAATGGCGGGATGAAAATAAGGCTGTGTCCAAGTGGAAGTTTTTATCTATGGCTGTGACTTTTGATTGCATTTGCCTTTACGTCATCATTGCGGCTGCAGCCCAAAGCAGTAGTGGTAGACCAAATGCTCTATTTGGACAAAGCCTTATAATTGAGAGATTGCATTCATACACGTAGCCATGGTCAAGGTCAAACAACATGATCTACATGTATGTACTTTAACCATAATATGAGAGACCTTCTTTTGACCTCAGCAAGGGCTCCCTATGGGCCTGTCACATCATATGAAACCTCTTTGTGACATGACTGTGTATCAGGGATGAGTCTTTTCAGTGGATTAGCTGAATTTGGTGATTTTTATTTGCATATGTAAGTAAGTGAAATTGCAGTTTCAAGATTCAGACTTCAAGCATCCGGGGGGTGGGGGTGCATGGTAAAAAAATGGTCCAACCTCGGGCAGATTGGGGGAGGGTGAAGAGATGGGAATCAATTTAAAGGGTCATTCCGTGTCAAATCACCCAATGGGTTAAACCCCACCCCCTTCAAATTGGTTCATTTTTGGTTTATGGGGTAATTTTGGCTGAAAAAGCTGAAATTTCAAGGTTCAGCCCTGTCGGACCAACGGTTTTTGCGCTATATGGGCCACCATTTTTTTGCGATTTTGGCCGAAATGGGCGTGACCACCACTTTTCAAATGACCCTATCTCCCTAACCAGCGAGCCAAATTTGTTGATATTGGTATCTTTGGAAAGGTAATTGTGTAAGGAATCCAAATTTGTCATTATTTTTTATGTAGGAGCAATGACCTTTTGATGACCTTTTGATGACCTTGTGATCTTTACTTTGACCTTGAATTTGACCTTGTGGATTACATAACCTTGAGTTGAACTTGGATGAAAATTATAACCCAACATGTTCTCTGCAAAATATCAAAAAAATTGAGGTATAATATTTTTTGTTTACTTTCCAGCTCTTCACAAAGTTGGCATACTTGATGCAAAAATGTGATATTCCTATGCAATATAGTAGTACATGTACATGCACATTCCAAAACATACATGTATGACCAGCTTCACACTCTGTGAATAAATAATACTGTACATGTATGTGAAAATTGTTCCTTGACTCTTTTTACACAGGTTGTGCTATTTCAGAAATTGATTGCACAACCTGAAGAAGACATGGGAATTCCCCAAAATTTAGGTGCACATGTCTTCTGGGAATTTCCATTCTTTCTTTTTTTGAATGAAATTCTGGCCTGGGAATTCCCAAGTACTATTATTTCTTAAGGTAAAATGACATGTCTTCTTTAAGCAATTCAATTGGCCATCGAAAACAGACGAATGCTGGGTTGCAGAAGATAACATTTTGTGCAAGATCAACACTCCATCTCTGACGTCATCCTCTTCTAGAAAGTACTTCATCCCAGGAAATGATGCAGCAAGGATTTCAAGAGTGTGCCCAGACTGGATCATTGATCAAATTGATTATTGAAAACATGGTTAATTATACAATTTCAGGATCATGTAGATTGCTATCATGGTTATTGCCACTTTAAAAATACATGTGGTTACATTCATTCTCAATCAGGCTGCAACAAAGACAACATACTGGCTGGAACTTGATCTTTTACATACTTATGTAGATTTACACATGTACATGTACATTTAATTGTATAGGATTCGTACATTTTTGCATCAAGTATGCAAACTTTGAAAAGAGCTGGAAAGCAAATGAAAAATATTATACCTCCAATTTTTTGATATTTTGCAGAGAACATGTTGGGTTATAATTTTCACCCAAGTTCAACTGAAGGTCACGTGATCCACAAGGTAAAATTCAAGGTCAAAGTAAAGGTCAAAAGGTCATCAAAAGGTCATTGCTCCTACATAAAAAATAATGGTAGATTTGGATTCCTTACACAGTTACCTTTCCAAAGATACCAATATCAACAAATTTGGCTCACTGGTTAGGGATATCGGGTCATTTGAAAAATGGCGGTCATGCCCATTTTGGCCAAAATCGCACAAAAATGGTGGGCCGTAGCACGAAAACCGTTGGTCCAACAGGGCTAAAACTTGAAATTTCAGCTTTTTCAGCCAAAAATACCCCATAAACCAAAAATGAACCAATTTGAAGGGGATCAGGTTTAAATTTCCATTTTGTTTGGGTGATTTGATATGGAATGACCCTAAAATACTATTCAGCTGATCTTCAAATGCCTTTACTTCCACAGCCATTGGAGATCTGTATGACTGATCGTGCATCCCCAGAGAGAGTAGATTCAATAGATATGATAATGACAGCCATTGAAGAGTGCAAACACTATGCAATGGTCACACAAATACTACATACAAAGTGAGTTGAGTAAGTTTATTACACGGCTGAGGGAAAGTAATACCAACATGGCTGGATCAACAAAAAAATCTACCAGTCTGATCTGACAGATATTTTACAAGCTTGAAGTTAAAAATCTTACCCACCAGCCGGGGTGGTAATTTTGAAGTTTTATTTGTCCGAAAGTAAATTAACCACCTCTGGAAGATGGGTTGGGTGGGCAGGTGGTTGAACATTTGTTAAGAGTATTATTGACCTTAAAAAACAATATTCATATTGGTTATGTTGGCAAAACTGCTTCTAAAAGTATCCTTTGTACATGTACATCAAACAAACAACATGTAACAGTTTCAGATGTTCAAAAAAAAAGTGAACATTCATTCAGATTTTTCACACTCTAACTCATAAATGGAGCAGATCTGTAACAAATCTCCCACAATTCTGAACGGTGAATGTGGGGTAGAGAGGTAAGCAAAGCATTTTTTTGTGATTTTGTTTGCTGATAATTTTATATGACTATTTTTTCCTCAGGGCTGTAACTGACGATGGTATTTATGTGCAGCTGTACAGCAGGGCTATGCCAGATAGTCCTCGGTACACAATGCATATTGTGGATAGCGATAAAAACCACAGTGCCTCAAAGAAGTTTGGTATCTTCATAACTCCTCAAGGAAGGTAATGGAAGAGTCGGGTTAAATGGAAGGTACATCATTGGTATTTGGAAATGTACATTCATTTCTAGTCTTCAAGAAATATATCCTAAAACTAACATGTGAGATAAAACTTGTAGCTTTGCATGGTGAAGAGGATAAGTAAGTCTAATTGCGGTGGCACCACGTGAAATTCTCAATTGAGTAGTAATTAGTTCTGAAAAGAACTGGAGGTTACAACTCGACGCTTCGATCAGTATGCTCTCCTGGGGACGATCAGAGCATACTGATCAAAACGTCGAGTTGTAACCTCCAGTTCTTTTCAGAACTAATTACTACTCAATTGAGAATTTCACATGGTGTCACCGCAATTAATCTTACTTAACATGTGAGAGTTTCATTACAATTGGTACTCACTTTTTTGAGAAAACCACCAAAACACTGTTACATTATTTTTATGTTTAAAAAAACGCTGCTGGATAGGGCAGCTTTTTGTAAATTCATTTTCTTTTTTCTCTATTAAGATGAAAATACATCAAACGGAATCATTTCTCAAGATAATTAATACTTGTACCAACTTTACACCAAGCAAGTTTCAGATAATAATTTGTTAATTTGATAATCGGGGAATTACCTTTTCCTTTGAAAATGTTCAGACAACTTTTTGGAATAGCTGATGGTGCTTACTATCCAACAATGACAAAAGAAATCAAAATATTTGTTTGCCTAATCCTCACTATTTCACAAATATACACGCACGATCTAGCTAGCAATCAGTGTTGACATTTCCCCGTACGTTAGTTTGTAATTTATAACAGAACAGTCTACATAGTTGCGTTATTAAACTGAACACAAAAATCTAAGATTAGCATGGCTTACTGTTGTTCAGCGTGGTTGTATCATTGATAAATATCATGGGAGGTAAAGGCAAGGTAAAGTTTGCATTTGTTTTCTTACCTTAGTTAGACCACCATGCATTATGCATATAGGCTTGTGTATGCGCACTGGTTTTCGCGAAGAGGTCTGTGGTACATGTAAGGTACATGAACATTAAAACCCTCCTACACATGGAGGCCACTCCGATCCACTAAATTCTGTTCTTTAGCAACCTTCAGTACATACATGTACAAGCCTGCTTTCCTTTCCAAGTAATCTTACAAAATCAATTGTGTGCCACCCAAGGCCACTGTAAATGTTTGAACATATTAGTATGGCCTGCAATGTATCATTGGGAGACCACCTTACCCTGCAATCTCAGTGGTGTGACAGTGCACAGAAGGGTAACCATAGGAGGCCACTGGCAACAGCTAATGGCTTGGAGTGGCCTGAATGGGTCGTTTAAAAAATTGCACTGATTGTAGGAGGGTTAAATAATTTAATTCTGTAACCAGTATACTGCTAGGTTTAGTAGAGCAGCTGGCACATGACATATATACATGGTCTTTACTGCCCATTTATATACATTTCTTTGTTCTTTCCTAGAGAGACAGAGTGGATGTTTTGTACAGACAAGGGACGTGAGAAATTAGCAGAGTCGGCCGGTTTCCAGCGTCTCCTAGTCGTTTCTCTTCATCGTGATCACACGTATACAAACATGGACTCCATTAAAGCAGAGCTTTCTTGTAGAGTCCTTGAGTTGGCTCCTCCTGGGATGCTTGACAATGTACAGGTGTGTTCATCAATTCATTAGGCCTGTGATTTCTCAGGATTTTTCCGGATTTTAGGATTTTAAAAAAATATCCCGTTCCCTCAAAATGTTCTTGAAAGAAGAGAAGTAGCCACCAAGGAAAGAAAGAAGTTTAACCTGTATTGTGTCCAAACCTCTAGTATCTTGTTGTGGGGATGTGGAGTCTGTAAATCCTCCAAAATTAAACATCTAGGAGGGCCAGGGGCTTTGTCCTCTAGACCAAAGGGAGGCCCAGACCCGCTACCAATTTTTCAGGATTTTTTACTTTTTTCAGATCACATCCCTGGTTCATATTGTAATAACATCTATTAATAAAATCTATTACATATACTTATAAGAAGTCTGCCAGTCTTGTGATAACCTACCTATAGTACACAGCATTGTACATGAAGAGCAATGAATATGGACCATCATGAGTCATGACATTGTATTCCACAGACTGACAGGTAATTGATATCAAAAGAAGCAGTGTACTGTGAGTGATTTGCCGGCTTGCGTGAGACCTGTACTTTACATGGGCATTTAATGCCTACTGTGCTGTAAACGCGCAAATAGGTTGCGTATGTCACTGGCTCGAAGGGCGCCCTCACTGAGGTCACTCATTGGCTTGCGTGAGAAGTGTACTTTACATGGGCATTTAATGCCTACTGCGCTGTAAATGCACAAATAGATAGGTTGCGTATGATGTCACTGGCTCAAAGGGCGCCCTCACTGAGGTCACTCATTGGCCTGCATTTATATGAGAAGTGTACTTTACATGGGCATTTAATGCCTACTGTGCTGTAAATGCGCAAATAGATAGGTTGCGTATGATGTCACTGGCTCAAGGGTGCCCTCACTGAGGTCACTCATTGGCCTGCATTTATATGAGAAGTGTACTTTACATGGACATTTAATGCCTACTGTGCTGTAAATGCGCAAATAGATAGGTTGCGTATGATGTCACTGGCTCAAGGGTGCCCTCACTGAGGTCACTCATTGGCTTGCGTGAGAAGTGTACTTTACATGGGCATTTAATGCCTACTGTGCTGCTGTAAATGCGCAAATAGATAGGTTGCATATGATGTCACTGGCTCGAAGGGCGCCCTCACTGAGGTCACTCATTGGCTTGCGTGAGAAGTGTACTTTACATGGGCATTTAATGCCTACTGTGCTGCTGTAAATGCGCAAATAGGTTGCATAATTATGATGTCACTGGCTCAAAGGGCGCCCTCACTGAGGTCACTCATTGGCCTGCATTTATATGAGAAGTGTACTTTACATGGGCATTTAATGCCTACTGTGCTGTAAATGCGCAAATAGATAGGTCGCATAATTATGATGTCACTGGCTCAAGGGCGCCCTCACTGAGGTCACTCAATGGCTTACATACAAACACTGCGCCTGATGTCATAGGCCTGATGGGGCCCTCAATGAGGTCTCTCATTAGCTTACATACACGTGCTGCACATACACTTGCTGCACATACACATTAGTGTGTTCCCATTGTTTGAACTCGACTGTGGTTGGGAATGTTTTGTAACTTTGCTGTAGCACATTCAGATTTGTTTTTGGGTTAGGCAGCATCGAGCTATTTCTCCCATTATGTTCTCAAGAAGGGTTAGCACGCTCAAACTGGTTAGCACGCTCGTTGCGTGTGCTCAAACTGGTTAGCACGCTCGTTGCGTGTGCTCAAACTGGTTAGCACGCTCGTTGCGTGTGCTCAAACTGGTTAGCACGCTCGTTGCGTGTGCTCAAACTGGTTAGCACGCTCGTTGGCATGCGCCCTTCTTCACTGAATCCATTCCCTTTCTATTCCTTGATAGGTGCCATTCCTGTCTATCGGTGATGACATAGGGCAGAGAGTTGTCCGTTACAGAGGGAGAAGTCCACTGACTGGTGCCCTCGTGGTGGAAGATGTGACAGGTGATGGTGGGGAAGTCTTCAGAAGACTTGTGTTCCTAAGTGGGATGTCATTAGTGCAGTCACAGGCTCGTCTTTTAAGAGGTAAAAAACAGGGACCATTGATCTGACAACTCACTATCAGAAAATAAGATCAGTGGGCTGCTGTTGGCCAAATAGGCTGTCAGAATAACACTATTGCCCCTTTAATTTCTGAAAAATTTCAGTTTGTCGGACTAATTATTGGCTGTTTGATTAGTGAGCTATGCCGGCGAATCCAGAAATCAACTATACAGAGGGCTGAGTTATAAGATATCCATCTTGCATTATCCCTGAATTAAGTGGGCAGATGGTTAAAACCTGCCTTTTTTTGACATGCCCCCTGTAGATAGTCTAATGCTTCTCGTCCAATAATGGGTAAGCAATTTGACAGAATGCCCACATAATGCATGTTTTAGTGTGTTCACTGTCGTACCATTGCAGTTATGGTAAGCATATCATGGTTAGCAGGCATAATTATGTTATCGTAATTTATATCGTTTTTCAGAACGACCAAAGAAAGGAAGACACAAACAAAAGAACAAAGGATCCTCTGCCAAGACAACCGTTGATCACAGCTATCTTGAATTTGATTATCAAAAGCAGATGGTTGCTGGTCTAGCTGCTATCCCACAATTCCTAGAGCTTCTTGCTAATGAGATGCGCATATTAATTATTGGTCTGGGAGCTGGTAATCTGCCCATGTTCCTGCATGGGCATTTCCCAAAGGTAAGTGTTAATCTCAAGTGTTCAAAACAAAATTTGTGGTGGTATTTTTAAGGCCCCTTTTCAGTTCAAGGAGAATTTTCACAAAAACAATTGTCCTTGAATAATTCGTTTGCTTTATAGAAAAATTTGCCAATTTTATGGCAAATTTGTGTAGCATGATTTTTTAATAAAGTGCAATACCAGTTTCTTCCTCATTGGTGTTCAGTATTTTTCCATTTTCACTCCCCTAGCTTCAGATAGACGTAGTGGAGCTAGATGGTGCAGTTGCTGAAGTTGCTAAAACCTGGTTTGGATTCATTGAAGACCAACGCATGAGGGTTTTTGTAGAAGATGGCTTAAAATACATCAACAAATTAGAGGAAGGTAAACCCTTGTCTGGACCAACTACTTTTTGTTACTGCCATATAGCAGGCTAGCAGCTTCCTCGATCCCAACCAGAGTTGTAGTACTCCTACTCCTACTCATACTTGAGTAAATGTTTTGGTACTCGTACTCATGAAAAGCACTTGACTACAAGTCTGTTAAGGATTTTATTTCGGACATTTCCTGACCTTATCTATAATACATTATACTTTGGATTTAAGCTTACAATAAGAAAGTGAGACTGCCCTGCCCTGCCCTGCCCTGCCCTGCCCTGCCCTGCCCTGCCCTGCCCTGCCCTGCCCAGCCCTGCCCAGTTTTCCCAAAGCGAGAAAGTTGCAATCACATGTATTCGTAGGAATTTGATTTTGGCAAGAATTGTATATTTCCCCAGATGAGAGCGGAGATGCAGTTCAACCTCTGATCTCAAATTTATCTTTCTGGTAATTGTTTTGTTGGTATTTTTGCCACCTCATTTTGTCACAGAAACCTCAAGACCGTCCTACCACGCCATTATATTCGATGTCGATGCTAAAGACCTTTCTACTGGCCTGAACTCACCACCGAGAGCCTTCATTGAAAAGGAATTCCTCAAGAAAGTGGATTCTGTGTTATTCCCACAAGGTAAGGTACCACATCACATTGAAAATGAGTTTAGTGAATAAATTTGTGTAAAATCGATGTAAATATTGTCATCACTGAAGTTACAAGGTGTGGTATCTAATCTAGTTTTCCACTAGCTATTATGCTCAGATCTTGCAGCCTCTGTTCGTAATCATGTACACCACAGTTGATTACTTGATGTAAGTTGATGATGGATATCAAACATCTCGTGGAATATTTCTGTCTCGAGCACAAACAAAGACAGAAATTCTATGTTGGAATGAATACAAACATTTTCTCATTAACCCTCCTATGGTTTGACCTTTCAAAACCTTTCAAAATCTGCTTACGGGCCAAAATGGCTATCAATTATTATGAACCCTTTAAAACCCTCCAGAATTTGTTGCTACTGAACAACCACACCTTTCAATACCCTTTGAAAGGTATTGAAACATTTCAACACCAGTTTGTTCAGAGAGTTGTTACACCTTTCGAAACCTTTCATAGGTCCCTTTTGTCAGACAGTTTTCTCACCTTTCAAAACCCTTCAGTACAGCAAACTTGAAAGGTTTTGAAAGGTTTTGAAAGGTCTGACAATTCTATGGCAACTGCACTGTATATAGGAGGGTTAACGACACAATACGATAAGCAGAAACTTTCAAATGTTGGATCTTATACGTATAGAATGATGGTATTTATTAACTTCCCACAGGAGTATTCATGATTAATCTGATCAGTCGGGATGAAGCTATCAAGCAAGAAGTCATTAATGACATTAAGACGATATTCCCAATAGTATACACCAAAGACAACGACGATGAGGTGAATGAAACACTGTATGCAATCTCAAAGATGGATGATGGAAGCATCTCATCAGAAACAGGAAAAATATCGACGCCCAAATCCGTCTCATCGATTCCTACATCATCATTATCACCCAGGTCCTTCTCCTCACCATCGAAAGAACATTCGACATTGAAGCACCGAGATGCCTCAGAATTGGCATCGGAACACCTCTGCAGATTGCCAATGTTCGGTAAGGACCTTCAGAAGCTGGCACAGTCAGCCAGCAGAGGAACCTGGGATCCAGACATGAACTTCAGCGATATGATGGGAAAATTGCAGATAAGGTAGCAGAGGATATGAATATGCCAATGGACAGCTGTCAATCAAAATAAAACCAGTCAGATTTTTTCAATATCCAACTTGCGCTCTGTTTGTGTAATGTGCGAGTATACAATGTTCACCATTAATTTTGATATGCGTTTTCGACAAGTTTTTCCCAATGTATAAATTGAAAAGGGGGTGAAGCTGTTGCCGTCAATAAGCCAATTTTAAGTAAAAGGTTAATAATAATAATAATAATAATGTGGACTTATATGGCGCACGTATCCACCAAACTGGTGCTCAAGGCGCATTATATTATTACCCCTGCTCATCAGGCTCATAAATCATTCCTGAAACCATCTCAGCTCCCTGGGGAGTATACAGCTCAATTGCTGCCAGTTCAGCGCATATGGGCTAATCAAACACAACAACCAACTCTGCCCTCACAGGTTAAGGTGTTATTGGAATGATATATTTACTGTTGAAAGGGAGTGTACACTAAATATCCATACTTTATGATAAGATATGTTTAGAAACCAACCTGTGAAAATTAAAAAAAAGCTTATTTTGTTGTGTTGCTAAAGAGAAAAAAGTGAAAAATGCATTCAGATTTTTAGGTTTGCATTCTATTGTGGAAATGAATGACTGGAAATCACTGGCCAGTGATCCATTTCAGATTTGAATTTTGATTTGTGTTTTCTCGAAAAATAAATGTGGGACAGAATAAGTTCTCATGATTTTTGGTTCAATTGCCCCCTTACAAACAAGCAAGCTTTTAAATAATATTTTGCTTCGTCACTTTTTGTATGATCAAATAAAGTGGTAATTAACAATGGTGTACACACCTTTATGAAGTTGGACACTGCTTCAGTAGTCGAGTTAGACTTGCTTGTTATTTTAAAATCAGAGTGCAAAATCTTTCATTATTATCCCTGGTCATTGGGCCAATATCAGTCATTAAACTTTCTCAGCTCCCTGGGGAGTATACAGCACTGAGATACCATAGAGCTTCGGAAACTTTTTCAAACGCATTACCAACCTCTATCCTCACAGGAATCAATTTATACTTCTGGTTGAAGAGAAGCAATTTAAAGTGTCTTGCTAAATGACACAAGTACCATGGTCTCAGCCAGGACTTGAATCCACATTCTGACGATTCGGCCATTAGAACAAAAGTCAGATGCGTTATAGACCGCTTGGCCAGCCATGGCATCCCAAAAAACCTTAAATGAACCTAGAAGAGAGAATAACCTCAACATATAATGGCACCATGAAGCATGTTGGACAAATAAGTCCTTTTAAAAACAAAGATTTCTTTATCAATAATTCATAACTTTGTTTCAAACCAATTAAAAAGAGGGATAGACCTCTCAAAACAACTATGAATATAATGAGCATTGCACTGGTTTATTTTGTTGCCCAATGAATTTATATTTTAATTATATACACATACAAGATGCTCATTATAGGCTACAAAATCATTACCTCGCAAATAAGACATCCATTTGAAGACGGATTATTTTCGATTAATTATATGATACGCTATTTTTTAATAAAACCAAATTAATTTTGTACATATGGAAAGATTGAAATTTTTGTACATCAACATTCTGAAAAGTGTGTCACCTACCCTGTTATAATGTAGATACCACTTGTCAAAGAAAGTATATACACATGTACACTCACTGGCCATAAGTATTGCAACATTGAAATTCACACCAATTTACACTACTTAAGACTTCTTGAAAGTGCCTGTGTTTTGAAGTCAGTGTTCTTTTTCACTGTTCTTGCTAGGAAACAAAGTCCTTCAATACTTTGTCGGGTAACCACGTGACCTGATAATTGCGGCCATCCGTCTAGGCAATGTCTCGTACAAATTCATGTTGCAATACTTTTGGCCAGTGAGTGTATCTTGATGGATCTAGTATGGATGCATTTACAGACATTTTACTATAATAAGTGTTTATTACTGGCGTTAAATAACACAAATCTGAATGGCACGTTCAAAAAAAAATTTGCCAAAATGTTTCCGTGAAATAATTATATTGTAGCACTTCAACATAGTCTATGGCTCATCCTCCGTGTTTGTCACCATTGTGTCGCTAGAGTTTGCTAATCTCTGTATCGTCCTCAGTTGAGGTAATAGGTGGTAAAATGTTTGGAACTGGAAATAAAATAATATCAGATTATTTTCAACTTCGAAACCATTACCATCGCAATAAAGTAATTTCATACGGTCAGTCACACATATTATGTGTTGCAATAGGGGGAATTTTTGAAGTTTTCTAAATTACACATCTTTACCCGATAGATAGGCGCCATTTTTTGTTCTCGAAAACAGTTTGCCGTAGGCCTTCCTTTGACAGCCATAATGCATACATACACTAAGTAATTATCACGATTTCAAAGATTTAAGATTTGGGGAAAAACCGTAGCAAATGTAAGCAAACATTTCGAAGAAAATTACCTATTCCTTTGGCTGGAACCGTGCAGCTGTACGGGGTGCTTCCAAAGCGTGTAGTTTTTTGTTTGGTGTCGATCAGTTGTGGAAATGCCTTAGCCGGCTCTACGTAGCTCCGTCGGGATGTGGAGTCAAGGGTGTAATGAATCTCTGGAGGTTTTCCTTCAAGTGAAAGTACAACATTGATTTATTACCAGATTATCAAATAAATGAATTATCTTAAAAGTATGCTTGTATAATGTTTAAATCATCATGGGAAATTGTTCCGTCTGAAATGATTCCATATAAGAGAAAACATGAATTGTTATGTCGAATTTACAAAACTCAAATTTGTGGAACAAAAAACGTGAGCACCTATTATGATGAAAATGAGAAGGTTCAGTCTCCAAATACCGATGTTGAACTTGGCCTTTGGGTTCGAAGAAGTAATAAAAAAGTATTGCAGAATGAAAATAATCTCTGACTTTAAGGAAAATTGGGACGTCGTAGTAATGCTGTCGGATAAAGAGCTGTCCCATAAAATAAGCCGATTTGTAGAGAATGTTTAATTTTATTATCGCATAATCTTGCACCTGCCATATCATAGACGTCCTGGTGAAGTAACCTTGTTTTACCGTACGACCATTTTGTTAAATGACGTCCAACTAGCGCTCCCAGAACAAATATATTGAAAAAATGGAGAGACTACCAACATATAGGCCTAGATATAGCTCAGTTGGTAAAACACCTAATACGGACGTCGTAGGTGCAATTCCCATTCTGGTAAATTTCTTTGTTCACTCCAAACATTTAGTTGTATACATAGTTATAGTTTCTTTTTTAGGAGCAATTAAGCAATGTGGCCTCCATCAAGATCCTGGGGTCACATTTTGATGCCAAACTCACTTGGACACAACACATCAGCAACTTAGCTATGACTACTAGTAGAAAACTTGGAATGATGAGGGAAGCAAAGTGCAACAACCCTAATAGTAGTACCACAGCCACAATCTACAGGTATTTCTCCAGACCCAGTTTGGAGTACTGTAGCCCAATTTGGGGAACAGCAGCACAATCAAACCTAAGGATTTTAGACAGTCTTCAAAATAAAGCCATCTCCTCTCTTCCACTGAATCTTCATGACGCACTTGGTATTCAATCTCTGAGGCATCGTAGGCAAGTTGCTGGTCTCACATTCTTCCGTAAAATGCAGTGTTCTCTGCTGCCTCACTAGACAGTCTTAATCTACCTCTACTTAAAGCATACCGTTCTACCAGGCAGTCATCTGCATCCCATCAACATACAGTTGTTATGCCAAAATATCGTACCGCGAATCAGAGGTCCTTTTTAGCCTCTTATGCCAGGCTCTGGAACTATTTACCTGCCTCTGTTGTCGATGTTCCATCTGGTCAGTCCTTCAAATCTTATTTTCTTCATCATCTGATTAATCTGCCACCTGCTCAGAATATATGAACTTTAGCTTGGGCATCCCTCATGTTTCTTGTTCTCTTGGGCAGTGTTTAAATTTAAAAGAAAATGATATTTAGGCCCACCCGGGCGAGGGCAGAGTCTTCCCTTCGCAGACCTCTTTTTACATGTACACTACGGTACATATTATTCGTATATTGGCTGTTTTAATTGTTATATTGTTTTCGTTGGACAACATAAATCGCCGGAATACAAACCACTTGGAGCTCGTGGTAGTGACCTATCCCTGCTGTCACGGCCGCTTGTCCAGTTCGTGGTTTCTGTAAAAAAAAAGTAACGAATCAAACGGTCTCTGAAGCTTATAAATACATACCGGTAAGTTATTGAAGTTGGACCCGCTGACCCCCTCCCCCCGCCCCCCCCCACACACACACACACCCCAACCCTCCCCCCAAAAAATTATAATAATAGTAATAGATACAAATAAAAGAATAATACTAGAAATTCAGAGTTTGTGAACAAACTCAAGGTGTTCGGAAGTGATGGTAATTGATGTCCTCATCAATTGGGATCATTGTTAAAATGTGACTTAAGATTCGTCAAATGAGTACTTGCACGCAATAAGTAACACTTAAAACATCGCTAGAAGGCGCTGTAACGTGTGATGAGTTCCAGCAGAGATAGTTAATTGCAACTTGTCATGACTTGTATCATTGAAATTGTGTTAATTGATACCACCTTCCTCTATTTGTAAGGTGCCTGGTACTTTGTAGGGTTCGCCTTGTCTTCATACTAAAATTGTAGACAGTTTATCCAAGTTTGTATGGTCATGTTTGAATGGAATGATTGTCAGTGATTTTTTGTTAACTTTAGGGAATGACATCCTCTGTGTAGTCGTAGTCATCTGGGCAAAGATAAACTAGTTGCATTGCTGCTGTACAGTTTTCAACTCGTTCAGGCAGAAATGATGCATGTTTCATATAATTTAGGAATATCTTATGTTCATGTTGCCAATATTGAACCATCTGTGTTAGTTCTGCAGTATTTATAAGCAAATTTTCTACAACTAATTCACGCAAGTTGAAATGCTTACAACATTTGAACAGCAATTAAACATAGTTCTACATTGTGATGTCGGAATTCACTTATATCTTTCATTTGGGCAAGCTGTAATCTTGGTTCCAAGACCTTGGTGTTTTCACGTCCATAAAACCATCATACACTTATGTCATGAATCAAACATAGAGGGCGCTGTTTCAAGTTTAAGTTTGATTCGTCTAGGCAGGATCCAAAACTTGAACTTGAAACAAGAAGGTCTTGGAACCAAGACTAGGCAAGCTGCTGCACAATAGCTGTAATAAATACCATTACCAATATCCGTCCCTTCATCGTCCAGGCGGCCGTCCACATTCAGAATAATGTGAAATTATTTTAATAATTGACCTTCCAAATGTATGTTTTCAGATGATGTTGTGATTCACAACAACTTTTACAAAGAAACTACTTAGTTTTGTAAATAAGGCATGTAATACCTCTCTGCATTTTATACGGCTGCTCTCCTATCTTAGTGAACACTAACAATTTACTTCAAACAAATGTTTGAAATTACACATTAATTGTGAACAAATTTTATATTGTGCTCACCTGTATAATTTATATGTAAATTCTGTAATTTTATGCATTCATTAATTCTGTAATTTTATGCATTCATTATATTCCTTTAAAAAAACACAAGGTCTACAAATTCTAGTTTCATTTGTTATTTAATAAATAAATAAATAAAACGAAACATCATATAAATGTACAGTAATGGATTTATTTATTTGTTTATTTCTTTTCATTTGTCTCGTCTGTTTTCAAAAGTAAGTTGCCTTACTCATTTCAAAGAAATAGCTTTTCGGTATTGGCTTTTTCAACAGCCCTTTCCATTCGTACAAAAATGACACTGCAGTATTAAGTTAATATAATACGATCTATGGTTTTAGAAATATTGTAGCGCATCCGTTATTGGCTTAAACGCCCAACCACACATCTATAAAATATATTTTATCCTGCAAGAGCTTTAGCCTGTGAAACCGCAAACGTCCCGGTGAAGACCGCCAGCTGTTTTCCAGTAGATAACGATCTCAGTCTCTGCGGTTTGTAAACAATGGGCCCCAGAACCACGAGTGTCTGGTGTGTGTTAAGTCAATGGGATTTTGGCCCAGAAAAGGAATTTTGAAGAAAAAAAACAAATCAAAACTTTGACCTTCCGGTACGACCGGAAGCAAATGTCAGACGATTTTGACGTTAACTTTTCAAATGTTGCCTAAGCCTTGATCTATCAGATCCCAGATTATGAACATCATAGCTTTAGTATATTTTGATATACAGTCGATAGCAAATGGTCATTTTTAAAACTTAAATGGCTTGTAATTTGATACCTGATGACGTGATCATGACGTAACTAGATTCATCTACATGATAAGGTCTTTATATGTGTGAAGTTTCAAGGTTGTGTGATATTGTTAACTTGCACTTTCGATGTAGAGAAGAGTTAAGGAGAAGAAGAAGGAGAAGTAAAAAAAAAACGGAACAATAACAATAGTTGTTCGGCTGAAAAGCCGAACACCTAATAATTGCAAAAATATAATAACAAAAGCTTAATAAAAATGAATAATAAAATAAATGTGTTCCAGATTGTGATAGCTTATTACAACATTGAGAAAAGTCATAATTGCATGGCCGATTGTCATAATTATTACTCAGAAAGGTCGATCAACGGAAAGTTATGATTTGTTATTTGCTGCGTCGTTAATAAATTACTTACGTGTGTGATTAAACATCTCAGGAAACCTGGATCGAAAGAGGTTGAAATCTGGACTCCAGATGCCAAACGTCTGATTTTAACAAAATAAATAAATTATTATTATTATTATTTTGTTCATTAATAAAGGCATAATTTCATCGAACGGATAAGATTAGTCTTTCCACACGAACGATCTGTTGTGTGTTTGAAACAATTATTTAATCGGGTCCATGTTATTCGGTAGTCCTCATTAATTGAGTACAAAAATTGGATAACGAGGTACATAATTTTAAAATCGCCAACATTAGTTTGAGGTGAGGCCTAAATTAGTCCTTCAACTTTTCATGAGTACGAGTACAGAAAATGTACTCGAGTACCGGTACAAGTACAAGCATGAGCGTCGATCACTACTTAGAAGTGGCGGGGAGGGGGTACGGTAAGCAGTGGTAGATTCATGATTTTGCCTAATAATACACAGAAGCACACCGCAGGTCGCAGTCTCATCCCGCTTTTTAGTTCTGCTCGAACCAAACGGGGTGGGGGCATGCACTGACGTGCGTCCTCACTTTATCCTCTTCCCCACCACTAATGGAGGATCTAGAACCAAAGAAACATTCAGGAGCCAAATGCCGGGCATTTGATATGTTGTTCCCCCACTCTAAAAATTGGAGGGGACATGTTCCCCCGCCCATGAGTACGAGTACGAGTTGTCTCTTTAAACACAGTATATAATTAGACACTAATTATGAGATGGCCAAATTTGCCTTAACGGAAATTAAATGTGGGCAGTTCGTATATGATGAGTACTACATCTTTGGCGAGAATATACATGTATACATGAGAATTATACATTATATAAATGGGCAATATTTTAAGGAATACATTTGAAACGTAGCAGGACGCTAATGCAAAAAATCCTTATTGATAACTCATTGTGTATAGGTTATACTCTCAGCTAAAATAAAAAAGTTATTCAAATAAGGAAAAGCCCTATACATGAAATTATTGAAATTGGAATGCATCTACACTGTACATACATGATTATCCTTGTTATATGGGCTCTGATATACCAGTCCTAAAGAATGAGGGTTCTGCCGACGTGTTGGCGAGAAAATCCTCGGTATTGCCCTTGGTTTGGTTTGATCGTTGGTGCAGGAGAAATCAGTCAGTGTGGTGGTTCTCGGACGCCTGTAACGTCTTGTAAATACGTTGGCCATTCTAACAACTTGGCAGTCGCAACTTTTTTGAGACAGTCATTTATTTTAGTTATTGCCGAAAGTAACAACATAAGATAAGAACAACCACCAGCTTTTCACAGACAGGCCTATATCATCGGGTGTCGGACGGTGGCGTTTGTATGATACTTACCGCACGTAAAATGGTTGATAACAACTTACCTGACGTCACAGTAATTCACGCGCTATACGTACGTACGAACAGTGGCGCATGGCGCGGCCCGATATATAGAACATAGATCGGACGCGCATATATACCCAGGTTCTGAATGGGCGCGGCCATTACGTACAAAAGGCAAAAAAAACCTAAACGCACATTTCCTCGATGTGACGAACACTGCGTTTATTTGCACATTTTGAGTCACTTTGAATGGAAGAGCACAGACATTCTGGCTTCTACGTGTTTTTGAAAGTCACCGTCTGCACCACTGGAATTATCGGTAAAATTGCCGTAGGAGTTGACTGCCAAAATGGTTGCAAACTTCGTCACAGCCGAAGAAAGAAGGATGGGTCTCGAGGACAAGCCCTTCGCAGATTGACACAACATAATTATTTAACGTTAGCTTTAAAAAGCCATTAAAGGTCCTATGAAATAGGTGTTTTTTTCATTGTATACAATAAAGTATGCCTACTGGAACATATATTTGTCATTTGTAAATTTTTCTCCTCACGTTTATACCATACAAATATTAATTTTTAAATTTAGGGGGTGCTTTTCGACACGCCCATACCCCTCATTAACATAAAATTCGTGACGTACACAGGCAATCCGCGATCCACGGCACTTGCCCAAGTACGCGTCGTATACAGCGCACCTCTTATGTAGTGCACACAGTGCTTCCACTTTCAAGGAAATTTCCTTATTTTAAGGAAATTTTGAAATGTTTTGACGCTCTAAGGAAATTTCTGAGGAAATAAAGAAATCTAAGGAAATGCCGTAAATTCTAAGGAAATTCTAAGGAATGTTCGTAAATATTCGATATTTTTTTACGAAATAATGTTGCATAAAAATTAACACTTATTATACCCTCGGTCAGTTTGCGCGCTGTATAGCATTGACGCAGATTTGACTAGGCACGGCACAAACAGCCTAGTTGCCGGCCGCATGTTAGGCGGCACAGCCATGGGCTAGTCTAAGCATGACGTCAGATTTTCACGCTACCTAGGCTGGCCTACGCACATGTATGTATGTCTGGTAAGTGACCACCGCGGGCTCGCATTTAAAGAATTAACGTTACACTAGGCCAGCTGCAGGGCACCAACTGATGGCCTACTGCAACTTTCACATATGCAAACTGTGTATGCATACAGGGGCTAATACACTTTTGATGATTTAAGGAACATCGGGAAACTAAGGAAATCTAAGGAAATGTTTCTGTAAATCTAAGGAAATGTAGATTTGAAAAGTGGAAGCACAGAGTGCACACTTCGAGCAGACATGCTTTGAACGGGGCCTTCACAGCCAGTTCGGTATGGCTTACCGGTACCAGATGCAATTCCAACGTTAAGTAAGAAGGCTGTGAAGGCTCCAACGAAGAAGAGAGGTGTTTTTTAAGCGAGAAAGACTCAGGGTAAGTGGCCATTTAGTAATACTCCCATGCATAACCCAGTCCACTTCCGTGCAAAACGACATGTTCACACCATGCTCACCGTTTCAGTGTTCACGGCATGAAAACATGCCGTGATTTTCCGCATTAATAAAAACATCGTGTCTGATTTTATATCCTGGCAAAACAAACATAAAAACATTAAACCTTTCTCATTATGCCTGCGCTTGTTTTGAGTTTTTTTAAATGATCAGAACTTTGACTCAACCATTGGTGGATCTAAGGGGGCTGTAGCCCCCCCCCCCCCCCCCTGAAATCGTTTTTTAAAAAAATTAAAAAGGAGAGAAAAAGAGAGAGAGAGAGAGAGAGAGAGAGAGAGAGGGGGAGAACGCACTCCCATTCCCTCACTGTGCTTTGTTTTTCTCTCCCTTTGATTATTTCATTGTAATTTTTGTAGTACTGAAAAATAATTGTTTTTGATTCTCAGCCCCCGCCCTAAAAAAAATTCTGGATCCGCCCATGTCAACTGTTTCTGTTATTTCATAAAATAACACCGTAATGTTAGCATTGCCTTCGGTGTGTGTTCCGACCGCATGATGGGGGCTTGCGCTGCGCGTTTCACGGATAACTCTCCTCTCTTTCCGGACATGTTTTTCGCGTGTTACTGCTGGATTTTCGTAGAGTAATTCTCCCGTGCTTCTGGCCTAAAATGCGTCTGTGTGCATGACAACGCTAAGCGTGCATTGTACCGTGACGGGGACAACTCGACCCTCTATAATTATTACCCTGTTATCTGATCAAAGTCTGGCGCCAAACCATACCGCCTAGCTCCGCGAGTGTAAAATTCTTTGCCTTTGTGTACGTCACGAGCGTTTCGTTAAAACTTCGAAAATTCGGGGGGTCAATTTTTGATTATTAGATAAACAATTAATAATCCACTCGACACAAAAAAACATTGAAATTGTTTTTAATTCATACCAGTCAATAAAACAGCACCAAAAATAAAGTTTGGTAAATACACTCTTCACAGGACCTTTAATTGGTCCCTTTTACATTTGCGATGAGCCCACTTTCAATAAGAACATTGCACATTGTCTGGTTTTATGTTTCATATAGGCTCTTTCGCAGCTTCTTGACTGACAGAAATATGTTGGCATAATGTATTATAGATCATTTTATTTGAACAATAAGTCGCATTGTACTTAGTGTTGAGCATCCACTGGTAATTTTGGAACCGGTACCTGACCGCCTAATGGTCGGGTTCCCGGTTACCCGCAGTTAGAGACACACTTTCATAAATGTTGTACTGTATTATACAGTTATAATCACCCTTCAATTCCCACCTTTAAACACCGGTTTCTTGGACCATAAGGTCAAGCGGATTTAGTTTGAATTTCGCAGAGGCTGCCCAACACAGCGTGATGTCACTTCTACAATCCAACTGGTGTACATTGTGCATTTGTGTGGGTTTGTATAGTGTGCGTGTTGGGGGTATAGAGTCATGCTCAGATGAACATCCTGTAAGAAAGAAAGCAGTGATGCAACCATCCCGGATCCTTATAACTCAAATACACTTAATAATAATTAATCGATCCCTTGTGAAAAGAAAAAAAAACTGTATAGCAATGAATTATTATCAGTAGCGTTATTTTTGCCAAACGGTGGGATCAGGGATGCGGGGAACTGAATATGAAAACAATGACATGCCTATATACATGCCTATCACCCCCCCCCCCCCCCCAAATGTCAAAGATTCAGTCTGCGTGAATATCATTAATGATGATTGTGATGATCGATACTTGGCAGCTTGTAACATAAATGTTTATGTTTGTATTAGAATATTAACATTGAATGTTGTTTTATATAATTTACCTCTAAAACAAATACCAGCAATTGTACTCAAAATGCATAATATAGTAACTAATTGCAATAAGACTGTGATGATACAACCTTGACATTTTTATATGTATGAATTTATGATGGTTCTATTTTAGAAGCGAAAAATTTAATATAACACAGATAAGTTTGATTGACCTGGCCATGTTCGTCCTAAGCATGCAGAGCATGCATGCTTTAACCCCAGCGACTATTTCATTGTATGATACCAGAAGTCTATCACTTCAAGGACTTCTCCACACCCACAAGGATAAACCAGATCCCAGCAACAGAGTATACCGGATCCCCTGTGAGTGTGGCAAAGTCTACATCCGGGAAACAGGACGGAATCTCCCAATGAGACTGAAATGAAAGAACACCGATCACACGGCTGCAGAGGAGATTTTGAGAAGTCAGCCATTGTCAAGCACTCCCACACCAAGGACCACCAAATCGATTGGCAGGCAGCATCATAGAGGCCATCAAGATCTTCAAACACGACACTGTTCCACAGGACATTGGTTTCTACATCAGCGATATTTGGCGAACACTACTTTGGACCGAAGGATTTTCTATATCCAAAGTCCACAACCCACCACAGAGTGAGGGATCTCCTACATCCTAATTCAACCACCCACCCTCCCTCTGTGCTTGTTAACAACTGATTCGGTTCAGTGAGCACACACTCCTCTACCCCTCCTACTCCTAGGATAGTCCCTCCACTTCCTGCCTGCACGCCTCAACGCACTAATCCTCCAGCATCCAGTCATTGCGTGATCCTCCAGCAGCCTACTTAAGCAGCAGCATTTCCCAGAATCCGGCATTTTCCTGAAGACGATCAGAGCATACTGATCGAAACGTCAAGTTGTAATATTATCACTTTTTGAGCGTGATTCCTAGTCCATTTGACTTGGATCCTTTTCTTTATCCGTTTTATGCCGTTTGCTGGTGAGTTTGATGTATGTCCAGATATATTTGAAATGATTGTTTTTGCCGTTTTTATTTTATTTTTTATTATTTTGCTCATTGCACTTTTACATGTAGACCATGCGGTCTATACGCCGGCTGCTCGCTGTTCCTTTTTTGATGTGTATTTTGTATATCTGTTTTATTGGACAGACTGAGAGACAGCTTCGTTGGCTTCATATGTGGCGCTCGGGGATTTTATTACATTGGATTACATTGGATTTGATTTATTTTGGATTTGTTTTGATTTGATTGGATCGGATTTATTTGTTAAATTTTATTTTAGTGGATAATTTTCTAATAATAAATTCAATCATCGTCATAATTTGCGAATCAGAGAATTACATGTATATTTTGTATTTTTATTGTCTATTTGTCGTGACATCCTAACTTCAATTAGTTGGCGGACTTACACAACACTAGAGTAACACTACCCTAACCCTGTCCGTGACACTTACATGTAGGTATATCCTTCTGATTATACCAATTAGTTAGAATTTTTTTTTCTTTCAAATAGACAAGCGAAGCTACTATAGGAAACGGATCTACTACAATCAATGTGAAAACCAGGGAAATATATATAATATTATAATATTAAATATTTATATTTTCAGAAACGCCAATAGTATTGTGTTATTGTTCGTAATAAATATTTGATTTGTTGCCCCAAAAGAAATCACTAATAAACTGAATTTCATTCATTGAATGCAACAATGTGTATAGGTTATTTGGCGATTATCCCACTACATCGAGTTGTGATGATTACTTTTTAGGCCTTTGTGGGTACTGACAATTTGGGTGGTTTTTTAAAATTATTTTTCATTTTGACCTGTGCAGAAAGGTATATTTAATGCTGCTGAGCTTACTTTATGGCATACTAGGACAATACCATTCATTTTCCATTTCAATAATTTGATAAGAAATACCCTCGATAGGCGAGAAGTTTTCCATTATGGTTTATCTTGTACAACAGTACTTCCTTGCGCGTTGCCCTATGCACGTTGCCCTATGCAAGGGCGCGTACATACGCGCGTCCGATCTAGTTATTATATTCTATATGTATGACCCTACTCTGTTATTTTATTTATTTATTTATTTGATGGTTTATATTGGAAGAAGTGTTCTTGGGTTAATTCTACAATATTAATTTGTTTTAATCAAAAATTTGTTTAGATAACAATTTAGTTATCTCAAAAAACACGATCCTTACATTACATCATTCGATCTAGAAACTGATATAATTATATACCTCATCCGTAGACAATTATAGTGACTCAATACTATTCTGCGAACAGGAGTCTCTACGAGCATGAAAGGCCTTTAAAATCCGGGATGTCAAGTACGCCTTTTGACTACAGGAAAACGTACGTCAGTCATGCATGATGCCATATCTGTTGTTGCATATTCTCAATCTCATCCTGCTCAACAATGAATTTTATAGTAAACGTTAACAATGGAACTGGAATTCAACCTGTCGATATGGTACGATTTGCCTAACAATTACCTCACACATGCACAAAAGGAGTTAAAAGGTCACCTCTTCATCAGCATTGTATAACTTCGGAAACCTGAAGCCTCAACCTCATTTTTAGGCCTTTCGAGAAGTATCGGTATTACTCGATCCCAATACTCTCTCACTCTGGAACAAGACGATTTCGATAGCCAAAAATTTTGGATTTGAAATAGTAAGGTACTTTATAGGCGATGTGTTTTGGATTATAGTCTGAAAAAGACTTTTAAAGGGAAGGTACAGCATTGGGGGACATGGTCAAAAGTATTTTGACTTAATCATAAGTCCACTTTTCCAAATTTTTATGAAATAAATTTTCATTTTAATAGAAACAAATTCAATTTCATAATTTGTATGAAACAAATTATCATTTTATTGCAATTTTTCTAAATTCGACTTTATTTACCAAAATTTATTTCATAAAAATTAGGAAAGTGGACTTATGATTAAGTCAAAATACTTTGGAACATGTTATTATCTAAGAGTAAGCTTACTCTCTGTGAACCATGATATACTTTAAAAATCAGTATGTGAAAGTATGTTCGTTGTGTCGTTCAAGATAAAATATTGAATGCATTCAAATAATTATTTTGTACTCATTCGATCGAAGGAGGAATTTAGGAAATAACACACTATGCGGCCCTTGCAATGGATGTTTTGGATCTGGAGTCAACTGTTTCTAATGGAGTCAATATTCAGACCTACACTACAGGCAGGTGAGTTTCTTACAAAATGTGGTTATGAAGGAACTTGCATGAAATGTATATTGAAACTGTGAAGTCAACTGGACAGAATGGAGTGAAGCGATCCAGAACCTGGCCAGTTCTGGAATAGCATGGGCAAACCATTACAGCAAGACGGTACGCAGCCTTTATACTGGCCCAGGTTGATTGCGGCAAACTATTATGGCAACACGATACATAGCCTGTACTGGGCCAGTGCCGCGGCCAATGGCAAACCATTACGGCAAGACGGTACACAGCCTGTACTGGAAAAAGATACACCATACTACTGGCCACCTAAGCACGCCAAAACCTGCAATATCCCACATGGGCCCCAACTCAGGTGAGTTGGCTGGGATCAGGTGGTTGTGTACATGGGTCATTCCATGTCAAATTACCTAAGAAAATTTGTCAGTGACTGAGTTTTGCTGGTTTTTTCAACATACTTCTATGGGAGTAATTGAACGCACAACAAGTTTTTGCTGCCAACTCCAAGTCGTTTCTGAAATATGACCCCTGAAAATATTGCCACGCCCCCTTTTCCCTTCTAAGTTGCGTCAGTGATGTTGGGGGCATTTTTAGAGGCCTATATCTCGAAATTTGGTAAAGATATTTTGATGCAAATTGGTATAGGGTTATAAAGAATCTTCTGTCGAAAGTAGTATATAAAATCTCCTTTTCAAGTTATAGGGGTCCTTCAAAACCCACAAATATTTGTTGTGGGTTCATTACTCCCATAGAGGTATATATGTTGTCATTGACAACATCTAGGTTAGTTGACTCTTAAGATCTCTTTTGTAATTGGATACCAACCTTTAGTCCAACAGCCAAGGAAATATCTGACAGCCAATATATTGACAACATGTAACAGCATAGTTCCACCAAACCTCCTACAAATTTAAGTTTTCTCAGACAAGTGGCCTACCGGACTTACGGGCTGTAAAATCAAGTAATTTGGCCGTCGACACAATAACCTTTTTAGGTGTCAGAACAATAATTAGCTGGCGGGAAAAAGGGGTTGTTGGATAATTGAACTGTCAGAAAAATTGAGGATGTCTGACTTTTTTTCTGGTGTATTTTTGACACATTTACGTTTTCGCCTGAGGCGGTAATTTTTCTCCCCCATCCCCAGCGCTGCGTACATTTGGGCAATTTTTCTTTTTCATCTCACTCTCTGTTTTTGTGGAGAGGGTGGGAAGAGGGTAGGGATTTCCTGTAATCTCAGGAAATAGGCCTAAACAGGACACATATACAATATTGTTCCCAGACACATAATATTATACGATTAACCTACCAGATGTTACATCTGGCTCTAAACCGTTATATTAAAAATTTTCAGCTTGAATATTTCCAGTTATGTCATGAATCTGTATACATGTAAGTCCGTAATTAGAAAAAGGAAAAACCCCAACAACATCCACCAATCTCAGCACATCCATGGCGTAGCTTTCTCTCAGATACTACTTCTAAAAGTGTGATGTGATCTGAGAAAACCCTTCACATGGTGAAATTTTGTGATTTATACATCCAAATAATGAGGGTACTGTGACGTTTTTCAGCTGTTGTACTCATTATTCTAGGATTTCTATAACTTGAGTTACGCTCTCAGAAAGTTCGAAAACCACCTGACCTCGTTTTGAGAAATCAAGTTTTAAAGTTCCGAGTAAAATTTCATTTTGTTCGATTTCTCAACACGAGGTCAGCTGGTTTTTCGAACTTCCAGAGAGCGTAACCCAATTTATAGATATCCTAGAATCATGAATAAAACTCGGTTTGAATTTAGAATCAAGACATTCAATTTCGTTTACGAAATATACTGAACAGCAAAAGAAACGCAAGTCCGAGGACAGCAAAAGAAACGCAAGTCCGAGGTCTTGTCAAGTTTTCAAACAGAAGACAAACCATTTTGATTCTAATCACTAATTTAATAAAAAATGCTTTCAATTTGTGAGCTGAAAGTGACTGTTGAATGTGAAAATCTTGCAATGCAATTTCAACAGTCACTTTCAGCTCACAAATTGAAAGCATTTTTCATTAAATGAGTGATTAGAATCAAAATGGTTTGTCTTCTGTTTGAAAACTTGACAAGACCTCGGACTTGCGTTTCTTTTGCTGTCCTCGGACTTGCGTTTCTTTTGCTGTTCAGTATATAAATAATGGTCATTCTTGTGGTAACACATTAATTTTAGTGATGCACATCCGTCATTCAATTGGCTTGAATGGGGATATCCCATGGAAAGCTCAGGCGAATTTGAATGTTGTTTGTGAGTATTTTTTAAATTGGACGCACATTTTGTTTAATTGTATAACACAAGATTGCATGCTCATGAAATGAAAATTAAATGATCGTTTTAGCAAATTGAGGAATTAGGATTTTGATAAGCATTAAATTTTACGCGAAATTAGTTGACACTGCGTTGAATTTGGCTGCTAATTTGAAGAATTTGTCAGGGAAAACCTATAAGTATTACATTAAAACATTTGGTAATAACTAATACTGTATCATAAATTTAAATTTTACTGGTACAGTAGTATAAAATTTGGAAAATTCAACCGTTAACTTACGGGAGAATAGGAACATCCAGATTGCCAGGAATTTCCTTAAAGACCATACAAAATTGTAATTATTTTCAACCCTATTTTAAAAAGTAAGTAATTCTAAGTTGGAATAACCAAAAATAAGACTTTCATTATTTTTATCCCTTCAAAAAACGTATGAAAATGTACTTCGCCACTACCGCGAACGGCAGGAAATGAAGCAAAAGCCGCCGGGGACATTTTCACTGAGCCAATTATTTTGATGACATACATTTACGGCAGGGCGAACGCTTCAACTGTTTACTGCGGTACGTTTTGTACACAAAGCGTATTACATCGCGTACAGCTGCAAAGATAAGTTTACCAACTATGACTTCCGAAAGTGTTTTTGAAGAAGTTTCCAAAAGTAGTACTGACCAATTGTGCTGTTCATCATCGTCATTTGATGGAGATTATACTGATGCCAAAGTTGGCGAAATAAGGGGCATTGAATCGTATAAATTTGAGCCCGAAATGGATTAAATCCAGGCGAAAATAGCGAAGCCGAAGGTCCAGACACCTACATGTACATGTACAAGCCACGGACAACGCGGCGGCAGCCAGACCGTTGTTAAGACAGCTGCTTCCAGCTACCGCCGTAAAAGTACGTCATAAAAACAGGCAAAATGTTTGCTGCCGACACGGGCCACAACTAAAACAGTTACGTCGCGGATTTCAACCGCTGGAATTTTGGCTGAAAATTATGATTTTTTTCCCACAATGTCTGATTTTGTTTAAATATTTTTTTGGAATAATTATGCGACAAAACCGTTCCGACGCGGCTTAGTCAATGTTATGAATGCCATAAGCTGGAAATGTGTGTAAGATCCATACAGCTGTCTTGGCAGTGTTTCATCTAACATGTGGGTCATACCTTTGACAGGATCCTCGGGCAGATTTCGTTGTGTATGTGGACACCCAGCACTGGTCCAATTTGCAAATAAAAGAAAAGTTTTTAACCTGCAGAAACCGTAGTATATGCAAGTTTAGAATTCCTAACCATGGCAGGAAAGTCCGGGTTTAACGAGGTGACGGAAAATCTACCAGTTGAAGAGATATAGCCTACCAGGTTTTATACTCTTTCTTGAACAAGGACACCTTTACATACACCACTAATAAACTTTTTTGAAGTTCGAATCAACATAGTGACGAATAAGACGCATATATTTACATAGAAAATCAACTGACAAAGTAAATACGTAAATTACCAATCCGGTATGTTAATACTTGAAATGTGTTTTTTGGGGGGATAAATAAATCAAAACTAACAAACTATTAGCGAAAACTTCTTAAAACATATTACTCGCAACGCACTTTTTCCGGTTTGTTAATAGGTGAAAAATGCGACGATTATTAGTAGGCCTACATTAATTTTTAGAGGACTTGCCCAAGTGGTTTTTTTGTGTGGGCTTGTTGAGAATTACTTCTGTAGGTTCAAGACCGGATTGTTAATGGTTCGAGTTTCCAAGATGGGCTATAAGAGTTATAAAGACAACACATACATTTTAGAACCAACTTTTGAAAAGAGGGAACTACGTCCACTGTTAACTGTCATTTGTGAACAAATGTTTGAAGCTTTATATCTCTCCTTAATACTTTGAAGTTGTTCCGCTCATTGGGATGCCTGTATCGCAAAGCAGTACTTTGTATTCATACCATGCTGACAGGGCTATTGACGGCAACATCGAAACTTACTCTGAAACACGCAAGTCTATACGAATACAAGAATAATCACTATCGTAATTGCATCAGTATAATTATAATTGTTCACCCATTGTCTTTATTAAAAATATGCAAACATCATTATCGTTATTATGAATGTTGGCGTAAATTTGTCTTCAGATTCGTTTAAAACAATTTGAATATTGTTTTTATTTTCAAACAGAAAAATTATGAAAATAACGGTTCAGTGCCGAATATGGCAGTTGGACTGCAGGTCCATACCCCCGACCCCACCCCCTCGGGGTGTAAATGTTTTACAATCAAATACCGCACAAAAAGACAAACAGATAAATACAATAACAAATTCACAATGTTGTGGCTCCAAATTAGATGTCCAAAAAAGGGGGACGTGACGCATGTATTTGTTCTTACTTTCCAGGCAATGATGATCCACATGCATGGTGGCGAGTGGACTTAGTTGACAAACACTGCGTTGATACAATCACCGTCACACTTATTAACTCCTGCTGTGGTAAGTAAACGATAGCAGTAATGGCAGACATCGTAACATTTTACCTCATACTCTATGCTCATCAGCGGCGTAGCCAGGATTTTTTCAGTGGGGGGCACAGGGGGGCATTGCTTTTCAGTGGGGGGGGGGGCCCAGGGGGTATGGGATTTTTCCCTCTTCTTTTTATTTTCTGTTTTTGGGGGCACTATGAGGATTTTTCGTGGGGGGGGCACCTGGGGGGGCACTGGAAATTTGTGGGGGGCACGTGCCCCCCCAGGCCCCCCCGTGGCTACGCCGCTGATGCTCATACTGTCAAACACAAATAAATACAAAATTAACGTAAGGCTCCATATCACAAGGCTACGAAACAACGTCGATTGTACATCACGTGCATTTATATATAGACTAACTGTTCAGCAGGCCACGATAACGGGGAACTAAACAAAATTAAACAAAGAAAGTAACTATAGCAGTAATCTTTGAATTGTAATTCTTCATTGGTAACAATATCGATATTTTCCATTTGAGATATTCGTCAACATGCGTTGAATATAATCATTATTAACTGTAATTTTAAAATGAATGAACGAAATTTTTAAAATTAGTTGTTTTTAATTCTTCGAACATTTCAACTATACCAGTGGTTCTTTCTTAGTCGGTTCTATTAGTAGGACACGAAGAATGGAGATTGCAATTGTTAATGTTTTTACTAGGATACGAAGAAACCTCAATTCTGTATGTATGCAAAAAATAAATAAATAAATAAATTTAAAAAAAAAATACAATTACTGCGAACGTATTAAATAATAATTTTATACAATCTGAATGAATTAATTTCACTATTTTCTTGTGATAAGCTCAAACAATGTGATAAGCTAAAACTTTTACATTTAAAAAAATTGTATATCTTGATTCAAAGAGAGTAAGTATTGACAATGTGATACCGGTGATACCGGTTCGAACCCCGGCCGTGACACTTGTGTCCTTGAGCAAGACACTTAACCATAATTGCTTATAGGGGCAGAGGCAGTTTAACAACTGCCTTGTTCTGGACTAGTTACCCCTCCCAGTCCTATTCGCACCGTGAAGAGGCTGGTTATTAACTTGTCTTGTTTCGGTGCGAGGGGCTGGTTTCTTCAGTGTGGAGTCGTTGTAACAACTCAATGACTGAGTAGCCCCCACCTTGGAGTGGCCATTGGCCTTGTGTGGGGCGAATTGCATAAAAAAATATATATAAAAAAAACCGGTACATGATATCACATGTTTACAAAAGAGCCCCAAAGGTCAAACTGCGCCGGGCACGCAGTGTTCACTGGTCTATGACAAGAAACCATAACAATTTCGATGGCTCTGTACAACTGTTAGACTTGTGGAACATAACAGCGCTCCTTTACCCAAGTATCAAGTCGTTGCTTAACCGCACCCTCATACAACACGCCTACAACTTATGCGACCCGGACAGTTTACTAAAAAGGAAGTACGGCACATCAAGACTATCCTCCAGCGCAACGGCTACAAACCCAGCAAGATCATCAACACATCGAAGCCTCTCGATCCCAAACCCCGATTGCAGGGTCTCCACCCAAAGTCAAACCCCCTGATCTACCTGTCTTCACTACTTAGGTTCTACGTCACATAAACTCTAGCCCATCCACCAACAATTAACAGGCATAAGTCGACCACTCCGTCCCGAATAAGCTTCAAGGACTTCTCCACACCCATAAGGATAAACCGGATCGCAGCAACAAAAAGAGGGATACCGGATCCCATGTGAGTATGGCAAAGTCTACATCGGGGAAACAGGACGGAATCCTCCAACGAGACTGAACGAAAACGGAGCACACGGCCGCAGAGGAGATTTTAAGAAGTCGGCCATTGTGAAGCACTCTCAAATCAAGGACCACCAAATCGACTGGCATGCAGCTCAACTCATCACACCCATCAACGCATGGCATCCCAGACGCATCAGAGAGGCCATCGAGATCTTCAAGCATAACACTGTTCCACAGGACATCGGTTTCTACATCAGCGATATTTGGCTATACCCCTACTACGGACTGAAGGACATTCTATATTCAAAGTCAACATCCCACCCCATACATAATTTTGAAATACATATTATAATTTTACTGTATTAATATTTTTACCCTAACTTTGTGACCTTTGTCGACAGTGCAAATTTCCATTTTTATGGACAAATAAAATTGAATTGAATTGAACTGAAATCTCTTACATCCTAAGTCATCCACCCTCCCTCTCCCTGTGCTTGTTAACAACTGATTCAGTTCAGTAAGCACACACACCTCTCCCACTCCAAGGTTCCCAGTTCCACCATTTCCTAAATGCACACTACAACGCGCTAATCCTCCAGCATCCAGTCTTCGCGTGAATCCTCCAGCAGTCTAGTTAAGGGGCATATCGTCACGATCAACAGGTCATGGAATCGGAGTGCTATTTTTAGATTAACTCAGTAAGTGAAAATAATATCTCACACGATAAGGTCATATTACCGTTGCTGCCGCATAAATGAGCCAGTAATTTTCAGTCACTATTTTCATCTTAAGCTAGGAAATTGATTCCATGCCCTGTTGAACGTCTGCTCTGATCGTGACGATATTGAATTGTGTATTAAGTCATCTTACACACTTGTATAGACATTTGTCCATTTATTGCAAAAAAACCAACAACAACAACAACCAAGAAGCGTCACGGAATGATTTGGTTAATACTCGAAACATTTTTCAACCATTACATTGTTTTGTTCTTTCTTTTCTTTTTTACTTTCTTGCTGTAAAGAATATTATTTTATCGATACGGTAGTACGAGCTGGCATGAGCTCCAACTACACCGAGAACCAACAGTGTGGCTTACCAGCCACCGCTTTACAGTCTCAACTGGGGGCAGTGATTGAATTCCATTGTGATCCACCAGTGTTGGCCCAGTATGTCAGCGTGGATAAAGGTCCTTCTAGCTCCCCACCTGTTTTAGTATTGCTGAGTGAAGTGACAGTCGTAGAGTACACAACCGGAGAATGTACAGATTCCTCTAGCCCCAGAGTCACTGAAGGATTTCAGCAGACAGACATGTCGATGGTTACATCGCTAACAGAAGAAAGTGTCACAAATAACGGTAAGAACATTATATGTTGGGGGGAGGGGCAAATTTCACGACTTTACGGAATTTTTTTTAGACCCAATGGCGGTCATGTGCTTCATGAACTGAACATTAAAAACTTGAACTAGGACACCTTTACAGACTGTAAAGAATATTATTTTATCGATGCGGTGGTACGAGCTGGAATGAGTCCCAACTACACCGAGAACCAACAGTGTGGCTTACCAGCCACCCCTTGACAGTCGTGGAGTGTGTTGGCTGAGCGGTTTAGTGCATCGGATCCAAGTTCTGGTGGCATCAGAATGTGGGTTCGAATCCTGGCCTGGCCGGTCGCGGCGCTTGTGTCCTTGATGAGCAAGACACTTAACCATAATTGCTTCGTCCTTTCGGACGTTAAGCCGTAGGTCCCGTGTACTATAAAACATCAGTGCACGTTAAAGAACCCATAATAACACTTATCGTGCAAGAGTAGGGGTTTACCCTGGAGTCTCTGGTATGTATTGATCCCTGGGCCTCATGGAAGAACAGATGATTACTTGTATTATCCACTGAATGAGTTACCCAGGTTAAAGAAGAAATAAACAAACAAACAAACACCACTAATAAACTTTTTTGAAGTTCAAATCAACATAGTGACGAATAAGACGCATATATTTACATAGAAAATCAACTAACAAAGTAAATAGGTAAATTACCAATCAGGTACGTGTTAATACTTGGATGATAAAAAGAAATGTGTTTTTGGAGAAATAAATAAAAACTAACAAACTATTTGCGAAAACATGTCCATTTTAAAACATAATTTACTCGAAACGCACTTTTTTCGGTTTGTCAGTAGGTGAAAAATGCGAGAGATTTTTAGTACATTAATTTTTAGAGGACTTGCCCAATTGGTTTTTTGTGTGGGCTTGTTGAGAATTACTTCTGTAGGTTCAAGACCGGATTGTTAATGGTTCGAGTTTCCAAGATGGGCTATAAGAGTTATAAAGACAACACATACATTTTAGAACTAACTTTTGAAAAGAGGGAACTACGTCCACTGTTAACTGTCATTTGTGAACAAATGTTTGAAGCTTTATATCTCTCCTTAATACTTTGAAGTTGTTCCGCTCATTGGGATGCCTGTATCGCAAAGCAGTACTTTGTATTCATCATATGCTGACAGGGCTATGATGGCAACATCGAAACTTACTCTGAAACACGTAAGTCTATACGAGTACAAGAATAATCACTATCGTAATTGCATCAGTATAATTATAATTGTTCACCCATTGTCTTTATTCAAAATATGCAAACATCATTATCATTGTTATGAATGTTGGCGTAAATTTGTCTTCAGATTCGTTTAAAACAATTTGAATGTTGTTTTTATTTTCAAACAGAAAAATTATGAAAATAACGGTTTAGTGCCGAATATGGCAGTTGGACTGCAGGTCCATACCTCCCGACCCCACCCCCTCGGGGTGTAAATGTTTTACAATCAAATATCGCACAAACAGATAAATACAATAACAAATTCACAATGTTGTGGCTCCAAATTAGATGTCCAAAAAAGGGGGACGTGACGCATGTATTTGTTCTTACTTTCCAGGCAGTACTGATTCACATGCATGGTGGCGAGTGGACTTAGTTGACAAACACTGCGTTGATACAATCACCGTCACACTTATTAACGCCTGCTGTGGTAAGTAAACGATAGCAGTAATGACAGACATCGTAACATTTTACCTCATATACTCTCTATGCTCATACTGTCAAACACAAATAAATACAAAATTAACGTAAGGCTCCATATCACAAGGCTACGAAACAACGTCGATTGTACACCACGTGCATTTATATATAGACTAACTGTTCAGCAGGCCACGATAACGGGGAACTGAACAAAGTTAAACAAAGAAAGTAACTATAGCAGTAATCTTTGAATTGTACTTGTTCATTGGTAACAATATCGATATTTTCCATTTGAGATATTCGTCAACATGCGTTGAATATAATCATTATTAACTGTAATTTTAAAATGAATGAACGAAATAAAAAAATTAGTTGTTTTTCTCCGAACATTTCAACTATACCAGTGGTTCTTACTTAGTCGGTTCTATTAGTAGGACACGAAGAATGGAGATTGCAATTGTTAATGTTTTTACTAGAATACGAAGAAACCTCAATTCTGTATGTATGCAAAAAATAAATAAATATATAAATTTAAAAAAAAATACAATTACTGCGAACGTATTAAATAATAAATTTATACAATCTGATTGAATTAATTTCACTATTTTCTTGTGATAAGCTCAAACAATGTGATAAGCTAAAACTTTTACATTTTTAAAAATTGTATATCTTGATTCAAAGAGAGTAAGTATTGGCAATGTGATACATGATATCACATGTTTACAAAAGAGCCCCAAAGGTCAAACTGCGCCGGCCGCATAAATGAGCCAGTAATTTTCAGTCACTATTTTCATCTTAAACTTGGACACTGATTCCATGCCCTGTTGAAAGTCTGCTCTGACTGTGACGATATTTTGAATTGTGTATTAATTCATCTTACATACTTGTGTGACAGTGGTAAAGTAATTCCCCCACTATTTGTTTGGTTTATAATTCTCGTTATGTTTAAATAAGGATCTATTTTTTATCTAACTATTCGTGTTTATTATTCATCCGCCAAATCTCATTAATATTCAAACTGCTTGACGCCACCAACGAGACGTCCTGCTCACAACCCATTTTTCCGTTAGAGACGAATCACCATTTTATATTCTCTTCGTCTTATTCACAGAATAAACTACTGAACCTTGGAAAGCCGTCTTCCTCATTTATTTTGTTCTCAAATCCCGAGTGTCACATATGGTGGAAGAACCGGGTAATGAGGGAATAATCGACGGCCACCAAGACCTGCTACCTACCTTACCTGTTATCGCATGAGTTGTTCCTGTCATATCCATTAAAAGCCAGCAAGATACGATGCCCTCCGATGCGCCCTTCATATGAACCCTACACCCACCCACCCACTGACGAACAGGCCTAGACGTTGTACACTGTCGGCAGATCCTTGGACTTACTGTGGTGCATTACTGAAGGACCAGGTCAACTACGCCATTGGCGTGAGATACATTAGAACTGCGGTCTGTGCAACTTCGCCTTAATAATCCAGGATATCGCCAAGACATTCGCGAAGACGAAATATGAACTGAACTTAGCCTACGTGCTGAAGATTGAAGAATTTGCCATTAGGGAACTGTATTTCAATCACACGGAACTATAGGCATCAGCAAAGCCAATTGGAATAGATCCGCGTCAAACTCTAAAACACAATCGCTGAGCTCAAGATTTCCGGTGTCAGTGATCCATTAGTCCAGACGCAAGACACAAATGCTCAAAAGGTACAAAAGCAATAGTTTATTCATTGTTTGATTATCACACCAAATCAGGTGTCCATATAAAGCTTTGTACTTAGTGGTGTTCTGATCCTTGCATAACAGGTGGGACGATTTCCACCAATTATCAGAAATCTCGTTTCATTATTGTTTGTTTTGTATTGCAATTACCCTGTGCAACAGACTTGCGTTACGCTCGATTACCTTAATCCCCACTCTATAAGATTGTGTATTTTAAGGCGTATAAGGCGTAGATTTAAATTGTCGATCTTCCCAAACCTTCAAGTACCATCTCTGTGCGAATCAGAATACCACAACTCTTGCGACACTGTACATTATCGATAACAGACATTTCTTGATTGTATTTAACATTTTTGCATTTCTTGCTAAATTGTTCTTTGACATCGATTTATACTGATTATTTGTCCTCGAATTTTAAGAAGAGGTAAAATTTGCCAGCAACATTCTATTTTAATTGATCTTTCACTGAGTTACTTAATTGACGTTTGATTTGTGACTAATTATACCGATTTCAGATTTGATTGATGTTTATTGATTTATATTTGATTGAGGTTTAGCCAATTTATGCTCGTCATTTATTACTGCTATTGAATTGTGGTCCATCAATCGTTTTTTTTACTGTGCTTGAACCTGATAATTTTTTTTCTATTCCCATCAATTCTAAATCACTTATTTCTGATCAATCAAATTGGATTAAATGTTATATCTGACAGCGCTTTTCCTAAGAACGCTCTGTATAATTTTACAATCGAGTAATATGGCTACCTCTAGGCGAACCGAAGAACATTTTTTCCCCACCCCAACTACTGTTCGTGGCCATCCACCACCAAGCCGAACTTCGTCATTCCACCCCTCCACTGTTACTCATACACAAACTCATCGAACCAGTCCGCATACCAGTCCGACACTAGATGACCTCCAAAACCTGAAACCGCTTGGCGACCAGATTCTGGCAGACATAGCTGCGATGGAACGTCAACTATCCGAAAGTAAGCATTCTCAACAACGACCAAAGGCTCCTCTCGATGTTACAGCCCGTGCAGCCCCTAGGCAGAGCTTTTCTCCCTTCCGTGATGTTACAGCCCGTACAGCCCCTGGACAGATCTCCTCTACACCCACGCACCCGAGATTCTCACCCGAAACTCATCATCACTTGGGCAATCAAACCCAATCTTCTTCAAGTCAGATTCACCTCATGCCTTCTCATCAAGTGAAGAGTGTTCCCATCTATACTGGACGTGAAGGATCAAATGTTTGTATTGACGATTGGATCCGAGATACAAAGTATTTGATTGACAGCACATCGATGGCGACGCATATGCAGTTTGGGACAATAGTAAGATACCTCGGGGGAGCCGCACGAAAGCTGGTCCTTAACCTCCCCCCTGAACAACAGACACCAAGTCAGGCTTTTGCTGAACTAAGAGCTCAGTTTGGAAACATCTCAATGCTTGGCGACCCACTGGCTGATTTTTACGAAAGGTTCCGACTTCCGAACGAATCACCTGGGATCTACGCAGTCGAATTAGAGGCCACCCTTAGAACCGTTGAGGAAAGAATGAACAGAAATCAGCCTATGCCAAATCGAAATAAAATGCTAACTCAACAGTTTATGAGAGGAGTAAACGACGACAAAATTACCAGTAGACTGGCACCGATGAAACCCAGAGAGATGGCTTTTCGAGAGTTACAAATCGAGTTAAGGCAAATCGACAGAGAAGCTCGCACATCAGCAGCCTTCAAATCTAAGCCAGACTCCAAAGCCCAAACACAACCTCAGTACATAGCGGGCAAAACACCAGCTCTTCCGTTGCATGTTCAACAAAAGCAACCAAAGGCTACCCCAAAGACTCAGATGGCCCCTCCTGATACTCGGCACGCAGGCAAACAACAACAAACCTCCGAAGATGTCATTCAAATTCTTATTCTGAAGTTCCAAGAGCTAGCCCGGACCGTCGAACACTTAACCTCCAGACAAAACTCCACTGATCAGCAAGAGATGTATCATCCACAACGGCAACAGATGCATCACCCACAACAGCAACAGATGTATCACCCACAACAGCAACAGATGTATCATCCTCGACAGCAACACAATTACCAACAACCACAGCATCAAGATACGTACTCTTTGCAAGGTGACACAAGAGTCTTCATCTGCCACCGTTGCGGCCATGAAGGGCACATCGCAAGAGGATGTCGGGTGCAGCCTTTAAACTTCAAGGGCCAACGGTCAAAGGGCAAACCGTTGGACGCCCAGAATCCAGCCCAATAGTTCACACTGCTTCTAAATCAACATTAATTCAATCAAACGAACAAGAGACGGACCACCAACGTTTAATTGGCCCCCACAACGAAGACTATGTTGAGATAAATGGTGTTACTTACAAGGCACTTATTGATTCTGGTTCCCAGATATCATCTATCACAGAAGACCTATGGAAAGGACATCCAAAACTGAGGGACGTCAAGTTGTCATCAGCTGACGTAATCATAGAAGGAGCCAATGGCCAGAAAGTTCCCTACTTAGGAGTAGTTCCAATCTCTCTGACGGTTATTGGGATCACCTACGAAGACGTACCCGTGTTCGTGGTCCCTACAGACAGTTATCGGAGATACGTCCCTGTCTTAATTGGTACAAACGTTATCCGTGCATCCAAACAGGACCAACAGTTAGCCAGAGGTATCGACTTTATGCAACAACTTTATACAGAAAACACCGCTTGGCATACGGCATATATCAATACCGACACTTCGACTGAGTCTGCCGACCACGAAGGAAGGATAGGTTACGCTAAGTATGTTGGCCGCTACCCTAGAAAGATACAACCTGGGGAGGAAGTAGAAATCATGTGCCAAGCCCCACCCAACCCAATCGGCCATCCATATACTGTCATAGTCGAAGGTCTACCAAATAGTGCGTCTTGTTTGAGGATTGCTCATCTGGTCGCAGACGTGAGACAGAATCGACAAGTACCCGTAAGAGTTTGCAATATATCAACAAGGTCCATCACTATTCCTCGGAACTCCCAGTTAGCGCAGGTATCCGAAGTCCTCCAGCTAAACCAGACTCCAGACGGTTATCTCATGAAGTCACCTGTGAGGATTGAAGAAGGAAATGCGGATACAAGGCGTGAAGATTCAGGAAGCTGCCAAGAAAGCATAGTCCATGGACGCGTCAGAACTCAAAGTGCTTCAGGGTTATCTGACAATGTACCAGCCGTACTTTTGTCTAACGCAACACTTGTAGATGACACGCAGAGGAAACAATTGTCTGATCTCCTTCTTAAATACGCTGATGTTTTCTCCGTCGATTCTCAAGATTTTGGAAGAACTTCAACAGTAAAACACAGCATACCTCTCATCGACAACCAACCTTTTCGGCTTCCTTACCGACGCATTCCACCAACACTTTATCAAGCTGTAAAGGACCAACTAGCAACTATGGAGAACGGAAGTCATTCGTCGAAGCTGTTCGCCATATGCGTCTCCTATAGTTATAGCTCACAAGAAAGACGGCTCCTTGAGGCTATGCATAGACTACAGACAGCTTAACAGCAGAACCGTCCGAGATGCATTTCCTCTTCCTCGCATTGAGGAAGCCCTAGATGCTCTGGGGAATGCTTCAATTTTTACCACCCTAGACTTAACATCCGGTTACTGGCAGGTTGAGGTGGAAGAGCAAGATAAACACAAGACGGCATTCACTACACCATCAGGACTCTATGAGTGTAACAGGATGCCATTCGGTTTACAGAATGCTCCAGCAACCTTCCAGCGACTCATGACTACCTGTTTGGGAGATCTGAATTATTCCACCTGTCTTCTCTATTTAGACGATATAATTGTCTTCTCTGCCACCTTTCAGGAGCATATTCAGCGCCTAGACAAGGTATTTTCTTGTTTGCGACAACATGGTCTGAAGTTAAAACCATCGAAGTGCAATCTCCTTCAAAAGGAAGTCAAGTACCTTGGCCACGTAGTCTCTGCCCATGGTATTGCTACAGACCCAGATAAAATTTCACAAGTCAGAGATTGGCAACGACCTACTACACGCAAAGAACTTCTTCGTTTCCTTGGTTTTACTGGATACTGTAGGCGTTTCATCAAAGGGTACTCAAGTATCGTTGCCCCTCTTTACGAACTGACCTCAGGTGATCCTAGACGAAATAAAAAGGGCAAACGAAAATCGTCACCACCAGCTCCACCATACATATGGACAGCCAAGTGTCAAGCAGCATTCAATACCTTGAAGACACTGATGACAACTGCACCAATACTAGCCTATGCCGACTATAACCTACCGTTCATCCTCCAGATAGATGCGTCTGGCACGGGGCTTGGTGCCATCCTTAGCCAAATCCAACATGGCCACGAGAGAATAATTGCCTACGCAAGCAGAGGTCTTTCGCCATCTGAAAAGCGATATCCGGCGCATAAACTGGAATTCCTTGCTTTGAAATGGGCAATTACCGATAAACTGAGGGACTACCTCCTAGGCGCCCAAATACAGGTTTTAACAGATAACAACCCTCTGTTGTATGTTACGACCACAGCGAAGTTGGACGCCACAGGACAACGCTGGGTTGCTGCGCTCTCTCAGTTTAATTTCTCCGTCAAATACAAGCCAGGGAAGAACAATGCGGCTGCTGACGCTCTTTCAAGGAAGGACAACCCAGAACCAAATAGAACATCCATCGAATTCAGCAAAGACGCCGTAACAATCCCAACCGATGTTGTCAATGCTATCTGTAATGGCTACCAACAAGAGTCCCCCCTCTTCATGGAGCGTACAGTATCACAATGCCAGGTTACTACCAGACAGCGTGCTAAATTACCACAATCGGAAACAAACACAGACCTACCATCAATTTCTCATAAAGAGTTGGCCATTGCTCAGAGATGACCTCACATCGGAAGAGTTATACTTTATCTTGAGAAAGAGAGACGACCAAACCAATCAGAGAAGCTGCGAGAGCCACCCGGGTGTACACCTTATTTTCGCCAATGGGACAAACTTTGCATGAGAAAGGACATCCTCTATCGTACAAGAAAGTCAACAGATGGAGAAGTCTCATTTCAGTTGGTTTTGCCGCGTCAGTACAGAAATACGGCCCTGACAGGCTTACACAACGATATCGGCCATATGGGTTTTGATAGGACGCTTAACATGGTCCGATCCAGATTTTTCTGGCCTAAGATGGCAGAAGATGTAAAACAATGGTGTGGAAGTTGCAAGAGATGCTGTCTGCGTAAAACTTCAGAAACAAAAGCAAGAGTCCCGTTAGTTTCAATCCACACCAGTGAACCAATGGAGTTGCTCTGCATTGACTTCCTCAAGCTCGAAAGATCTAAAGGCGGACATGAAAATATTCTCGTCATCACAGACCACTTTACAAAGTACGCTCAAGCCTATCCCACCCGCGATCAAAAGGCAGACACCGTGGCGAAAATATTATGGGAAGATGTTATTCAACACTACGGGTTTCCACGACGTATACATGCTGACCAGGGACGCAACTTTGAGAGTCAATTAATTCGGGAGTTATGCAAAGTTTCGGGGATCCAGAAGAGTAGAACCACACCCTACCATCCTCAAGGGAATGGACAAACCGAAAGGTTTAACCATACTCTCCTCAACATGCTAGGTACTCTAGAAGAAGATCAAAAGAAGAATTGGAAACAGTATGTTGGTCCCATGACACACGCCTACAACTCAACCAGACACGACTCGACAGGATACGCCCCATTTTTTCTAATGTTTGGAAGACACGCCAATCTGCCGATCGATCTAATGTTTGGTCTCGGAACAAACAATCAGGACCAACCAACCTATGACGAGTTCGTAGAGAACTTAAGAGACCGCCTGCAGCACGCTTATAAAACAGCAAGTGACGCTGTAAGAAATGCCAAGAGCAAACAAAAACGACTATACGACAGAGGAACTCGAGAAGCACCCCTTCAGCTAGGTGACAGAGTTTTGGTCCAAAACAAGCACGTTATAGGGACTCAGAAACTAAGAGATAGGTGGGAACCAAATCCGTATGTTGTCATCTCAAAGCAACCTAATCTTCCAGTACACAGTCCGCTCACTGGAAAGTGGAAAAGAAAGAAAACTCCATCGAAATCTGTTAACTCCATGTATGTTTCTGCCGATGGAACAGAGCAACCTACAAAACAACGAAAAGCCTAAAGACAATGAAACAGACGAGCAACTTTACACTCAACACGACGAACATACTAAAAATAATTCTATTCAAAAAGAGACGGAGGAAGAGCCAGAGGAAGAAATAGACATCGCCTTTCTGCCAGTAGCCATTCAACCAGAAATGGAAACTGGACAAAAGCCTCAACATATAACTTCACCCTTATTGTCAACCGTTGAAGACTTCTCACAGGGCCCTTCAGTCTCGAACCCATCTCAGGTTACTTCCTCAGAGCCAGAACATGACACAAGAGATATCGAACAATCAAGGGGCGTCACCACACAGTCACAGTTAGATGACGTCAGTGACATGCTCTCGCCTGAACATCTGACTGAAAGCATAATAATAGATACAGAGGAGACTGGTAGACCAAAGCGAATAAGGAAACCGGTAGTTAGGTTCACCTACGATTACCTTGGTCAAAACAAATTGCATCAAGTAGTAGAAACCTGCAAAACAAAACCAGCAGAGATTTCCTATAGAAATAGATTAGAAGCAGGAAGAAGGATTTGGGCAAAATGGAGAAGTCCAGAAATGGCAAAGACACGAAGAAATGTCTATCTCCGATTAGCCGCAAAAGAGTAATATTTCGTTTGACCTTATAGCAAGTGTAATTTTTTTTTTTTGTAGTAATGAATTTATAAAATTTATTGTGTAGTAAAACGTAAATGAAATAACTTGACAGACAAAGTTGTTTTCTTTTGATTAATAATGGTGAATCACGCGAAGAACCATCGTATTTTTGTTTTAAGTTCCATAGTAGGTAATTTTTCTGAACTCTGTATAATTAATCCTAACAAGACAAAGGCGCCTGTCAAGTTTTGTTCATTAATAATAGAGTATTGCAACGGATCAACAAAACACAGACTTTTGCAAATAATTTCTGTATAGTTTGTATAAGAACAATAATAATGGTTATGTGTATTATAATATCTATGTGTTTAGACAAAATGTCTAGGATGACATTTTTTTTAAGCGAGGGGACAATGTGACAGTGGTAAAGTAATTCCCCCACTATTTGTTTGGTTTATAATTCTCGTTATGTTTAAATAAGGATCTATTTTTTATCTAACTATTCGTGTTTATTATTCATCCGCCAAATCTCATTAATATTCAAACTGCTTGACGCCACCAACGAGACGTCCTGCTCACAACCCATTTTTCCGTTAGAGACGAATCACCATTTTATATTCTCTTCGTCTTATTCACAGAATAAACTACTGAACCTTGGAAAGCCGTCTTCCTCATTTATTTTGTTCTCAAATCCCGAGTGTCACACTTGTATAGACATTTGTCCATTTATTGCAATAAAATAACAACCAAGAAGAATGATTTGGTTAATACTCGAAACATTTTTCAACCATTACATTGTTTTGTTCTTTCTTTTCTTTTTTACTTTCTTGCTGTAAAGAATATTATTTTATCGATGCGGTGGTACGAGCTGGCGTGAGCTCCAACTACACCGAGAACCAACAGCTTGGCTTACCAGCCACCGCTTTACAGTCTCAACTGGGGGCAGTGATTGAATTCCATTGTGATCCACCAGTGTTGGCCCAGTATGTCAGCGTGGATAAAGGTCCTTCTAGCTCCCCACCTGTTTTAGTATTGCTGGGTGAAGTGACAGTCGTAGAGTACACAACCGGAGAATGTACAGATTCCTCTAGCCCCAGAGTCACTGAAGGATTTCAGCAGACATACATGTCGACGGTTACATCGCTAACAGAAGAAAGTGTCACAAATGACGGTAAGAACATTATATATTGGGGGAGGGGCAAATTTTCCGACTTTACGCAAACAATTTTAGACCCAAGGGCGGTCATGTGCTTCATGAACTGAACATTAAAAACTTTCATCAAAATGTTTGAATTAACAATCTGTACTTTACCTTTTTTTCTTTGGAAATGAGCTCCATTTCGCTGTAATAAGCTACATGCTGTACGAGAACTAACAATACGTGATGTTTTTTTCTATTTTAGGAAATAAAACATTACCCATGGAGGCTATTATTGGAGCAGGCGCTTCTATTCTCCTCATCTTCGTGCTCTTCGCCATGCTCATTCTTTTCAAGAGGTAGGTCAATTTAATATAACGTGGCTCAGTCAATATTTCCACACCCCATAAGTCTTACACCCCAATACACAGCCAGCATTTCTTCGTCGGGCCCATTTAGTCCTTGTATGGGCTGAAACGTGGGGTACCCAGGTGGTGCCATGACATATTTTTCCACCGGCTCCACTATGGTTTCACACGTGTTAACCCATGCAACTTGTGCAGGGGCATTATATTTTTATGAGTGCTGTGCATGGGTCCCATATAGAATAAAGACTGGTAATTAAAGGTCCTGTGAAGAGTGTATTTACCAAACTATTTTTTGGTGCTGTTATATTGATTGGTATGAATTAAAAACAATTTTAAATGTTTTTTTTGTGTCGAGTGGATTATTAATTATTTACCTAATAATCAAAAATTTACCCCCGGATTTTCGAAGTTTTAACGAAACGTTCGTGACGTACTCAAAGGCAGAGAATTTTACACTCGCGGAGCTAGGCGGTATGGTTTGGTGCCAGACTTTGATCGGATAACATATATATATATATATATATAATTATAGAGGGTCGAGTTGTCCCCGTCACGGTACAATGCACGCTTAGCGTTGTCATGCACACAGACGCATTTTAGGCCAGAAGCACGGGAGAATTACTCTACGAAAAGCTAGCAGTAACACGCGAAAAACATGTCCGAAAGAGAGGAGAGTTAGCCGTGAAACGCAGGGCAAGCCCCCATCATGCGGTCGGAACACACACCTTAGGCAATGCTAAAAATAATTACGGTGTTATTTTATGAAATAACAGAAACAGTTGAGTCAAAGTTCTGATCATTAAAAAAAATCAAAACAAGCACAGGCATAATGAGAAAGGTTTAATGTTTTTATGTTTGACTTGCCAGTATATAAAATCAGACACGATGTTTATATTAATGCGGAAAATCACGGCATGTTTTCATGCCGTGAACACTGAAACGGTGAGCATGGTGTGAACATGTCGTTTTGCACGGAAGTGGACTTGGTTATGCATGGGAGTATTACTAAATGGTCACTTACCCTGAGTCTTTCTCGCTTTAAAAACACCTCTCTTCTTCGTTGGAGCCTTCACAGCCTCCTTACTTAGCTGGAATATCGTTGGAATTGCATCTGGTAGCAGCATGGCCTTATAAGCCATACCGAACTGGCTGTGAAGGCCCCGTTCAAAGCATGTCTGCTCTAGCAACATTCTGCATGCAGTGATGCGCTGTATACGACGCATACTTGGGCAAGTGCTGTGGATCGCGGATCGAGAATTGCCTGTGTACGTCACGAATTTTATGTTAATGAGGGGTATGGGCGTCTCGAAAAGCACCCCCTAAATTAAAAAATTAATATTTGTATGGTATAAACGTGAGGGGAAAAATTTACAAATGACAAATATATGTTCCAGTAGGCATACTTTATTGTATACAATTTCAGCTCATTATAGGAAACAAGCGGGACCAACATGGGTTCTCAATAAGCCAGTACAAGCCTGAAACAATATACAGCCCGTTCATCCCGACGCACCAGGACCCATTCTTGCAGCTTAGCTCGTACCAATGTACACAATGTACAAAATGTACAACCCATCTTTTCACCACCTTTCATTCATTCATTATGGTTTATAGCTTTAAAAAATCTCACGGCAGCCATATGCTGAATTGCAGATATTTTTACATCAAAATACTATTTAAAAATTAGACAGATAATAAATTTATTATATTAAAAATTATAAAGTAAATTAAGTAAGAGAAATTGCGGTGACACCTTGTAAAATTCTCTATTGAGTAGTAATTAGTTCTGAAAAGAACTGGAGGTTACAACTCGAGGTATGCTCTGATCATCCTCAGGAGAATGCCGGACTCTGGGAAATGCTGCTGCTTAAGTAGGCTGGATGGCTGGATATTGGAGGATTAGTGCGTTGAGGCGTGCAGGCGGGAACTGTTGGGACTGGGATCCTAGGAGGTGTGGGAGAGGAGTATGTGCTCACTGAACTGAATCAGTTGTTAACAAGCACAGGAGAAGGAGGGTGGTTGACTTAGGATATAGGAGATCCCTCAGTGTGGGATGGGTTGTGGACTTAGGATATAGAAGATCCTTCGGTCCGTAGTAGTGGTCGCCAAATATCGCTGCCACACTCACAGGGGATCCGGTAGACTCCCGCTGGGATCCGGTTTATTCTTGTAGTTTGCTGGGGGCTGAGTGGTAGACTTAGATGCCTGCTTGTAGGAGGATGCGCTGAAGTTTATGTGACGTCGAACCTAGGTAGGGGAGACAAGTGGAAACAGTTAGATTAGGGGAGTCCTCGCGGTCGGGGTTTGGAACAGGCTTCGAAGTGTTGATCTTGCTGGGTTTGTAGCCATTCCGCTGGAGGGTAGTCATAATGTGCCGTAGTTCCTTGGGTAGACTGTCCTGGTCGCATAGGTTTTAGGCGCGTTCCACGAGGGTGCGGTTGACCGATGACTTGATGTTAGGGTGATGGAAGGAGCGCTGGTTGAGGTAACGGTCTGTGTGGGTGGGCTGTGGTGTAGGGATCCGTTTAGGTTTCTGTCAATACCCACATCAAGGAACGAGATCTTGCCTTCTTCTTCTACTTCCATCGTGAACTTGATGCTAGGATGTTGCTCGTTGAGGTGTTGTAGAAAGTCCTGAAGTGCGTCTCTGCCGTATGGCCATACAACAAAGGTGTCATCCACATAGCGGAGCCACAGGTCCGGTTGGAGGTCGGCGGTGTGGAGAGAAGAAGTCTCAAACTCTTCCATAAAAATGTCAGCAAGGACCAGGGATAGAGGAGATCCCATGGAGGTCCCAGCTGTCTGCTCGTAGAACTTGCCCTGAAATTGAAAACAACTAGAAGAAACACACGTTAGGTGCAAATCATGTATTTGGACAGGGGTGAATGATGTGCGATCATCAAGTGAAAGGTCTTGTTCGAGTCTGTCCTTCACCAGGAGGCATGTCTGTTCAGTTGGGACATTGGTGAAAAGGGAGACAACATCAAAACTAACCAAGATGTCGCTGGGTTGTAGAGTGAGGCCCCGGGTGATCTCAACAAACTGACTGGAGTTGGACGCATGGTGCTGAGTGCGACCCACCAAGGGTCGGAGGATCTTAGCTAGGTGCTGGGCTGTGTTGTATGTGGGTGAACCTCTGGAGGCGACGGTGGGACATAGAGGAACATCGGGTTTGTGGATCTTCGGCTGGCCAAAGAACCTGGGGCAGGATGAGCTGGAGGGTCTGAGGTGTCGGTAGAGTTGGATGGGGTTCTTCTTGAGGGGGCGGTATGAACCAGATAATAAAATGTACCTTGGCGGTGTACTGCGATCGATCCATGACGACTGTAGCGTTGCCTTTGTCCGCGGAAAGGATGTGGATAGAGCTGTCCCGTCTGATGTCGCGTAGAGCAGAAAGCTCTTCCTTGGAAAGGTTGTGCTTGGCTTTACATTGAAACACCTCACTCATCTTCATCCGGACGTCGTCTGCTTCTGTCTTGTCGAGGCGTCGTAAGGCTGGTTGTTAGAGGAGATTTTGAGAAATCAGCCATCGTCAAGCACTCCCACATCAAGGACCACCAAATCGACTGGCAGGCAGCTCAACTAATCACACCCATCGACCCATGGCATCCCGAGACGCATCAGAGAGGCCATCGAGATCGTTAAACACAATACTGTTCCACAGGTCATCGGTTTCCACATCCGCAGCCATATTTGGCGACCACTACTACGGACCGAAGGATCTTCTACATCCTAAGTCCACAACCCACCCCAGAGTGAGGGATCTCCTATATCCTAAGTCAAACTACTCAATAGAGAATTTCACATGGTGTCACCACAATTAGTCTTACTTATAAAGTAAATTAGGTAAACACATCACACAATCCGATATTGCACCCATATGGATTTGCGAAACACATACAACTCGCATAAAACCCACACAAAGCTTTAACACAAACCATGTAAATTAATTATATAAAGTTCACTTAGCCAACTCAATTCCCATCATTTGGACTAAAATTGGTGTCCAGCTGTTATCCATAAAAATTTGAAACCCATCGCAATCCCGTTTGGAACCCATATAGGTTCTGAACTAACCCACACGCCGTCCACATTAGACCCAAATTCTCAAGCCCTCTTTAAAATCATGTACAGAAATCCTGGTCAGCCCACAATACCTTACATTAACACCACAACTGCAACCCATCTCATTCACGATCACATGTTCTTGAAACATAATTCTATATGGGACCCATAAAAGCTCACGGGTGGGGACATCTACCACGACTGCATTTTTGTTTATTCCGAAGTGGGACCAAAGTGTTTCAGAAGGCATCCATCTCTCCCTTAACAATATTGATGTTTTATTAATGGGTATTAAACCGTGAGTGTATAAGGGTATGCAGAAACAAATTTGCACCCCAGCTGATAATTTTGACAAAGATTATTGTTTTTTGATGGGGTAAAGGAAACGTTGGTATTGGTTAAAAAAACTTAAGTTGTTATAGACAAGCGACTGGTTTTCTTCATTGTAACCACTTCTGAAACCCATCTCATACCCATGTACTCAAACATCAATATCCTATGTGAGACCCACATGGGTTTTAATAAACCCATACACATCCCACCTAGACAAGCTCACTTAAAATTACGTATAATATAACGCCCTTTATCCCGCCTATACCCACAATTAACCCGCAGTCCTATGTGGGAACCAACATGGGTTCAGAACAAGCCCACACAAAAAACACATAGGTCCAATCTGGGCAAGCCGTTTATCTATACCCATGTTTTGACACCAACTAAGTTTCCACGTTGGGCCCACGCAGAAATCCCACTTCTTCCAAATTGAGACACTTAAATTGGGACACTTAAACTCCCCAGCCCCCAAATACAATGGTGAGTGAATTTGTGTATTTGACTTCTGTTTGTTCATCTTTCAATGCACGCGAGGAAACGCATGATGGGACACAAAACATACCGTAAGAAAGACAACATTGTCTGGGGAGATAGAGGGGGTGTCCAAACGGATTGAGGGGAAGCCTTTCCAAGTTCAAGCCCATCAACACCAACAAAATCCCACACGGGCCCAACTTGGTGTGCTTGCTGGGTTGTCTGACGAAACAGAAATGCGTCAGATATTCAAGGGGTTTAAGTCCGATAACCTAGTTGATTTTTAGCGCAGCTCAGCCCCGCCCCCTCAACTCATCCCAATTCTGTCACAGATACTTCTATGCCAAATATCGAATCTTCTTCCGTTTATTATAAGGTGGACAACTCGTAACAACGAAGAGAGAATCCTCCCGCAACTAGCAACGATCAGTTCAAACCAGGCCCTGTTTGGCGGGGGCCTTAGTGTTACCAAGACATGCTGTGACGCTCCACGGACGGATGCAGAATATATGGACCTAGATGAAGTCATGTACGAGACGCCTATTCCCAAAACTACCATGCAACAGCTCCCATACCCACAGTATTGACACACCAATCATGTAGGCCTATGATGAAAGTAAAATGACATGCAACACTACTGACACCACCACCATTCAAGGATGTGAATACAGGCAGTTGATCAATAGCAGCACATTTGGAAATAACGGATGAAGCCGCAATCTAAACAGACTGAGGCAGCAGGCAGATCCTGTCAACCTGCCCCCCCCCCCGCCCCCCGTTTGTGTCAGTTTTAATTGCAGTTAATAAATTGATTTCGTTCACAAAATTCGCAGAGGCGTAAATTTGTAAATTCCAAATTCCGCCCCTAAGCCTCAGCCTATCATTGCCCATCCCCATCTAGAGTACAAATCGTTGGAGTTTAAAACATTGGATTAAAACAACTTGCATGGCTAACGGATGAAAACTAAGGAAATTATGAGATCAATATTTTTTGACCAAAAATCTCATAAGGCCAAAAAAAAGTCTTCGGTTTCAGGTCTCCCCCCTCGCGGGGACGCTAAACATGTTTTTTTTTTAAATTTTTTACTTCGCCTAATTGATTATTTTCTATTGATAAAATGCCTGTAAATGCATCCATAAAAACGAAAAGATATGTATAGAAACTAACCTATCATAGTTATTGAAAGTGTATTCAGATTTTTTACCAAATCAGCTCGGCCAAATCCATTGACTCTTTTAAAGACTCACTTATTTTGTTGTATGGAATTTTGATTTGGAAATGGATCACGGCCGTTGACTTACGTAGAAATGTTAAAACTCAAAACTAAACCCTTGTTGTTCGAACATGATCTGCTCGATATTGTGACAGCCCATAATTCAAAGCAACACGAAAATCGGATCTCAGCCTGTCGGATCAATGAAGCTTTACAAAAAATGACATGTTGAAGAGTTAGTAGTTCCGACATTATACAGTCCAACAGCCCATTGTTCCAACATATAAATGTGAAGTTGTTGTCATTGTGGCAAAGATAAAATACTAGGTGATGGACAAAATAAGTGGCTGAGGGAGTATTTGGGATTTTCAAAAGTTACAGATTTTTAAGTAATTAACATTCGGGGTTGTTCCTTAAAAAAATGCAATGGAACTTTACTGTACAAGCGTGGCACCGTGAGTGAAAACGTACTTTGTGTATATTTTAGTTATATCTCCAAATCCATTCATATTAATACAACACTGAAATTTTAAAGGCTGAACATTTTTCACAAATGTGTTTGTGTTTTGTCCTGTAAGAGTTTACATAAAATATTGTTCTTCGGTGATTTTTTTAATTCTTATTTCACGAGCCCGTCACAGTTGGAGTAAGTTCAATAGGCGGAACAGCTAAGAAGGGTGATCCTTCCAATCAATGAGTGCGTTACGGATCACGTGATGTATTTCCTTCTACTCTGTGTAAAACTTATTCCCCGTACACATTTTTTAAATAACAATTTCCGATATTTAAGTAAATAATATTTATTTGGAACTTCAAAATCTGCCACAAGCTTCGAGATTTCTTCGGGAGACCACATATCTGCTGTGAAATCCCCTGCTTAATATCGGCCACGCACTGGCAAAATCAAAACGGGGCCCCACAAAAATGCATCAATCCAAAGGATGATCCCGATTAATTAAGGATTTTAAACTTGGTGAAAATGTACAAAAGATATTTATAAGTATTCGTGTAGCACGATCAGTTCGAAAAATTGCGAAAACTTGAAATATTAGGCCTGGATATTAGGCATAATTTCAACCGATCCGTACACGCGAAAACGTGTCTTGTTTCGGTAATCGTCGGAACTGTGTTCGGATGTATTTGATATGAATGGGGCTTCCAAATTTGGGAAATGTAGGAGTCCAGGATCACCTTTTGATTCATCCGTCATCGCCTGAGCCAATTGCAAAACAGCCGATTCGGTTTGGTGCCGCGTGCATCGCTCGATTTCAACAAGAGCTGCGCGGCAAGTGTTAACAATTGAATCATTTTCAAGCAGTAGGCTACTAGTAGCACTTTTCCTGATTTGTTTTCGTAAGGAAACTTGGAATCATAATTAAAAAAAAAAAAAAAAACGATTTTGAAAATGGCATGTTTTTGCACTCGTACTACTAGTTTCTGTGTGTGTGTGGGGGGGCGGGGGGGAGAGTGTGTGTGTGTGTACGTGCTGCTGTGGTATTTCAGGATTTATTACTGGTTCCTGTGACATATGCCTACCAATACGTATTTGCTTCATCTTCGGATGAGACGTTAAACCGTAGGTCCTAAAGTAATGCACGTAAAATAACCCAAAACTACTCGTGGAAGAGTAGGGATTACCCCGGTGTTTCTGGTTCACATAGGAAGCGCCCTTGTTTACAGGTTTCCTCAGGCTTCCGAGCTACAGAGCTTAAGTTAGGGTTTTCAAGTGAAAATTAACCCTGTGTCCCACTGCATCAAGAGTGATATCATTCGAAAGATCTCATTTAATGCTGAACAATGCACTTTATTTGGTGCAAATCGGAGTTAGCGTTGCTGAGATAAAACGATTTTAAAACTAAAAATATACAAATTTGTTCTCATTTTATGCCTTCCTTAAGTACTGGGGAATCTGAAGGGCAGCAGCACCGTTTAACATACAATTTGAATAAATGCTGTGTATCTGCTCTATTTCTTTATGGATTTGCACCAAATTTTTAACTTTAGAAGAACGACACAAAGTCTATGGACTAATATGATATTTAATTGCTGAATGGAAACCGTTGCTATGGAAACATCATATATAATTATAATAAATTAAATCAATAGGAGCATTATTAAAAAAATTAATCTGGATACAGCATTAATTGGATTTATGGAGCGCGAGTCGTTTACTTACCCAGGCAAATTCCGTCCAAAATTCCCTTGCTTTTCAGATGGCGCTTTTGCAGCAGCAATTATTTAAGGTTGAGACTACGTGATTACATAACAAGCAGGCACGTGCATACATAGGTCCCAAAGGGTGCTTGAGCCCCTGCCCTTTTTGCCTAGTATAAAAAGTGCCCTTTTTAGCCCAAGGTGTTGTTTTTTTTGTTTTTTTTAAATGAATTATTAAGTTCCTGTTGCGCATAGACTGCCCTGCCTAGTTGAAAGATGTCAGGATAGAATAAAATTAGAATAAATATTAGGTCAGCAGAGATGCCCCTTACTATTCCTGTGCACGGGCCTGCATGTGCCCCTCCGCGAAACTAGATTTCACGCATAGCCGCGCGCGCCTATACGTCTTTGATAGGCAGGCACGCTGTCACTGAAACACGAAATTGACATCCCGCTCCCACTCGAGACCTATGTCTTACAGTTAGCCTACTTCAAAGCAACTACTACACTTACTTCATTAGGTAGGTAAGCTATTTGCCCCAATACATGTTCATTTTCGGTTTTGTGTTATTGGTGCACTTTATGATTGTTTGACTAGGCGGAGCTCCGTTTTCTTGTGCAAATATCAGGTGATATGATACGTTTATTATAAATTTGAGACTTAAGGGGATAATTAGACTTGGTGGACTTGGTCCTTGACTATAGGCTCACTCACCACCAGATCAGATTGTAAATGAAAACCAGTCATCAACATAATCTGATCTGATTGTAATGTTAAAAACCATATTATGCGTTTTTATTAATAAATAAACGCCCAATTTTTTTTTAGATCGCGCGCTACGCGCGCTCGCATGGAATTACACTGCCCTTTTCAGACTCTGAGCCCCTGCCCCTCTACAACCCTGTGCACGTCCCTGATAACAAGCTTTTGTGAAACATGCACTAGGCAAAATGTGCCTTTGTCATGGGTTTTGCAGTCCACTGAGTCTAACAATGCTCGTGTAATTAGGCTTAAAAGGGTTGGTGAAACATGTGCTTCACTTTAGTCCTGACTGCTCTCGTAGACGGAGGTCACGGCGAAACAAAAATTGTCCTCCTCCCTCCCCGCCTACCGAAAAATTTTGTCACAAAGCTAATAATTTATATTGTATGACTGTGGAGGAAATTTTCCTCTTCTTCCTTCCACCCCGCCGACCGAACGATTTTGTCACAAGGCTAATAATTTATCTGTATAGCCTAACTGTGAAATTAGATAAGAAAATTGTCCTCTTTTCTTTTCATTTTTTGTCGCAAAGCTAATAATTTATTTTTTATAACTGTGGAATTGGATATGAACATTTGCCTCCTCCCTCCCCGCCTATCTACCGACTTTGTCACGAAGCTAATAATTTATTTTGTAAAACTGTGGAATTAGATATTTTTAGTTTTATTGGTTTGGTGTGCTCTATTATTGCGAAGGAAGCCGAATATCTTACCGAAATGCTTTACTGAAGCTCTTAAAAAGCGGAAAAAATGGGTCAATAGTATCTGCTTCCATAGTTATACCTTGTCTTCTTAGTAGCTGATTGCACGATTCTATTAGGTATATTCTCAAAAACATTTAGAAATAAAATTAGCAAAGAAAATTTTAAAAGCAAAGAAAATTAGAAACTTTTGGTGAGCAATTGAATAAACTTGTTCAATCGCGAGTAAAGTAAGCTCGTTGTATTTCTAAATTACTAAATTAATTTCATGGGCAATTTGAGTTAGGCCTATTACTTATCTTAACAATATGTGAAATGTTAAAATGAAAGTTACAAGTTAATTATTATTACCATAATTATAGAAACTGAATCAGTTGGTCAGCGCACATAGTGCAGGTGTGATGAGTTTAGATTACTGGCCGACAAACTGATTTCAAACACAGATGTATTTTAATGTTTCTTTGTTAAATCAAGTATGCGAAAATTAAATATATGTACGATCTCTGATATCGTTATGCATAATTAAGCCGTTGCTATGGAAATGAACCAATTTGTTATCATTTTACCAAACTATAATAACAATAGTACCCACAACTTTAGTAATATTTTAGTATTTTATATCAAATTCAGGAAATTCAGTTATTGTAGTGATATGTTGTTAAATGATAGCATAATTTTGTATGGATGCATTAAAACAAGTAGCCCTGTTACCATGGAAACTTTGGTGACATAAATATTTTAACAAAACAACAAGTACATTGAGAGTTACTGTTTACCAAGCCATGATTTGAGTTTTCAACCTTCTCAGGTGCTTGAAACATACTGGACATAATCCTCATAATCGGGTTTCCATGGAAACAACTCAGTTTTTTACAAGTTAACATTTTACAAGTCAACAATCTTGTAGATGTCGCCGATGGGAGATGCCATAATTACTAAATAGACATTATGGCGTCAACAATGGGAGGAGAGATTTACTTCAAAGGGCATAGCTATACCTACATCAAACAAAAGTAGACTTTAACTATAGAACAAGATGCGGAAGGTCGATGGGTTAAAGCAGATATTACATGGAAATCTATTAATCTCTCAATTATCTCAGTGTACGCCCCAAATTCGACATACCCTAGAAAAGATTTAACGAAGCGCTTCCAAAAAGGTGAAAATTAGATAGTTGCAGTCAGCTTGACGAAATAAAACAAATGAGCTATGGCTTGCGCAAGGCGAGCGTGAACTGAGGGCGGTAGAGTATTTGGAGCCGTGGGCATGCAATGTGTGCACAACAAGTGGACGTCAACGTTGCCACTGCTTGGGAATTTTCCCAAGATCTTGGGAATTTCATACCCAGCTTGGGATCTTGGGAAAAAAAACGAAAAAGAGGCCAAATCTTGGGAATTTTCGTTTAAGTGCCACAATAAATTGTTTAAGCATATTTTTTAATAATGTTTTATTGAATTATTATTTAAATACTAAAAAATTCTTCAAATGGGGCGCTCCATACCACAAAGTAGCCGGGTCACTGGTGGTGTTGCGGGTAGTCGGTGATTGGTGTATGCCTGCTTATACAGTGCATTGTACACACGCATGGGAGCTAGACAATGTGTCTAGTTTCCCTTCCCTTTTAGCGTTGTAGCATACTCTTGAATTGACCGGCATCTGTCTATTTGTTTTGTTTGAGTTGACCGTTGCCTGTCATTAATTTAGTGTCAAGATCGTAGGCGGATCAAGCTACAAAACCCTGCAACTTTTAAGCGGTATGTAATACTATAGTTGTAGGTTTAATAAAGAATACAGTATATGGAAACATGAGTACGTCAGAGTCAGACCCTGAACATGCTGAAGTGCCTGATGGCCAGTCTTCTGCTGTTGTAACCCCTCCCAAGAAAAAGATTAGAAAATGGTACAACCAACCATTCAATACGGAATGGCTGGGGGAAGAGGAACTAAAAGACTGGCTCTCCGGTGATCCATCAGATAAGTATGGAGCCGTTTGCAAGGTGTGTGACACTAAATTCAGGAACCCCAACAAGCGATCACTGCTAAATCACAAAGATTCACAAAAACACAAGAGCAACTTCACAGCAAAAACGAAAACTGTTAATATTAATACTTTCTTCAGAAAGAGAGCAGAGCCAGATGAAAGAGAAAAAGTTGCAAGGGCTGAACTTCTCCTTACAGGCTTTATGGCCGAACATCACGTCCCTTTTATGCAGGCAGACCATCTTGTAGAAACCCTCAAACAGATGTTTCCAGATAGTAAGACAGCTCAAAACATGTCCCTAAAGCACACAAAAGCCTGTTACGTTATGCAAGAGGGTATTGCACGAGAGGAGCGTCTGAGTATCACAGAGATCTGCAAAAAACAGAAGTTCTCTTTGTTGATAGATGAAAGCACCGATGTTTCAGTCAGTCAGGTACTAGCTGTGGTGGTAAGATACTTTGATGAGGACAAACGTGAAACTGTTGATGTTTTGCTTGACACAGTTGATGTAGACGATGCTACTGCAGCGGGACTCTACAGAGCAGTCAAGAATCTCTTTGAAGAAAAGGAGATTCCTTTTAACAATATGATTGCTTTTGCCAGTGATAACTGCTCTACAATGATGGGTTCTCACAGTGGTTTTCAAGCCCTTTTGAAGAAAGATATTCCAGGCATCTTCATTCTTGGATGCATTTGTCATTCTTTTGCATTATGTGCAAATCATGCAAGTAACTGCCTCCCATCGTGGCTAGAAGTATTCTTAAAAGATGTCTGCTGCTACTTTGCTCGAAGTAGCAAGCGTCAACATGAATTCCGTGCAATCCAAGAAGCAATACAAGCACCAGCACACCAAATGCTTAAACTCTCACAAACCCGTTGGTTGTCTCGAGGAAGAGTAATTGCCAGAGTCTTAGAACAATGGGATGTATTGAGATTGTTCTTCCAGAGCCAAATTACAGAAAACAAAATTGATGGAGCTGCAAGCATCTACCAAACAATGACAACCCCTGGAACAAAGCACATGTTGTTATTTCTCAACTATGTTCTAGGGAAAGTAGATGCCATGAATGTGGAATTTCAATCTGAGCAATTCAGACTAAGCAAAGTGCACAGTAGAATCTCTGGAGAATATCGACACATCCTTGCAATGTTCATTAAGGATGATGTTATTGACAACAAAGAACTATCTGATATCGACCCATCAAACCCAAGACTCCAGAAACAATGGAAAGACATCAATCTGGGTGGCAGATGTGAAGCTCTCTTGAAAAGGCAGACACTTGGGGACAAAGAGCAACGGTTCCGATTGGACTGCATGATGTTCTTAGTAGTGCTTTGTCAACAAATGCAGAAGAGGTTCCCTTTGAACAAAGAAAGTGTCATTGCACAGCTATGCATCCTTGATCCATCTGAGGCTATCTCTACTGGAAGGCAGAAGTCTATCATAAACATTGCAGTTCACTTCCCAACCCTTGTTGATGAGGAACACTTGGATGAGCTACAAGATCAATGGATGGCACTTTTCTATGCCAAGGAAGTGCTAAGCAAAATGGATAATCATACTCCATCATCATTCTGGTATGAACTCAGACTGATAAAGGATGGAAATAATCAGTCTAGGTTTGGTCTGCTGTCGCAATTCATGTGTGGACTTCTCGTACTGCCACATTCATCAGCATGCGTGGAAAGGGTGTTTTCACAACTGAATCTTGTGAAAACAAAGCAAACAAACAGATTGCACACTAGAACTGTTGCAAACAGGCTTCTTGCTAAACAGGCCATTTCTCGTCAAAGTGCAAAATGCTACACATGGACCCCATCCAAGTGTCTGATCAATGATGTGAAGTATGGGCGTTGCCACCAACGGTATGTAGATACAGCAGTTAAGGATGGGATAGACCCTGTCTCCATGACTCATGATTTAGCAGTCGATGAAGAAATGGGTGCCCCTTCCACATCTATTTAGGTAAGTTATCTTCGATGAATATATGCAAATGACTGAGATCAGAAGGGTTTTGTATTGATTTGTGCATAGCTTGGGAAATCTTGGGAATTTTCAAGTGGTCATCTTGGGAATTTTTTTTTTCAGAGTGGCAACATTGGTGGACGTCAGTTGCTGGTTGGATCTCGTATGACGTGCAAGTGCTTGCTCCAGTACAGGAGCGTAGGCCACTGAAAGGAATAGTCGGGAATACGGGGTAGGACCACGGTGTGAAACCAAGGTCACTCGTTGCTTGGAGGCTACAAGCAGGGAGGATCTAAGCAGGGAGGATCTCAGCCGGGAGGACACACCAGTAGCTGGGAGGCTAGTTGGGGCAAGGGCGCTGCATGAGGCTGCACCAAATTAGAATAGCGCTAGGTAATTCAGGTTGCGCGAGAGGCTGCGGAATGAGGGTACTGGGTTAATTAACTGATAGGCAAACACACAGAGGTTGTCAGGTAGTGATTCATTTACTAATAAAACAGGCTACATCATAATTCCGTATACACTTTTGTCCTGGACAACTCAGTAGCCTCAACTATGGACAGGGACACAAAAGTGATCGACGCCGCTAAAAACCATGATAGTGCTGATTTTGAAGAAGAGGTTCATTTCCTACGAATGGAGATGCAAGGAAAAGAAGACCAATTACAGCGTTCATTCCAGCAGAGTGAAGAGCTGAGGGTTAAGGTTCACTAACAAGAGCTGGGAATACAGAGGCCACACCAGAGACTAACTAGACTAGAAGCCAAAGGACAGGGAGGGAGGCTAACTTCCGATGATGGACGTAGCTGATCAATAGATGAAGGAGTCTCACCAGATAAACTCAGGGTGGACTCTGGGCGCCTCGAGCCTTATGACTCCTTATTACCTGGTACTCCGGCACCAGATACTGTTGGAGGCCATTGGACCCTTCCTACAGGAATATTGAAAAAGAACAGGACGTGGACGCCACAGTCGCCTGTGATTGAGGAGGATACAAAACCTCTAACAGATAGGACAGTGAAACGAAGGTCACTAAAGCCTCCGAGGATGTTCCTGGAGCCTCAGGAAAGAGGAGTCTGTTGAAAACAAGCAGCAAATTGCAGAGAAATTAAGGGGGTCGGTTCCAGACCAATTCAAAGAGGGAGCCCTGGAAAGACTACCGGAAGCACTTGGAATCTGGCTGCATTTCTCGCGACAAGCTTCCAGGCACTAAAGGACCTACTTAATCGAGGAGAGGATGGAAAAAGAAAAACATATAGGGAGTTGCTTGACTTGCTGAATGCTCGCTTTGGACCCAGACAGAAGACGGAGAACTTCAAAGTTGAGGAATCACAGACAAGGTGCGAAAGAGACCATCCAGGAACTGGGTCAGGCGATTAGTGAACTGACAGCATTAACATACCCCGAGTTTTCAGAGACCGGCTTGCGCGAGTTCATTTTTTAGATGCGATTGCTAGCCAGTCGATCCGTGAGGGTATCTTCAGAGCCAATCCAACAACTTTAGAGGAAACTATCAGGGCAGCGTTGGCTACAGAAAATTTTGAAAGGATAGAAGTTCAGAGGACAGGTAACAAACGTGAAAGGAAGAAATGCAGGATGCAGGATTTGGATGAACAGATCCATGACACTGTGAAGACGAAGAGTAACTGTCCACTGGACAGCCACAATCCAGGCCGGAGGCTACTTCACTGAAAAGAAAACGGGACACAAGGATATACCATTCTCGGCCAAAGCGTTTGGCAACCCCAGACGATATCTGTTTTAGTTGCCAAGGACGAGGTCACTTTGCATGGGAATGACCGGCCAAAAGGAGAGGACAGCAGGGAAACGAGCCACAGCACACCGTGGGTCCCGATGAAGAAAAACATTATAATTTTATTATGATTAATTACAACAGTTTTATATTAGTTTTATTGTAGTTTTATTGTAGTTTTGTTACAGTGTTAGGCACTGAAAACCCAATCCACGTGTCTGTCCGGGTGAGACTCGAATCCGGGTCGCAGAGGTGGAAGGCGAGCCCTTCCCCCATTATATATAATGCTTCGAAGTATTTTGCTGGTAGGCCTACCCATAACCCCAAACAACTATAAAGTTGTGTGCCCGACAATAACAGGAGTGAACATTTAATAATTGTTGCCTGGCGTGATGGGGTCCATGGCGTTTTGTACACCCGAGGGGGCTGATGGCACCCGAGGCGAAGCCGAGGGGCCATCAGCCCCCGAGGGTGTACAAAACCCATGGACCCCATCACGCCAGGCAACAATTATTTTGTTATACCATGGTATTAGATTACGTTACCGAAGAAATCTTCCAGTAAACTGTCTAAGTCTGTAACTGGAAGTGTCTGGAAGTTGCTGTCATCTCGTCCCGTTTCGTTGCAGTATTCGCGAACTATTCGTACTGCATGGTCGAAGCGAACAAATTCACACACAGCAGACAAGTTGTTTAGCTGGTCCCTACAGTGCATCAAATTGAAATATAGCGTGTTCTGCGGAGTACCAGCAATATAACAACCTCGGTCGCTGTTTTCACTTCTTGCAATCAAAAGTAGCACTCAAAAGATATATGGGGATGATACTCCCGGGGACGGTCTGGGTGATGTACCACTTTTGAGAGGTTAACATCACTTTTTGAGTGACGTCACGAGGGTAACATGAAGATTTGTGATTTGTCATGTGACAGGCTTTCGACCAATGAAATTACACAATCTAAGACCATGATATAACAATGCTATTTGTCTTGTGGTTTCAAAATACAAAGAGGTTCTAGAAAATATGTACTCACTTTCATGATATACAGGGCCATATAGCGAGCGAGCGGGCGGGGGTGGGGGTGGGGGGGCGGGGGTGGGGGTGGGGGTGGGGGGTGGTGTGGGGTGATACCCTCAATAAATTTTCTCAGTCGGCATTGAGACCCTCGGTCGGCAAATGAAGCATCAAAGGTAGTAGAACAAGGGTTGGTCCAGAATAAATTTGCAGTCGGCAAAATTAAACCTTGAGCCATGTTTCTAAGCACTGAAGATTTGCCGAGTTTGTTATAAGTCGTTTATAAGCTGCGGTTTCGGGTGGCAGTTGTGGTAGCCCAGGGCGAGAGAGAGAGAGCAGTAGGTACAAGGTACACAGAAACTGCTCAAAAGCCATGGGGAAATGGTTTCTGGGAAAGAGGTTGTTAAAAATTACTATTCATTTGTGAACTATAGAGGGCCTGTTGACAATAAGCATGCGTGCAAAAAAAGAACTAATGTGTAATAATTATAATGTGGCAGGGAATCGGATGTTGTCAGCTTGAACAGATGCAGGACTGAACTACCCGCACCACATCAAAGATGAAATTAATTAAAATTGAAGAAAGGAAAGAACACAGCTAGGTTCAGGTAACAAATAACTCCGTTTCTCGACGAGGCAACGAAATAACGTAAGTTTATTTCACATTTTAACATAACATATCTATTGGGCCAGTATTTAATTTTGCTGCAAATCCATATAACTTGTCTTGTGAAGACTGCTTCAAAGAAAGGATTAAGTGCTAAGCTTAATCTTATTTATGGTGTGCGAGTCTTTTTGGTGTTGCAGGGTGTCCCCTTTTTTGTTAATAAAATAAAAAGACGGCTTTACACTACGCCCACACAGACGTGAAGTATTTGGTTATATAATAATTTTGCGAGCAAGGCAGGTGTTGGTGGGTGCGTTAAGTTGTATAGCTTTCACAGTCCAATGGTCTTCTAACAATTAGTACGCATTCTAATTCCAAGGTTGTGTGCTCCTGGTTGCCTTCATGTTAACACCCCTCTTGGTACGAAAACGTTTCCCACCTTCGACCCTCCTACTACCTTCGTTTCATTTGGTCATCTTGGTTTGGGTGTTATCTCCTCTGTCGTTTCAAAACTATAGGGGTTCTCTTATCACCCAGAGTATAGTGTTATATTTTGACAAAGAAGAAATAAACTTATGTAATAGTTGGTAGTCTCGAACCATGTGTCAATGTTTTGGACGGTGTAAAAAATTAAACCATAAGTAGGGTTTTCCGTTTGTACATGCTTGACTGAAGCCCGCCACACGTACAGCGCATCGCCCGCAACAAAAAACATCAACATTTTAAATCAATTTTTTTTTACTACTTTTACCTGTCAAAATCTTACATGTAATAGCTCATTGGAAAGCTTATAGTTTCAGCTATCCAACAATGTACATAAAATAGCAATCGGAAGTACGTGCGAAAGGCTAGGTTTTTATGAATGAACCACTCTCGTCCCGCCCAGCCTTTCGCGAAGTGTTCCGAGATCGGGCGCATTCGGCCCGTAAAATTTGCTGCGCTCTGCTGAGGGCATCCACTTCGGAGCTGTCTCCGCGCCCGAGTACATTGTGATTGACATGAAATCGGATTTCGCTATTGATTCAAAGGGCTCCTTTACATACCCATGCTTGCTCGATCTCCATAACTACTCTACAACCGAAGTTACGAAGAGATAAAAAGTAAACACCGTTTTTTCGAGGTGAAATCTTCAAGTTGAAAGGTAAGACCTGTGTCTGAATGAATTTTACACCTCTTTTCTATCATATGTGAAAGTTTTGAGCCGTAATTTTGTTTAGTTTTGAGCGGAGAGTGTATTTTGTACACCATTTCAAAAGCTTTTATGGGGGAAACGAGCACGAACGCTGTGCGTGTGTATCACGGTGTGTGTAAGCTGATTCAACGGTTTTAGTGTCATTAGGGATGTACACAGTGTATGGACAGTCGCGCTTCATCGAATGCTGTATATTTGATTAAATAAAACAGGATTCCTCAAAAACTACTCGTCCGATTTTCTTGATTTAAAAACCATTGTATTTCTTTCATCAAGACCTTTAATTTGATATAAATATTGAGCATATTGGTTTAGGAATAATTTTTCACCTGAAAACCCTACCATAAGAAAAGTTAATGGTTTAATAATGTAAACTCATGTCAAGCAAAGCAACATTAAGTAAGTTATTTTGTTTATGGCAAGCAACTGAATAACCACTTCATAAAAAGAGAGCTTCATAAAACTTAAGAGCTTCTTGGTCGTTAGTAGTGATCGAGTTTGTCTAAAAAGTACATTGCAAATCCTGTTCATGACGAGCAAATTAGAATATAGGCCTAACTGTCATCCAGAAATCAGCTGAGAAATCCTCCGTTTGCATGGTTTCTGGGAATAAAAATAATAATTCTTTTATTATACAAATACATTTGAAACGTGTACGTAATTTCACTAATTCTTATTAATTCTTTCCATAATTTTGCTATAATACGTAAAAAACCGACCACCTTTCTCATCCATTGACTTTGTACACAAATGTGTGCGTTGTCTTTTTTCCAAACCCAACTCACCACTTCGCGCACAATTCCGATAAGGCTTATACGTTCCATGGCAGAAATGCGCTGTTCACTTGATGGAATTAAGGTTTTCTTTGGAACCATTTATCATTTGTCAGTCCACATACAGTCCTTTGCAGTGTCATGTAAAATTATCAGAGATTTCCTTAACAATTTCCTTGAAAAGAATCTGGAGATAATGCAATAGCAGTATGGTATAACTAGGGGAACATACGGCGCCGCGCTGTCTTTCTTAATTCAACATGGAGGAAAAATACCGTAGATTGCGACGTACATATGTAAAACTTCCCGCTTAATTTAAAGACAAGCAAATAAGTATATTAAATAGATAATTTGTGTAATAATGAACACGTTCTTGGTGTTTTGCCGACCAGTTATGGCAAATCGCTAACATTTGTCAGTCCTGCTTTGTTAAGTAAGGGGATCACGCTTGTGATTTCTCCTTTAAGAGCCTTGATGGCAAACCAGGTAAAATGGGCTAGAGATCATGACATACGGGCAATTGCCCTCACAAAGACAGAAGAAATGACACAAGGAGATATTGAACGTGAGTTTGTATTATATACACATGAATGTTTAATACAAAATAGACATAAAAAACACGTCTTACGCAGTGCAGATGAGACATCACCCTTCCATTGTTACAAGACATGTTTCAATATGCCATTAATGAATATTAAGCGTACACTTCATGTCATGATAAATATTATTACCATTAACGATTTCAGAACACCCATGCTTTCCAACTACTAAAATCATAACACATATACAATCTATTAATGTTATATACAGGAATACAAGCGGCTGATGTCGATCTGGCCTTCATTACTCCAGAAGGCTTAGAGGTATGGCTGAAAAGGTTTTCTCAGAAATTCTTCAGTAAAATCTCACTCATTGCCATTGACGAGGTACATCTTCTTCAACAGTGGTAAGGATCATGTGCATTATTCACAAAGCTTTATCGCAACACATTTCGCCGTGTCATGTGCATACCCATATTTGATCATTGTTGCTTACAACATGTCCGGGTGAGGGGCGGGGTTGCAGGCAGTGTCAGATCCAGGGGCACACATGGTCGCCAGTCTGACCCTGAGTTTTGTGAGTGCAGTAAACATGATGAAAATACAAATCCAAGAAATCTAAAAACCAGCTTGAACCGATCGGGGAGGAGATGTGCTGTGCTCCTTCATCCAGGGCCCATCCAACCTGTTTCAGTTTTCTGTGGTTGTAAAGTGTAGCATCCTGTAGCAGATTCATGATCATGTAGTTATTGATGTTCTGATGTATGTGACATACACAATTGCGAGGGGGACAATCATATCTCGATATACTGCCTGCACTATAGAGGAGAGGACATTGTGTCCCCCATCCGACACACATGGTTCCAACAGCATGCATGTGCCACAGCATGCAGTGCCACCGCATTTATCAATGTACATTATTAATAAGTAAAATAACATCACAACAAATACATTATCATCCTTTGGGTTACACAAGTTTGCACAAACTGCTATCTAATTACTTATGTTAAAGGTCATATACTGCATCTATAAATTCGTCCCTAATTTGCCATAGTGACTAATCCCGAATTAAGTTGGCATAGTGACCAATGCGATATTGGCCACTTTGCCAAATTACAAAAATAGCCAGTTAGAGCATTCGTCATTTGAATACATGCTCTGTGGATTAGATTCCTGGATGTACTAATGGGCGGGAAAACTTAAAATTGAAAAAAGTCGGATTGGTCACTGTTAGGGACGAATTGTGATGGTACTCCATGTTACGACATTTATTTACTTGATGTATTTCTGTTACATGTTCATTGTACAGGGGAGAATCAGGCCCTGTTACAAACACCTTGCCCGACTTAGAAGTCGAATGGAACAAGCTCCAATGCTACTACTCACAGGTACACTTAGTTCTTCCAGCCGAGACAAAGTGTTTGAGCTGCTGCACATAGTTCCAGAGGAAGTTCATCAAATTCATGCTTTACTGGACAGGTATGTACATAACGCAACAAAATATTATTTAAAAATATATATATATATTAAGTCTCCGGTTTCTCCGCGCGCGTCGCCTCAGACCCACGCGTTGGCATTTTTAGTTTTATTATTTGTGTTTTACTATGAAACGATATCCAATTGCAGCCAAAATTGCTGGATCGATTCATTCTGCCGTGCTGTTTTTAACGACTTTTTCACATATAGCTATGAACGTTTTCGTAGACATGTATTACGTATTTTCCTGTTGGCAAAAAATAAATAAATAAATAAATAAAAATAATAAAGTACGCGCAAACATGACTGTGTTAACTCTACTCGTACTTCTGCAAAGAAATTGGAGAACAATGTATGTCAATGTACTCGGCCAACAGAAAACCATGTATGAAATCGGTGGTTCAAGATGTTGTAGGCCTATGTATATACAGTCATGTCGGACGATTTGTTTCGATGTAAAACCTTCACCGAGATGCTTTCTTTTGGTTATAAAAAACATTTCCTTTTTATATGACTGGTTTTGTTTTTCATCTTTCAGCTCGCTCTCAACCTTGGGGAAGTGTACGCTGCTTTACGAACTGCTTTAAAGGAGTCTGCATTTTTAAGAGGAAGTGGCAAGAGACCAGATCTGCTACTCGATGTTTTCATATCCAGTTTGCCTGTTGCAGATAAACAGCGAGTGTTGCTGGAGTTCTCAAAGTCCGACTCAATAATTCGATACGTAGTGGCATCCATTGCATTTGGCACGGGAGTGGACATTAAAGATGTGAGGTACGTTGCTATTTGGGGGCGCCAACAACAAATCAGCCGTTCTGGAAGAGATGGTGAACCTGCTGAAGCATTTCTTTTCATGACTCCTCAGACCGTGGCATTACCCCACATCCAGCCTTCCTTGAAACATCTTGTTAAAGAAGTGAAACAGAACAAAATATATTGTCTTCGAGAGGCACTTCTCAGGCAAGTGTCATGTCATCCTTTTGAATTACATGTACATGAAACATGTTGCCGTAATGTTCATTCCACAGGGGCGTTTCATTCCAACAAACAGTAATCACATTAATACATTAATTTGTCAACGCTTCCACGAAGTAACTAACGCACCTGCAAATCCACGTTTTGAGATAATGGCATTTGAAGTTGAAAAGTTTTAGAAATCACAATTTCATAATTTCAGCATGAACTATTTTGCTTACAAAGAAATGTAGGTATCTTTATCATAGAGATTCTAATGAAATGTGGAATTACTTACAAAACATATTTGTGACTTCGTGACCCACGAATTGGTTGTATACACACGCATAAGGCCATAAAATTCTCCGGTTTCTGGTCATCGGTCGGCTTCAAAATTGGTGCGATTGCGCGCTTTTTTCGGCCATTTTATTTTATTTTCTTTTTTTCTTTTTCCGACAGGGAAATACGTGATACGAGGGGACCAAATTTCCCATACACAAAGTATGGTGGCTAAGAGAGGCCCCACAAATTAGGCAAACGTTCATACCCCTGTGTGGAAAAGTCATTTTGGCTGCAATTGGACATCGTTTCACAGCAAAGAAAAGACAATTAAAAATGTCGACGTGCAGGTCTGAGGCGACGCGCGCGGAGACCAGAAACCGGAGATTTCTTGGCCTAATTGCCGGCAAAGTAACAACAACACGGGCAATATAACTTATAATGAGCAAATAATGTGTGTTCATTTCGTAAATCCAATATAAACTATTACATGTATTTCTCGTCTTGACGTTTCACAAAGAGTCATCAGATGGCTTATTCTACCGAATAGAATACTTCCAAATAATGCGTTTAATTCATGACACTCAGTGGATGTACGAACTTGCTGAAAAGTAGGTGTGTATAGATTATAATATTTAGCATTTGTACTATCAGAATTGTACTATGGGTGATATCAAATCGCGCTCGGTGTCTAAATTGGCACTATATTTCTTAATGCGGCCAATCAGCTTGGCGGGATTTCGAACCTCTGTGATGTGTTTATACGTTGCAAAAGAGTTGTGCTTTCTTGATGGTACCTTCATAAAAAGATGATCATCGGAGTACTCCTCTACCATCTTTATGATGTCGTTGACGTAGCTAGGTGATGCATATTTGGAATGACCCACGTACTTGTCCACGAGTTTTGACGTCATGATGTTCTGCAGGGACCTGCCGAGACTGCCTGTCATGCGACTCACGCGCTGAATATGAGCCTCGTTATACTGCCCGTGGTAATGTTTAAGTGTAGCTGTATATATACATAATAATATTGTAATTATTTATTTGTTTCGAATACAGCAATTATACTCTCAGAAACATGATCATAGCTCAATTTCTCATACTTTTAAAGTCTCGGTTCTCGAATTCATTGACAAGGTCAAGTGCCAGGTTGTTCCCATAGCTACCTTGGATGTTGGCCGTTCTATTCCATATTAAATCATGTATCAACCGCTCCTCAAGCCACCCATTCACACCTATCACGTAAAAAAACTTATCTGTTGTACACGACATAATGAAGGGGACAGTCGTCACGAGCAGAGTAGACTGTCGACAGGGCATGGAATCGATGTCCTAGTTTAAGATTAACACAGTGACTGAAAATTACTGGCTCATTTATGCAGCAGCAACAGTAATATGACCTTATCATGTGGGATATTATAGTAATCATTGAGTAAATGTTAAACTAGCATTCTATGACCTGTTGATCGTGACGATAATGTCCCTTTATGATGCTTTATTAGGCTAGGAAATTGTAAATAAATTAAAAATTACACAGCAGCTCCATACCTGCAAGTATTCGATGACTCAAAATTAGATACTTATTATGCCCCTTGGCCCAAAACAACAGAATACATATACGCCACAACCTAATGAGGAGAGGGCCGTCTTTCTCTCGTTCGGCGTCGATATGGACCAGCTGCAGTAGACCATACCATGTGAGGGATTTACTATACTCCCTCACATGGTCTTCGGTCTCTCGGGGCTCTTCCTTGTATCTCAGGCATGCATTGGAGCAGAACCAATCACCATCTATAAACCAACACAGATGAAATATAATTTTCAAGTCAAAATTCCGCCCTCCCCCCACCAAAAAAAAGACAAAAATTAAATGTAAAAAATAAATAAATAAATGCATACATACATAAACTAATTAAACAACAATAATAATAATAATATTTAAATAAAATAAATAAATAAAACAAAAATAAATAACATAACAAACATTCACAAGTAGAAATGACAAGAAATTGCGCGATACGTATGATATAATTATGTTGTCGATAATTCTGTCCGTATTAGGCCAACAAAAAAAAGATGTTGAGTTGCCCTCCACCGACCGACCCAAAAGTGCTGAAATCTCGGGTCGGGTTTTTTTTTTATTTTATTTTTTTTTACCCCCCCCGTCATTCATAGGCCTATTTATTAATGAAACTTACCAATTTTTTTGTATAAAACATAATACGTTTGATTTGTGAAATTTTCCACTTTATTTACCGGTACCCAAGACTCAATCTACATGTTTTCAAATCGAATGGCCCCGGCCCTCACATGGTGCACTGCCTTCGCACACACTGTGTGCCAACGATTGCGACCCAAATCTACACGTTTTCCAATCGAATGGCCCTCACGCGTTGTGCACTGGCTCCCCGCACTGTATGTGTGTCAACGATTGCGACTCGATCTACACGTTTTCAAATCGAATGGCCACTCACATGTTGCATATTGAGCATTGCACGCAATATGAATTTGCTGTGTCAATCACAGCGAAAAGTACAACAAAACTGCTTGGGATACTTTTATTCTGAAGCAAAATTCCTTGCTGATAGGTATACAAATGAAAAACATGGTATGTGGTTTCAGTTCCAATGCATTTCAATCTTAAAATGACAGTCAAGGAAAAAAAAAAAAAAAAAAAAAATCCCGACCGACCGACCCCTTCAAATATTTTCACTGGAGGGCAACTCAACAATTTTTTGTTGTTGGCCTTACGCTTAAAACGCGTCCAATGATAGCACCCAGATTCAATGCATTTCCGGAGCACGCGGACCCCGGAGCACGCGGAATGCAAGCGGACCCCAAACCACTTGCCGTGCATGGCTTTGCGTTCGAAAGTGTACACTTACACAGCCTTTGTCCCGACCAATTCCACCCCAGCCACCCAATGAAAATCTTTGTACTCATCCTTAGTAATAATTGGGAACATTTTTACAGGTGTTACATTTGTTATCATTTTGGCGACATGACTTTTTCACATTTGCCATGGAGTTTTCTACCTGGTGCGCTTTGCAAGGACACACACTTCAGATGATACCAACGGGATCCAGTGCACAGTATGCCTCGTGAGCATTCCACGTACACCTCTCCCTCTTTGATGAGTCTACAGGTGCAGAAGATACTGTACGCCGTACACATGTCCCCACACCACCAATCACCACCAATCGTCGTCCATATCTATCGATTGTGGTGAAACGTTTACACATTTCATGTGATACCATCTGTGTCGTACGCACTTTTTCCTAGCACTGCACTCTATCCATTTTCTGCCTATGTCTAGTTTATAAAAGGAAACAGAAAATAACATGAATAATATGTATGATCATAATGACACCGTCATGACCAAATTTGGCGAAATAATGATCATTATGTATCATCCGGTATACTTGCATTATTATTGTGTTTGAGTAGTATAATAAAATATTACGAACTGTTTCTCTGTATAATGTTTATTTCACAAAAAATACCCATTCAATAATGCAAATTTGGCTATATATTAGCACAGCATATGCATTTTCCAGATGCTATATGCAGCTAATATAATGTTAATCATAAACCAACAATAACCTTTTTATCATTCTCGGGTTTGCAAATGCAATAACTCCCGTCATATTCTTCTGACTCGGTATCATCGTGACTGTCTGCATTGGAAATTACGTCACCGTGGTCATCATCATCACCTTCTATGTCGCTATGGGACCATTCCGAGGGACAATTGATAACTGGCCACACCGCCTTCACAACCTCAGACGAAACTGTGTAGAAATTTCCGTCGCTCTGTTATACTGGAGGAAGATGATGGGCATCCCTTTGGCTTATCATGACGGGTCTTGAGGTTGAGAATTTACAATTTTGCCAAAATTACCATACCCTCGGTTGACGTTCTAAGCATATCACCGACTTTGTTGATGCAGTCAGCTACCTTTGGTTTCACATTGTGGTGTCCAAATTTGTTCCTTATGTGAAATAGTGTACCACGTTGAGAAATACTTGTCGGATCGTAGAGCCATGTAGTCATGTATAAATGATACGAGTACAACTTTGTGAAATAAGAAGGATCTGAACGTAGGCCTATATATGTATTTCCGTTCAGGTAACCTTTATTGTAATGTTTGTCGCATTATACAAAACGTTCAAGATGTGTCACCAGTGTTGTGCGCTATATATGTTACCGGCTAGGCCAGTTATCATCAGAATACCTTTATTAGATACAAATTTGTATTTTACTGTTACTTTAATTCTTGACAGAATCTTTCTTTCAATGTCTGAAATGAAAGTATAATAGTTCCTTAACCCATTAAATTTAGCATTTCAAAATTTACTTGTATTTATTTCGTGAAATTGGCCCAAACAGGGGCGATACATCTTTAATTATACTGTTACATCTTTAATTATACCGTTACGAAAAAACACAGACGTCAAATATTTCAATAAGCAAAGACCCATCTAGTGCAGTATAAACAACATTACCTGCAACAGAATACATCGTTTGTGAAATTCCTGTGGTGTGGTTTCAATACCACACATTCTGTCCAGTGGAGATGATGACGTAGCCTGGATGTGCCTCGCATCCACCATTCTCTCAACAGAGAGCTGGTCTCCGTTACAAAGAATGGTATGAGGTGTCCCATCTGGTTTGAGGGGTACATATTCATTAAGTTGTTTCATGATCTCGATGACCCCTTTCCCTGATGACGAGTTCTCAGGAATAACGCCCATGTTGATCTGAAAAACAAATATGAAACTAACTGTAAGCTTTAAAAAGGGTTACTTGTGGGTGTAGCACTCAAGGGACACGAGGATTTGCATAGGATTGTTTCATGTGAACCGTTTTATGTCTTACCAATGTGCTCTTTTCTGCAGATTTGTCACTGTAATCGTGAAGGACATGGACATCAACAGCATTTTTGGCGATGTCTCTGAAAGAGGGGATGGTGCCGCGTGTTACATATACTCATATATGACTTCCATGTGGGCTCTTAGTTCCATCCAGTCCTCTTCTTGTGGAAGGAAGGTAGTCGGAGGTATGTCCGTCGCCATTATCATCGATGCAGGAGAATGCATGACATTGGGTGAATATTTCACTATGTTTACAGCAGCAAACGCCAGTGCCCATTGAATGTACAGGTTTGATGTGACTGAGGATTGGTGTCGTCAGTGCACAGACACCTGCACATTATTCCAGCACATTAGAAATCCTATAAAAAGATACGTAGTTACCAATGTTCTCTTGCATTATTTTTTTTTTAAATCTTAGCTTACTTGTTTCACTCTTTCTAACAACTTGTCCTTTTTAATAATTATTATTATTAAGCGAGTCATTAGTAGAACGTGTTCTTTTCCATAATACGATTTTATCCTATGAACATGAACCATCCATTATGTCCCCCAAAACAATTAAAATCCATAAGGAAATAAAAGAACATATCAAATCTAACAATAATAAACATAACTGCACTTCAAAATGATTTGCATAATATAGAAAAATGGTTATGTAAAATTTAATTACATGTTAATGTATCACTACAAGGTCAGTGAATGACAATAATTTAAATTTAATAGTAAATAATGAGCAATTAAATCAGGTTCAATATACTAAATATCTTGGTGTAACAAATTGTAATGATATGTCATGGGAACGTCATATATCTACTATTTGTAAAAAGTTGGGTCATGGTATTTATGTATTACATAATTTAAAGAACATAATTCCCCCAAAACATTTATTGATTGTATACAAGACAATAATTCAACCCCACATTGATTATTGTATAACTATATGGGGCTATGCACCTGATGTACAATTAAACAGAGTTCAACGCTTACAAAACAGAATGGCACGCTTACTGACAAATAACTACGATTGGAATATTAGTCCATATGTCCTTCTTAAAATGTTAAATATTCCTACAGTTACTCAGAGACGAATTTATTTTAATGGTATTTTAATGTATAGGTGTTTAAATGGTACAGCCCCTAATTATATGTCTGATTTTTATATCGACGGCTTCTGATTTTAAATTTTATAATACCCGTAATGTTCAAGCTAATATGTTATATGTTCCAAAACCTCGAGTGGAACTTTTTAGACAGTCTTTTCGATATGTAGGACCTTCGTATTACAACGAATTACCAAATGTAATAAAAGGGGCTGGTGATATATTAAGCTTTAAACGTTCATTAAAATATTATGTTTTAAATGTATAAAGACATCTGTATCTACATTACGTGTTTAGTTATCTGTAGTATCTATATTAAGTTCTTTTTTTCTTATTTTTATATAGGAAGAATACCGTAAGGTAAATGGCCTACCCAGGTGAAATATTTTGAAATAAATAAATAAATAAATAACAAATACAAAGCACTGAAAGAACAGTATGAGCAAACACTAAATAACATAAATACGGTGCAGCTTGTCCAGTGCATATTACCTGGTATACTGGTCATTTGTGGCTCTTCTAGGTCCATATGTGACATTGTCGTTGTGTCCTCGTTGTCATCCAAGGGTGTTGTTGCCTCGCTTTCGTCTCGGAAAAACCATAGGACTCGATCCAGTCCTCCTCAGAACCATCACGTGACTCGTCCGGGTCTTCTTGTACAGTGACATCCTCGTTTTCAATGTGCGGCGCAGGCACATGTCGAAGATGACTCTGAACAATAGAAATGATGCTCGCATTATAAAACAAACGTTCAAGTATGTACATGCTGCACCAGCAGAAATAAGAACCGGACACTGAAGACATTATTGATCTCCATCTATTACACAAAGTTTTAGTTTTTTGTTGTAATCACCTCAGTTACAGTTTTCATGTGTCTGATATCCCTGTCATATCGTTGACCATATCGGTCAATGATGCGTCTGGTGGACACTGCCCCGGTACACAATCCGGTCTTTTGGAACACATCAAGTACCTTCACATCAAGTACATTGAAAGTAATGAAAGTATGTAGCCATTAGGAAGCAGTCGATAAATATGGCTTGAATTATGTGTGCTGTAATGATATTGAATGCTGAAATTATCACACTTCATAACTTTGATGTGCTGCCCCCACTGAGGGGGTAGGGGCGGTGCGGAAGAATCACGCACGAGGTTAATAGCATTAAATTAAGATGAATCCATTTGACAAACTGATAAACAAACCTTGCTAACACAATAATATTTTGCAAACTGTCACTGAAGTCATTCATTAACCAAATTGTGGTACTTACTGTACTGCTACACCCGTTCTTATACAGTGACATCCCCACCAAGCTGGGTATGAGCTTGAACTTCAGCGGACGTCTCATTTTTGTCACCATGGACAACACCAAACCCATGCCAGGCACGAGACAGCTGAGTTTGTCTGCACGGGTGCTGCAAAAAAAGTTAACAGTTTGTGTTGAAACTTAGATTTATACTGATTGTTAGTAACAGTTATCCATCGGCGAAAAAGTCAATAATTGTAAACAATTATTGTAGATGTTTTACTGGTATATTCGTTGAACATAAATGGGCATGTTATAGAGTTAACGGAGTATATAGAAACACATTGATGCACAATGTATTCCTGTATAACTGTGTACACTAACACTGCACATTTTCATTGTTGGACAGTTATCTTTTTGAAACAATAACAATTGCCTCTTCGGTATATATATATATTTTTTAATAACATGATTTTTATTGTATATGTTACATGCATTAAACATATTATAAAACACAAGTTTGAGGGGATATTTAATATAATTAATTTTGTTCTTTTATTACGAGGTTGTACAAACTGTCCTTAAGTACCACTCGGATTTTCTCCTACGCGTACGTAGCCCAGTTAAATATGTTTCAGAAATAAGTACCTCCAATGCCGTTTACAATCACACTTTATTCGACTTCGACTTCGACTTCGACTTCTTCAACAAAAAGTGTAATAACCATATATAATTAAAATATGGTTTTACATGTACCGTACCTCACCTTATACGCTTGTTCCTTGCATGTCAAACTACCGTCTAAAGTAGCACATAAGATGGGAAGTGCCTGTCGCAGTTCCTGCATGATGGGATGCCAGCAGAAACCTTCTGCACCTTCACGCGTCAGCTTCCCTGAACAAATAGAATGCTGCTTGGCAAGCGAAGACATTTCTTGTCGTGCTTGATCATCTCGGTCAGTTGCTTTTTTTGCAGTTGGTATTTTTTGCAGTTGGTATTTTCTTCATAGCCATAATTACTGCACGTAATATTTTGCAAAACTACCGGTATAAGATGTACAAAAACATATGTTAAAGATATCGCCCAAGGTCAGCTCAACAGACACAAAGCTTTAATAGTTTAAAAGTTTAAATAACTGACGAATGTGGAGAGATAATATTGTTATTTAACGAACACAAAGAAAATATGCAATTATGTTGAAAACTGTATAAAATGTATAAAAACTGTATAAAAAACGCGCCTAATACGCCCTTGTAGAAACTGAAAAGCATATTAATACAATTAGGTGTTATTTTACTTGTAGTTGTCATTGACGGATTTTTTCTTTCAATATCTCAATTGAAATCTTACAACTTCTTAACCCCAAAAAACATTTGCTTATATTTTTGTTAACGTCAATTCGAGCCAACCCCGAGTGACATATCGTTGAACAAAAGTACTGTTATAAGCAACGTTATAGCCATACATGAAGTATGTCAACCTGCCCTCACCACATTCAGGTGTACAGTTGCGGCAATTTGTAAGGGTTACGATTGGGCGAGGAGGAAGGGTAGGATTCTGACCCCTGACCGACCCCTTCTCCAAAAATAATTCCAAACCTTTATTGTAATATAAAATATTCGGATTATTACTTTTCGTGTAATACCGGTACTTTTTCTATCGTGGGAAATCATGTAACTTTCGATGTTTAGGAATTGTGTCATGATATAACCTTCATGATTAACATTGTAAGAGGTAAATATATGAGTACGGTTTTTTTTCCTAATAACATGTTTGAATAGGCTAATGGTTACTGTCTATATAAACATAAAAGCAAAACAAACAAACAAAGCAACAATAAACATTACATTGGATAACAATTGTAATAATGAGTACTGACTGTGTTTGCTATAGTAGTAGTAGGGAAAGTACAGGGTAAACATTGCAATTACCCTCCTCACACCTACCTCAATATTTAAGGGAAAATGTGCTCACGAATCTTAATCATAATGCTAAGATCGTGGGCTTATAAATTTCGGTCAGTTGTGTTGGGGAAAAAGAGAGAGGGGGGTCACTAACTGAAGTGGTGGTGGTAGCTGGATACGGACTTCGATGACGCCGTCTTTTGGAAGTAAGTTCATTATTGCTATGAGATGATATTAATCTGCCGATGTAACCTATAAAAAAGGCATTGTCGGATCGGGGGGGGGGGGCTAAGGGGGGCTGTAGCCCCCCTAAAATCGTTAACAAAAAATAATAAAAAAAACAGAATCAGATACAAACGGTAAGGTATCCCCCTCATGTTTCTCCTCATTGTGCTTTGTTTTCCTCTCCCTTTGATTATTTCATTGTAATTTTTGTAGTACTGAAAAATCGTTCTTGATTCTCAGCCCCCCCTAAAAATATTCTGAAAGGGGTAACATTTGTTGTAAAAATGGGTTTCAGGGCAGGTCCTCGTCCATTATGTATCTTAATTCAGAATAGTAAAATAGTGGCAAATGCATGACTTTGGTTTCAATCGTGGTCACAAATGTGTTAAGTATATATTCATACTATGAAATAAAAACGTAATATTGAAAGTACATGTCATATGTGTGAGTTGACAATGTATATTATATCTCAATTTTTAATACAGCAGTTCTTGTAATGGCACAACTTGTTTATTCAGGGGGAACCATCCAACTTCCAACCAACCAACTTACTTCCAACCAACCAAACCGATTGGTAGTTGATATTTGGAGCTATCATTCATTCCATACATACACACGTGTGGCTCATTTATTATATACAAATTAAATGTCTGGTTTATTTCATATGTCACGAATGGTTTGCTCGCATCGTTAAATGTAGGCATTTTCACCAATGTGCTAATATACAAAATTCGTACAAAATTATCCATACTTTATAATTGCTCTAGACAGTTCAGACCATCTGATTTGACAAAAAGACGTGGCTTATCATAGACCAAATATGAAATCTGTCTCTGCGAGTACTTAAATCAGAGCAGCACGTATGCGGCAGGTGTTCGCCACCTGTTTTGGGGGAGACGCGCGATGTGGATTTCAACCAATCACAGTGAGGTAAATTCTTTCGCATCATGCGTCCGACTAATATACACGTACTCTAAAAGTGTTACTTTGAAAGTGATTCGTGTGTCCCCAAAACATACATTTGTCCAATTATAAATGGCTTTAATCATCAAAAATTTAACACGAACCCATTATCAATGGGAATTAATGGGAATAACAGAAATAAATTGTAGCACCTTTGTTGGGGCCTTCGGCTCGGTCCTTTGGGGATTTTCAACAAAAGAAGGGGGCCATGCATGACCCCTAACAAACTTTTGGTACTGGCCACACCAATGCATCCACTCTACTGTCATGCTTTCATGTTTTCACCACTAAATGCATGTTGCTTTTTCATTAGTTTAATTAAAGGGTTATAATATACAGTGTTCATATTAAAGTATTGTCTTCAACAACTGCAATAAATATGGTATAGATATACAAACATTTAGAAATACATACCTGACTCTTTCACACACCTTTCAATTGTGTTCTCAGCTGTTGTACAGTTGCGCCTGCAAGTCATTATTTTTTTATGGAATTGAAACAAACGCCACCCACATATGTAGCAATTTTCCGGGGCCACATTAATTTGGATATGGAATATTTCCTCTAAGCAATTACTCAGCAACCCATACTTGTCATCATTTCTGTTAATGGTGTATTTGTAGGTACGTCCTTTGTAGACCGGGTGTGGTCCTACACACATAAAGCACAAGTCGTCCGCCATCTTCAAAAGTGGGTTGAATCGAAATTCCATATAATTCTACATGACACTGCAAAGGACTGTATGTGGAATGACAAATGATAATGGTTCCAAAGAAAATCTTAATTCCATCAATTGAAGAGCGCATTTCTGCCATGGAACATATTAAATGAAACTGAAACAGCCATAGGTTTGTATTGAAAAAGTTGTCAACACGAATTAACATAATTATGGAAGGTTGAGTCGGGCAGGGGCGCTGTTTGCCGCTCCACTCCAGTAATTGCACCAACAAACAACAAAACAATTATAATAGCAATGTATCACATAATATACAAAGTATAATTATTCGATTTTATGAATAATTTATCAATAGACTTTTGTACATGCATTGAATACATATAATATAAATAGTTTAGAAAATAATGTTAACATTAGGGAAAGTAGGGAAGCTATATGAGTCTTGTTTACTCTTCTCCTTCCCCAGAAAAAAAAATTACAATTTACTTTACTATTACAGTTACAAAATGGACAAACAAAAACTTGACAGTGTGTACCACTTGAATACGATGTTTATAATTTCTAAATTGCTTTCGGTTCACTTAATGCAAATAGGAGTTTAAGATTGTCTGTTTTAATTTCTTGTAGAATAACGAAAGAGAACGGGGTAGCTTTATTATATTATCGAATTTGTTCCAAAATAATGCACCTTGCTGTGTTGAACTCTATTTTTAGTACGAAGTTCTATTATAGTCCATATACAAATTTGACAAATAAAAGCCAAAATAACACAAAGGCCAAACATACATACCAACAAAAAATAGGTTTGTGTAACACAAAACTAAACCAAAACCAAATGTGTGTATTCCTCAAATTGAACTCAACACTTTAATTCTGCTTAATTTTTCTTCAACAACAGTAATGAATGATAATTATGAAAAATTCAAACAGTTACAAATGTAATCAACAGTGCAAAGATAATGATGATGAGCGCTCAATATAAAACAATAAAGTAGATCTACATGTAAATATGAAATGACCAGGATCCTGGATTTTTGTTCAGTATATCTCACTGTCCATGCTACACGACAGTTCGAAAAGGATATTCAGTATCCAACACTTCAGATGTTCAGAGTTCAAATGTTCTTGTCACCATGGAGGAAGGATGTTGTCACCAAGCAGAAATACCGCTAGGCTACGGCATGACGGTGATCCTTGTAGATATGACGAAGTCTCACCTCAGTTGTCAAACTCTCTTTCACCACTGCATCTAGGTTTGGGACTGCCTTGAATATGCCTCACACACCACAAAACTCGTCCAGCGTACTTTAGGCCGAGAGCTGAGAGCAATTCAATATGGCACCTACTTATTGAAAACAATTATGGCCACTATCCCACACCTATAGAACAATTTGAAACCCCTCCCCCTTTTTTATAATTATAAGAACACACATAAATTATATGATCAATGTTAGACTTACTGGAGAGACTCACCAACATCTTATGTGCCATATACAATATAATTGCTGATTTAAAACTGAAACAATAATTCAACTGTTTTGTGATTTTTGACCCTTAAAATATGATTTTGGGTCCATTTTTCTTTCATCGATTTTGTTTTCCAAGATCAAAACATGGATTCTCCCATCCGTACATTCTCGCTCCAGCCGTGGTCACTGGAGGGCGCAATTCCTCTGGAGCCCCAGCAGCATTTTTCGTAGTTTTCAGTTGGCTTGCCCACCGCGACATAATAAAACCCAGGGAAATGCGCAAGGTATAGAAAATTAATCGTAGGTAAATCCAATCAACTGCAAATATCGTCTTTCGCCATATCCAAAGTAACTTGAATGTTGTTTTCATGTGATATGTCTACCAATATTTAACTCCCATTGAATTGGATGTCCCCAGCATCTTGGTTATTTGATAAGAAATAATTAATACGAACTTGCATGCCGTACATTTCTATATTTTGTATATTTGTATTTGAAAAATATGCTCTTGATTCAATTGCTTTAGAACAGGTCTTTCTGTAAATGGTTATGCGTAAACTGAAAAGTATAGGGTCAGATTTGACCAGGAAAAAGTTGTTCGCATTCTTGGTCAGATTTCAGACTATGTTGGTTCATTCTGACTTGAAGGTCCGGGTCAAATAATATGATCAGGATTGATGAATTGTTCTCAATCTCTGACCAAATTTAATTAAATTAAATTAATTTTATTAAATTTTTTTATTTTTTATTTTTTTTATTTTTTTGGTATTCTACTTTTTGTAATACTGAATTACAATAAACCAACCTCCAAATAAAATCAAACCAAGCCAAGTCACCTGCTCAATGCAAAAAGGTCCTTGAACTGACAGAATCCTACACAGAAACAAATGGCCTTAACCTATTAATGTGAACCAACACCACGACGTTGCAGACGAAAATGTTGGACCTTTTGTTTTGAGCTATATGCCTATGGCTGCAGTACCATTATAATACTGAGCCGATGAATTCACATGATACATAGTATTGACTTTAAAAGAGCGTAATTATAAACCTTTTAAATTTATACCACTTTCTAGATAAATAGCAGGGTAGTAATTGTCAGAAACATTATGTGGAATCGACATTAAAAAAAAGTAATTACTGTTGTAAATTGGAAATTTAAATGACATGTAATAAAAAAATTCTACAAAAAACATGGGTTTGTCCAGCAGCATTTTCGTGGTATTCAATTGGCTTACCTCTTACCACCATATTTACCACTGTTAATAAAACCCAGAGGAATTAACAATGAGAAAGTGAATAGTACTGCACCTGTGTAGCCAAAACTATCTCAGCCTTGTGGAATGGAGCGAGCATAATTGCAGTGAGGAAGGTGGCCGGGCTAAATTGCGTCCATTTGTCCTTGTTGCATAAACTTTTATAATAATAATAATAATAATAATAATAAAGATTTTTAGCGCGCACATATCCACCCTGATGGGCGCTCAAGGCGCGGAAACAAAGAAAAACATGAATACAAACAATATACAATGATAGCATAGGGGGAAAAATTATGTACCGAGATACATGTACCTACAATGCAATTACAAATATACATCATCTTTGAGTTTTAAGCATCGACTTAAATCTGGTTATACTATGACAAGATTTGAGTTTAGTTGGAAGATGATTCCAGAGTCTCGGAGCTGCGACAGAAAACGACCTATCACCCCAGTTCCGTTTTGAAGTTGGTTCCTTTAGGAGTGACATGTTGCTGGAGCGTAAATTGCGTGATGGAGTGTAGACTTTAAGCAGTTAAGAAATATAAATTGGAGCAATGTTATTAAAAGATTTGTGAACAATTAGCATAAGTTTAAAAACAATTCTCTGTGAAACAGGAAGCCAGTGCAGTTCTTTCAAGATTGGCGTGATATGGCATGACTTTCTGGACAAAGTCACAACACGAGCGGCTGTGTTTTGTATGTGCTGAAGACGAGATATTTGATTATGCGGGAGACCGTAAAGGAGAGCATTCCCGTTATCGGGTCCATTTTTCTTTCATCGATTTTGTTTTCCAAGATCAAAACATGGATTCTCCCATCCGTACATTCTCGCTCCAGCCGTGGTCACTGGAGGGCGCAATTCCTCTGGAGCCCCAGCAGCATTTTTCGTAGTTTTCAGTTGGCTTGCCCACCGCGACATAATAAAACCCAGGGAAATGCGCAAGGTATAGAAAATTAATCGTAGGTAAATCCAATCAACTGCAAATATCGTCTTTCGCCATATCCAAAGTAACTTGAATGTTGTTTTCATGTGATATGTCTACCAATATTTAACTCCCATTGAATTGGATGTCCCCAGCATCTTGGTTATTTGATAAGAAATAATTAATACGAACTTGCATGCCGTACATTTCTATATTTTGTATATTTGTATTTGAAAAATATGCTCTTGATTCAATTGCTTTAGAACAGGTCTTTCTGTAAATGGTTATGCGTAAACTGAAAAGTATAGGGTCAGATTTGACCAGGAAAAAGTTGTTCGCATTCTTGGTCAGATTTCAGACTATGTTGGTTCATTCTGACTTGAAGGTCCGGGTCAAATAATATGATCAGGATTGATGAATTGTTCTCAATCTCTGACCAAATTTAATTAAATTAAATTAATTTTATTAAATTTTTTTATTTTTTATTTTTTTTATTTTTTTGGTATTCTACTTTTTGTAATACTGAATTACAATAAACCAACCTCCAAATAAAATCAAACCAAGCCAAGTCACCTGCTCAATGCAAAAAGGTCCTTGAACTGACAGAATCCTACACAGAAACAAATGGCCTTAACCTATTAATGTGAACCAACACCACGACGTTGCAGACGAAAATGTTGGACCTTTTGTTTTGAGCTATATGCCTATGGCTGCAGTACCATTATAATACTGAGCCGATGAATTCACATGATACATAGTATTGACTTTAAAAGAGCGTAATTATAAACCTTTTAAATTTATACCACTTTCTAGATAAATAGCAGGGTAGTAATTGTCAGAAACATTATGTGGAATCGACATTTAAAAAAAGTAATTACTGTTGTAAATTGGAAATTTAAATGACATGTAATAAAAAAATTCTACAAAAAACATGGGTTTGTCCAGCAGCATTTTCGTGGTATTCAATTGGCTTACCTCTTACCACCATATTTACCACTGTTAATAAAACCCAGAGGAATTAACAATGAGAAAGTGAATAGTACTGCACCTGTGTAGCCAAAACTATCTCAGCCTTGTGGAATGGAGCGAGCATAATTGCAGTGAGGAAGGTGGCCGGGCTAAATTGCGTCCATTTGTCCTTGTTGCATAAACTTTTATAATAATAATAATAATAATAAAGATTTTTAGCGCGCACATATCCACCCTGATGGGCGCTCAAGGCGCGGAAACAAAGAAAAACATGAATACAAACAATATACAATGATAGCATAGGGGGAAAAATTATGTACCGAGATACATGTACCTACAATGCAATTACAAATATACATCATCTTTGAGTTTTAAGCATCGACTTAAATCTGGTTATACTATGACAAGATTTGAGTTTAGTTGGAAGATGATTCCAGAGTCTCGGAGCTGCGACAGAAAACGACCTATCACCCCAGTTCCGTTTTGAAGTTGGTTCCTTTAGGAGTGACATGTTGCTGGAGCGTAAATTGCGTGATGGAGTGTAGACTTTAAGCAGTTAAGAAATATAAATTGGAGCAATGTTATTAAAAGATTTGTGAACAATTAGCATAAGTTTAAAAACAATTCTCTGTGAAACAGGAAGCCAGTGCAGTTCTTTCAAGATTGGCGTGATATGGCATGACTTTCTGGACAAAGTCACAACACGAGCGGCTGTGTTTTGTATGTGCTGAAGACGAGATATTTGATTATGCGGGAGACCGTAAAGGAGAGCATTCCCGTTATCGAGCCGTGATGTGACAAACGCATGTATAATTTGTTCAGCAGCACTTTTATTCAAGTATTTCCTAATTCGGCTTGTATTTCTGATATGAAATGATGATATGCGAACAATGTTGGAGATATGTGGTTTTAAAGTCATTGTCGAGTCAAATATAACACCCAAATTACGTGCTTGTAATGAGGGGGTTATCTGCGATTCACCAATTGTGATAAATGGAAGAGAAACTTTAGACAATTGCTGACGTGATCCAAATAGAACAAATTCTATTTTTTCATCGTTCAATTTCAGGAAGTTTTGTCTCATCCAACTTTAAATCTCTTGAATACATTTCTCAAGTGTTTTAATGCAGGAATCGGCAGGTTCTTGAGAAGATTTAAAAGTAATGTAAAACTAAAACGTCAACATAAAAATATAATCATATACCATTTTCTAGATAAATAGAAGGGTAGCAATCATCTGTGTCCATGAAACCATGCTTTTTTCTATTATAAATGTATGATTATATGGAAGCATTAACCAAGCAGGGAATTACTATTGCAAATTGCCTAGCGGGATATAAATTGAAATGACTACTAATAAAAAATAGGGTAACGCTAGAAAATATCTTTCGATCCCTGCCATATCCAATAAAGGTTGTTTTCGTGTCACTTGCGTACCAAGAGTGAATTTTATTCAGCCAGTTTTCATGAAACTTCATGGGTATGTTCAGTTCAACATTTTTTAAACGTTCTTCCTCATGTTTAATCATTTCTTTAATTTTCATCCGTTGGCCATGAAACTTGATGATGTGATGCCGCAAGAGGGCACTATAACCAAAATATGAATTTTTATAAGTGTACCAAAAATACAATAAATACAGATATAATCACATCCATAGTACTATTTAGGTCATACATTCATGTCTTGAGCCAAAGATATGGCCAAGATGAACAATAAATCATGAAAATGGCAAAGACATTACTTATTGTATTTTAACGTAATGACATCCCATATTGGATTCATATAATGCATTGGAAGGGGTCACTGAATCTTTTCCAATTCAGCATTTGTAAGTTGACAACAAATCCCAAAACACATTAGTTGTCTTACAGTTTCAAAAATGTCATATTTACCACGAAATGGAAATTCAGTTGGACCTGTTCAAAATAAACAGTTGCCATGTGAACGATGGCATGAACACCCATTATCGTTGATTTTGGTATTAGGGGGTCCAATAATAATAGTTCAGAGAAGTCAGAAAATTTGAGCATGATCGGTGAAAGCATTCTTGAGATATTTTACAAAAATTATCATAGGGGTGGGGGAATTGTGCTTCCCCTGGCTTGATTGGGTTAATTAATAATCTAATCTTACTTAAAATAATGAAAACACTTCAGAAATATATCAAGGGATGTCCAATCCAACATCAACGTAACTCAAAGTAAGTTTCATTTAAATTGTTGATCATTAGTATTGCAGGGCTACAGGGGTATTAAATTATACAAAGGTACACCAGGTTTTTCGAGTACTCATTGTGTTGGAATTTTCACAGGTTATCATGATATTTGGCTAAAAAGGGGGGTTGAATTGGATCCAAGAGTTAACCAGATACCAATGTTATACCTTCTCTTTAAACCAACATTTGAATATAATTAGTTTTATTATTTCATTTCGATGAAGCAAAGCTGCACATATTCATGGAAAAAGAAACCGTAAATTAGCGGACAACATCCTACTATAGACATCGTGTGACAGACAGATCTTTGATTGTTATTTTTATTTTAAAACTTTATGTACATAAATATATATTCCACGATTGACTGTAAATGTTATAATCCATGAACCGAAAGATGACGCAGTGCTGCATATAATATAGGCATTATTCATGCTCAAGCAACATGGACGAAGCTTTGACCTCCAGCTATTTTTGTTGTATAATCAAATGAGCAGGCATGATTTTCACAAATTTTGAATCTTATGAGATTTCTCTGGTGGCAACTTTTACTGGTCATATGATAAGTAAATAATATGTGAACTTTTCTGACAGCCTCCTTTTTCAGGTGAATTGATGATGATGTTCTGAAACTAATTATTTCATCAGTTAACATTTTCTGAAACATGAGAAAGCACAAATCAACAGAAGCCGGTTGTATTTTGTAATCTCATACAGTTATGCATCACACCATAAATACCACATTTATATATTAAAAGAATTTCATTAACGATGATAGGAAGAATATCAAAGAATTGAGATTATATAGGTAACGACAAATCCATGATCTTTTATACTTTTCTTTTTACTATAATACATTTTCCTTGTTAAAAAAACTGTTTTCTGAATTTACGACGAAAGGGTTCGGACAATATTGTTTTTGGCAATTTTTGTTTACCTTGGGTAAAATAAAGCTTAGGGTTGTTTAGATACCTTATGACATAAATTATCCACAAAATACATTTTTTTAAGTTAAATTTGTGATAGGCTAGTTGCTTTATAGAGCCCCACTGTGAAGAATATTCAGTATGAAATAACAAACATTGGCTGTTTGAAAAGAACATCTTTGCTTCTTAAAGGAGAGTGTTATTTGCTTGAAGATGAGTAAACCAAATACAATTTATAAACATTTTCCCTCTACATAGTGCTTTGTTTTTTGGTGTTTTCTTTTATTGGTGGTAGGGCAACCAGCATGCTAATTATGTGCCAGTTTGTACATTTTACTATGACCTTAATTAACCCTTCTGTGACTGCAAGGGTCAAAATCAGTCAAAATTTAGATATACTTGCCAAGGTATATCATAGGGTATATCTAGTGCATACGTGTATTAAGTACATGTACAGGTCGAGAGTCGGCCGTTTTTGACTGGTAAAAGCATTGTTTTGTATTGTTGAGGGTAGTCAAAATGACAGTAAAAACCAGTCAAAATGTCCCTGTGTGCACATTTGGGTCAACAGTCAAAACAGTCAGTTGACTGGTTTTGACTACTCTAGCTATAGTTAAGTTCAGATGAAGTAGGAAGGTTAAGAATAGGAAAAGGTGAAGGTGATTGGCTGATATTTAAGCACCACTGACTGCCATTCTTTCCAGCAAAGGTTATTATGATCATGATTGAACAGGACAAGAATAACCTTAGGACGAAACTTACTGTATTATACTTTACGAAAGAACACTATAGTTGCGCTGTAATTTTATCCGTGTTGTGCAAACATTGTTTTCACATACCCCCGGTACGTCTTGACACAAGAGCGTCTTCTATCTTTCAGTGTTGCTACAAAGGTCGGCAGGGACATTTAGATTTAGTTTTATTGTATGCCCGGGTCTACCAGTTAACACATGGTTTAGCTCCACACGGATACAACAAGATCGTCAAATTATGATAAATCGTTTCCTTCCTAACCTATTTACTTGGTTTTTCATTCCTACTATTGTGAATACTGAACGTTGAAGTCGAACACGGGAGGCCTCAGGGTGAGCGATAATTAATTAAATCAAATCCTTAGGCCTATAGGTGTTGGGGAAGAGGTCGTCTACTGTAGCTTTTGGTGCTTTGTTCAAATTCCTAAAAGAGCCTAAAAAATAATGTCTGCAAACATGTATCAGTCCTAGCGACTAATTTGATGAACTGTTTGTTATTATCATAGTGATCTGTCAGGCTTTTGTACCAGAGCCGACGGGTTTATGTGCATGTAGTCCAATGTTGCTTATTATTGTATGCCCGGCCAAATAGCCAACTTATTTCAGCCTGCATCACTCAATACTCAATATAACATGAAGCTTTTCCTTCCTTACATTCCATTCAAGTAGGCTACTAGGGGAGGATGATATTAAATTAAACTTAATCCTAACAAATATTTGTGTTAGGGTCATCTAATTGGAACTTGTTGTACTTAAATTGTTCAATTTTCAAATATATTCTGGAAAAGAATTAATAGTCAACAATCTGTGAATTTTTATTCAGATATTTTCTTTAAACAAAACGTACATCATGATGTCAATGGCGATATTGGGAAAATTGTGTTTTATGTTACTGAAATCAAGGCGGACATGTTTAAGGAGTATTGCAGCGGCAGTTTCAGTCCTATTTTTGTTCCATCTATAATTTTAGATTTACCTATAGTTCTAGTTCTACCTAAAGTTCTATTTCCCCCTGTAGTTCCCCCATAAGTTATAGCTCTATATATAGTTGTAGTTCTGCCAATAGTTGTAGCTCTTAACCATTGGTGTGTTATATCAGAGCGGTGTAGTGTATCGGACTTGTGTTCTGATGACCTGTTCTGATGAGTCGTTAGAATTTGGGTTCGAATCCCACATGCGACCATGGTACTTGTGTTCTTGAGCAAGATACTGTCATTGCTTCTCTTTACCCAGTAGTATAAATGGCCATGGATTAGGTGAGAGGTTGTTCTATGCCAGAGTTCTATGCCAGAGTGAGGATATAAGCGCTCTGTTCCTTCTCAGCTGTCTTTCCCCTTCCCCCTTCGTCCCCCTTCGTTTCGCCTTTCATTTCATCACTCTTCAGCCTATTCCAAACCCCAGGAATGGGTTTATATACTTGTGAGGTACCCATCTGCAGCAGTTACATCTGTTTCAAGTCACTGCATCTCTTCTTGTATGTATTCTTGTTGCAGTCTCTACCCCAGGAGTGTTTCAGACGGGAGAATGGGTCTGGACGTGAACATCCTTTACCCATCATAATCCAATCGTGCGTGCAGTTTCTGTTTTTGTCTCCTTGGACCATAATGTGCATTAGACCTGGATACCCTGTAGCTTTCACTCTGTATACATCACTAACAGAGAACATTATTGCATATCATGGCATTAATAGCATGCTATATGCCGATGATACGCAAATATATGTCTCTTTGAAGCAATCAGAGCATCAAGAGATCATTTCAGAGCATCAAGATATCATTTCAGAGCATCAAGAGATCATTTCCAGGTTGGAGAATTGTGTGAGGGACATCAAGATGTGGTCAATGTCAAATTATTTGAAGTTGAATGAGAATAAAACAGAAATTCTTCATATCACATCTCGTTTCCGCTCTAGGATCCCTGTGCAGTCCCTGAGGATTGATGGTTTAACAGTTGACCCAGTCGATAAAGCTAGGAATCTTGGTGTTGTGTTTGATGCGCATTTCACTTTGGATAATTTCTGCATGTTTTGGTTTACACAAGCATGGTAAAATTCGTCAATTTTTTAACAAAGAGACGATAGAAAACTTAGTTCATTCATTTGTCTGTGACGCGTTCAAATAAATATGTATCCATAACTCCGGTATTACATAGCCTTCATTGGCTGCCTATTCGATCTCGCATAAATATTATTGTTAACATTCTACTGTCGCCACGGACTAGCTCCTGCATACCTAACAGATTTGATTAGAGAATATAGGCCGACACGAAATCTTAGGTCAGCTGATAGATATCTTTTGATTACCCCTTTTGTTAAAACTAGGTCCTACGGTGAACGTAGTTTTGCGTATGCTGCTCCTGAACTGTGGAACAACATCCCTGATGTAATTAAGAGTTCAAACACTATCAATAAATTTAAATCCCAGGTTAAAACATACTTGTTTAATAGTAAATGTGGGTTCATTGTAGTCGGTTATTGTAAAATCTTGTCATATGATTTTGAGAGTCAGTTGGGATGTGTAATTTTAAGCGCTATTTTAAGTTATTATGCGCTATATAAGAACTGTTCATTATTATTATTATTACCATTTCTTCTGGAAGGGACGCCTATCTCCAGATCCAAGACGATCAGGTGTTGGATTCGCCATCCGGTGTTCACTCGTCCAGCGCTTGGAAAGATTATCCAAAGGAATCAGTGATCGTGTCCCTCTCATCTGCTCTCCAGATGATGTAAAAGACGCATTCTATGAGGAACTTTACCGAGTCATAAAAATGTACTGTACAAAAGAAAGACAAGCTCCTGCTTATTGGGGACTTCAGTGCACGTGTAGGGAAAAACTATCTTGCCTGTAAGAACGTGCTGTCTTGCCTAGGAGAACGGTGTTGGCAAAGAAAACAGGAATGACACTCTCCTCCTCACAATGTGCTCTGAACACCAAGTCCTCATCAGTAAAACAACCTTCCAGCAAACAAATAAGTACAAAACCATTTTCCACGACCACAAGGAAATCCTTGAGCACTGGGTAGAGCATTTTTATACCATACTCAACAAACCCTCTGCAATCTCGCAAGCCATCATTGATAACATCAAGGAGCTACTAGTCTGCCCTTCTGTGGCTGATTCTCCGTCAGATGCAGAGATCTGCACTGCTAATAAGAAACTGTTCAATGGTAAGGCGTCTGATTCTGGCGGAATACCCTCGAGGTTCTAAAGCATGATGGTTCTACGCTCCTTCGTAGTCTCGTTAAACTCTTTCGCCAGTGCTGGAGCCAAGAAGCATGTTCCACAAGATTTGAAAGAAGCTAACATCGTTTATCTATACAAACATCAATCATTGTGGAATCTCTATATTATCTGTTACAGGAAAGGTTTTGGCCAGAATACTCATTAACCATCTAGTCGTCAACATAGCCGAAGAAATCCTTTCGGATAGTCAGTGTGGCTTTCGTGCCAGATATACATGATCTCAGCTCGGCAGGTACAAGAAAAATACAGTGAACAATATATTGACCTGTACATGGTGTTCATCGATCTTACAAAAGGCCTTTGACACTGTGAATCGGGATGGGCTTTAGAAAGTTCTGCAGAAAAGGATTTTTACGAAGGAATGACGGCTCACGTGATTGAAAATGGTGGAGTCTCGGACGATTTCCCTGTGACCAACGGAGCGAAACAAGGCTGTGTCTTGGCCCCAACACTTTTCAGCATTCTGTTTGCTGTCATGCACTATGGTTAACAACGCTTTTATTCACTCCAACCAATGGGTCATGGTTCAATTCCGACGACACATCCAGCAACTGGAAAGTTTCCATGTGCGATGTCTTCGCCTCATCTGCTGCATAATGATGGTTGCAAAAGATCCCAAACACAGAGGTCCAACTGTGGACATGTATATAAATGGGTACCTGTGAGGGTAGCGTTTGATTAGCCCTGAAGCGCCAAACAAGGTTGGTTGGACATAATGATTTGTATACTCCCCATGCATGGAACTGAGAAAGATTGTAGGAATGATACTGGCCCAGTGACCAGGGGAAATAATGTGAAGTGCATTTGGATATTAGCTATGTGTATGAGTAATATTTGTAGCTTTGCATGATGTAAAGGATAAGTAAAGACTGTTTGCGGTGACACCATGTGAAATTCTCAAATTGAGTAGTAATTAGTTCTAACCTCAAGTTCTTTTCAGAATTAATTACTAACTCAATTTGAGAATTTCACATGGTGTCACCGCAAACAGTCTTTACCTATGTGTATGGCTATATATTTATTTATAGTTACAGTTACCTTTAGTTGTAGTTCTGCCTATAGTTGAACCCCAGCTGTAGTTTTACCTATAGTTTTTGTTTTACCAATATTTGTGTTTATAGATATATAATTTGTACTTGTAACTACAAGTACAAAGCCAGATTCTGCCCATACTGATGTTGAATATCTTCTTCGATGATGTTGGGATGATTATCAAGACCCAAGCTATTAGCAATTAAATGAAATCCACTTTAATACCATTATCTTATAACGCACATTTTCATTTATTTCCGTAAACTTGATCCTCGACTACTCTGTGCAAGAAAAAAATACATCATTATTAGTGTTCCCAGTTAATTGTGTAACACTTTTAATTATTATCTTTACTAGGTAAGGATGAACTACCTCTACCTTTGCCAACTTATATTACATGGACAATGTGTTCTCTTGATATTTTAGTCTCCATCATATCTTCAATGTTGTTTCCATGGAGGCTTGGGCGATTCCAGAAATGTTGAAATCGCAATTCAGTCCAGAATCGCATGTAATTCAATGCGGAATCATTTTAAACTTTTGGAACAAAATGTCTATTGAACAACTTTTTTTAACTGCGGCTGGAGTTCCTCATTCCAAATAGAACACAGAAACACATGTCAGGGGTACTCGATTCTTAAAAAAAGAATCATGGTTCAGATTATCAAGACCCAATTCACCTACCAGTCACCAGTAACAAGCGGGGATGGTGATACGTTTTGGTCACAGTATAAGTAGACTGGTGATATATTCACGCTATCACATGATACATCAGCATCGCTTAATAGCGATGATGGCCAAGACGACTTGACCGGCTGGTGTCACATTCCCTGCTTATTACTGATGACTGGTAATTCAATCGGGTGTTCTTTCGTTGGAATCAGATAGAATCGATCCAAACCCAGATTCGTTTCATACATGAAATTGCAGAAGCCTGTTTCCTTACCTTGTCTGTAGGTCTTATAATTTACATTTATTAAAAATAAGGTTAAGATTGATATTTGAATACAAAATAATTACTGTCAACTTGGCATTTTTATTTAGCAATAATAGTCAAAACGCAAAAGAAATTGATTGATATAATAGTACTTTAAATGTTTTGTACTGACACAATGTTTTGTACTGACATTTTCCCTTACCCCGACTGTGCACAACTGTGCACAACTGTGCACAACTGTGCACAACTGTGCACAACTGTGCACAACTGTGCACAACTGTGCACAACTGTGCACAACTGTGCACAACTGTGCACAACTGTGCACAACTGTGCACAACTGTGCACAATCAACTGTGCACAACTGTGCACAACTGTGCACAACTGTGCACAACTGTGCACAACTGTGCACAACTGTGCACAACTGTGCACAACTGTGCACAACTGTGCACAACTGTGCACAACTGTGCACAACTGTGCACAACTGTGCACAACTGTGCACAACTGCCAAAACTACAACTGTTTCACATTACAAAACTCTAGCCTACTCTATTGATATTCCATAAAAAACACATAATTATTACCAGAAATATTACCTACATGAAGTGTGCCAGCCTGCTATAATTCTTACTATGGCATTGTATTCCAAATGCGCACACGCACAACGAGCATGGTTACGAGTGTTGCTACACTGCACGGCCTGCCGTAAGGCATCATCATGGCATTAGACGCGCGAAGCTAGTTCCTAGAATGTAATCTTTAAACTAGACGCAGACGAAACATCAGCTGTGGGGCGAACATTGATCTTCATTATCATGTTGGTGTGACGTAATTCCAATATAAACCACGCCCACTTTTCGCACATGCTGGCAACAACGATCATCAGAAGCCCATTGAAAATGCATTAACCACCTTTTCTTTAAGGATTTACGAACGAAATTAGAACGCTCTGGACTTGCCTCTAATAGTCTGTGGGCTTATCGTCGAAAAAAGTCCCCCATATGCAACTTCGGGTACAATCTTTGAAAATTTCATGGATTATTCTTCAAACCATAAAGAATCCAAATCAACTTCATGCCATTTTTTTCTATCACCGGAATGATGTTTTTTGAGGCATTTTTCGAACTAAAACGCAGACAACGAAACGAAAATTTACGAAAAGCCTACACTTGTTCCCAATTGACGCACCACGCATTTTCGGAATCCTTCCTGTTATCACTGTGCAATAGTATTCTCAATTGGTGTCAATTTCGCAGCCGAGACACTGCCATGTGTCACTTCACGCTGTATCCGAAAATCACACACAGTCACTTTGCCCTGTATCCGAAAATCACCACAGTGCGGTGCAGTGCATATATGGTTACGTGATTCATGTCGCGACGCGTTGGTGAAATCCCATCATTGAACTGTCTTTGTTGCATGGTTTTGTGTCACAATATCTTCGTAAGTAGAACAAATAACATTATTCTTAACAATCATACACTGTTGGCACGAAATTTGCCACAGACATTTGTAGAAAAACCCTATTTAGTTTCGTGCTTTGATGCTTGCCAACGAAGTTATATTTCGTGTGGTTCCTCAGTGTTGTTGTTTTGGATCGGTCATGAGTATTGTGGGGGGAGTCAAGGTACATGACTACCACTGGGCCATGTGGGTTTTCTTAAGTTTTATGGTGTCCTGTAACATTTTTCTCGTGTCTTAAAATCTAAAAGCTGACGTGAAAGGTGACCTACAGTGGCTGTCACATGAGTTTTTGTTTAAAATAATTCTTTAAACATCAGATTTGAGTGAAAAATAATGGTGCATGAAATCCTATTCAGTGACACTACATCTTTGTTGATTTGATTTTCAAATTGTATTTTTATGATATGGGTCCGTAACTGACTATTTGCGTTGTTTGTCGGTTTGACAATATAGTTTGTGGGAATAGTTGACCTTTTGTTTAAAGGTAGGCCTACCAAAAATTACCGATTGGTCAAAAAAAAAGGGAAATGTGTTGAAGAGACAGGATTCAGATCCTTTGGTAGCAATAGCTACATGCCTCAATTGTGGGCAATCATCAGTTGCAAGTACTGGTTCAATAGAAGTTAGAACCGGATTGTGCCCTGTCTTATTTTTGGATAAGACATAATTGATGTTTTCCAAAAGGTTTGTATTAATGTATCCGTTTTGTATGAGTTCGTTCGTTCGTTCGTTCGTTGTGTTTATGTGATTTGTTCCTCTAAGAAAGAGAGCAGAACATTAAGTGTTTCATCTGGTTCTTCAAAAAAGCCAGATGTGACTGGCTCTGGCAAAACCCTAAACTTGGACCCAATTTTCAAAAGTGACCTCCCAAATTTATTGTGAAAATTAACAATGTTCCCAACAACATTTCAGGATTTTTCTTTTTCTATCAAAATCTAGAGAAAATGCTCTAACTCTATATGGTGACATGAAAATCTCAAACTGGTCCCTGGGGTCCCCGGGAGTGAGTTTCTCAGTTGATCCTTTTGGATCTGTATTTGTGAGATTTACTCGGATTAATTTCTCCCGAATGTCTTGAGCCTTTCTGAATGCAACAAAGGGTTGTTTTGGAATATTTCCAAGAGTTTGTTGGTTTTGTTGTATTAGAGGCCAATGTTTGTTTACTGCTTGTTTCACATCTTTTGTGGTTTTCGAACGGATTTATAAGTCATTGTTTTGTTTATCTTTTGGTAATTTGTGAATCAGTTTGGCTGGTTGGCCAGTGACACGTTGTGTTGCGTTGTTTATCCCGGTTTGAGTATAGCCTGGCTAATGATGTTTAGTGAGAAATTTTGACTTTTTCTGTGAAATCTTCCTCATTGGTGGTGTTTCTAGCATATCGCAGAGTTTCTCAGTAGATAAATGCTTTGAACACATGGGGTGGGTGTGATGGGGTTCTGTGTAGAAACTGGTATTTTCTGTAGGTTTGGTGTACACTTTTGTGTCTAGTATGCCACCATGTTTGGATATGATCAGCTGTTGTAGGATTTTTTTTTCGAGATCATATAATGTTATGTCACAAATTTCCGGACTGGCTGTTAAGCCAATTGCACAACCGATTTTCTGGAGGTAGATTTTATTTCCAAATTGGACACAGTTCCAAAAATTTTCGGATGTATTTGTTGATGAACTATGGATAGTTGGTTTGGTCGATGGCATTGCATACACAGTTTATTGCCTCGGTTTGGCAGATATTTTTGTTCATTTTAACAACATCAATTGATACTTGTGATAAGCACATTTTGTGGAAATGTTATTCCTTCGAGTTTCCGCTATATGTCTGATTTGTCGCGTACATATCTAGGTTGGGCGGTTACTATAGGGAGTAGAAAATGATCTACAAATTCTGAGATTTTGGCAGATGGACTCGGACATCCACTTATAATTGGTCTTCCAACAAAGAGTGTGCCCGTTGGCAGAGTTTTTTGAATTTTCGGTAGGAAATACATTGTTGGAATGTGACATGCCTGTGAGCTCGGATCGAGATATGCCAGAGTGTGTTTTTCGAGAGTGTGTTGTTTCGCATTTCGGTTAGGACATTGTGTGAATTAAAAGGATGGTTTCTTGTGTAATATCTTGATCGAACTCGGTGTTAGTGCTCTGATTCGAGATGTTTGTATCCAACCTGTAGGTAATCGGAGCGGTTCATAATGCAGATGCCTCTTCCTGGTTTGATCACGATTTCAGGGTTGTTCCTCAGATATTTGAGGGCTGATAGTTCAAGGTTTGTCATGTTCTTTTTCTGAATTCTCAGACGAATGTGAGCAAGTTCATATTTTGTGGCTTCCAAATAGTTTTCAATTGTCGACTCTGTATAGTTTTTGGATGCCAAGTGGATAGTGGTTTGAACGGATGGGTTTTGGAAGGTTTGCTATGTATTAGGAATTCATTTATCATTCTCCTCTGGAAGACGTCAATGTCACTCAAAAGATTTGAACGGGTTGGTTTAGCAGGAGTTGGAACAAAGTTTAAACCTTTACCCAGAGCATTTTTTCAATTTGAGATAGTTTTGCTTTGGAAAGGTTTGTGATGAATTTTTCACTTTGTTCTACTAGTGTAGTCAGTAGACTATTTTTGTATTGTTTGGTTTTAGTCGAGCGTTCAAGTGAAAAAAAAATTCATTTTCTGTTTTGATTGTGAACGTTTTGCTCTTTTCGTAAATTTCCGTTTTGCCATAGTCGGTAGATAATTTAGTTATAAATAACATATACTTATATATTTATATGTATATATTTCATAACAAAACAAAATGCTTAAAGGTACAGTCTTACCTTGGTTATTTGGTTAATCCTTGTTACAAATATAGAAATCCACCATATGCTAATCAGTCAATGGTTTTTAATGTAATATTCATTTTACAATTATATTAACTCATGATCAGTGCTTGATCGCCCCTGTTGACAAACGAAACAAAAAGATTGTGAACGTTTTGCTCTTTCCGTAAATTTCCGTTTTGCCATAGTCGGTAGATAATTTAGTTATAAATAACATATACTTATATATTTGTATTATATTATTAATAAGATAGTTGGGTTGACAAGTGGCACTTGTGTAAGTGGTCAGGGTTTTTGTTCCTTTTTATATATGTATTTATATGTATATATTTCATAACAAAACAAAATGCTTAAAGGTACAGTCTTACCTTGGTTATTTGGTTAATCCTTGTTACAAATATAGAAATCCACCATATGCTAATCAGTCAATGGTTTTTAATGTAATATTCATTTTACAATTATATTAACTCATGATCAGTGCTTGATCGCCCCTGTTGACTGAAACGAAACAAAAAGTATCTTTAATATGCCTTAAATGGTGACAAATTTGAATTTTCAAATGCCTGCAACACCTTTAATATCATATGAAAGAATTTGATAGTGTTACCAGAGTTAATAAATGTAGAAAAATGAAGATCCATATCAGTTTTGTAATATTTTGGCCTTTTCCATGCATACAGTATGCACATAATATGCTAAAAATGGCGGCCATTTTAAAATTCAATATGGCCGCCATAGGGGGCATAGGAAATAATGGCATCAAGCAGTTTTGTATTTGTTGACATATTTATATGAGATCCTGAGAGTTTCAAAGATTGTACCCAAAATGCATATGGACTCCACAAGCTCACAGACTATAACGTATGTACGGTGGCCCACAACTGTCACGGCAAAAGCAAAAGCGTCACGGCAAAAGCAAATTCCCCACGGCAAAAGCAAATGACTGGGAGCCAGTCTATATATGGTTCACAAGGCCTACATTATGTACAGTACATATTATCATACATAATGTACACATTTACATGTATACACGTCCGCCGCACCGTACCGTACCGCGGGCATTATTCCAGCTTGACGGACATTTTGAAACTCTTCGGTGCGAAAGCATGGTTTTTTGCAGCAACTGTGGACACGAATTGAGCAATGCCGCCATTTTTTGCTCGAACTGTGGAAAAGGTGGGTAATTTAAACAGGTGTTTTCAATGTACATGTATCTACATCATCACGATTTACTTTACACTAGCCTACCACTACCACTACCAGCAATAGTTTAGTAATAGTAGTAACGTTAGGCTAGGCCTAGGCCTACAATTCGTTAGTGACTAGTCCAAGTACTAACGGGCTCAGAACCGGGCATGAGCAAGGTCGTACTGTACAAAAGTGTCTATTAAGTTAATCTGAGCAACCGGGACTCAAAAACTGGCATGAGCCAGTGAAGTCCAAGTCAATACTGTACCAAAAATTGTCTAGTAAGTAGTATTAAGTATCTGTCACAAATGCCTTCAAAAGTCACAGAAAATTACCACTTGAAGCTGTTTTTTTCTGTGTCCTGTGAGCAAGTATAGGCCTATAAGGATCATAGAAAGTGATAGGCCTAATAATACTATCCTAGTGTTCTTACCCGCACAAAAAGTGAAAATCTTGGCCCAAAACATGCAAAATGGCGGAGCAGTGATGTAGAAATTGCATTGTAAATGTGTTCCATTTCTTCACTATTGCTCCACCATTTGGGACCTAGGCCTACTTTTTCAATTTTTGCACGTGTCGGAACACAAGGATATTATAATTATTACCTTCTATGATCCGTACTTGCTTCTAGGAACCAGCTTCAATGTTACATTTTCTGGGACTTTTGGAGCGAGACATTTGCTATGTACTAATAGTAATAGATAATTTTTTGTACAGTATTGGCTTGGACTCTACACTGGCTCAAGCCGGTTTTTGAAACTGGTTCCTAGTAGTACTATTAGCAAGTAAGGATTATACTAACCCTGTGTCCATACCCTTGCAAAAAGTGAGAAATTAGGCAAAAAATGGTAGAGCAACAGTTCAGAAATGGCACACATTGATGATTGACCGTACTGCCACTTCTCTATCATTTCTTAGCCATTTATGGCCTAATTTTTCAATTTTTTTGCAATGGTAGGGACACAAGGATAGTATTACTATTATTATCTTCTACAGTGTTCATTCCTTACATACTGCTAGGAACCAGCTTCAGTGTTCACTGGTCCTTTCCTGGGACTTTTGAGGCGAGGCATTTTCCATTTACTTACACTTTTTAGTACAGTATGACCTTGGACTCTATACTGGCTCATGCCAGTTTGTGAGTCCAAGTTCTCCGACTAGGATTAGAAATGGTTCAAATTGATTGTTTTGTACGTCAACTACTGTTATGGTGCCAATCTTTAACACTAAAGCCATGCTTCATGCCATATATTTGGGATATGATTTGTAAAATACCTGACAAACCAAGTATTCTGAGGAATTCAGATTGTCTAGTAATACACATGCAATGACAGACTGTTCTTGGCTTACATTACAAGTGCGTTGGTATTTTTCATTCAAGCAGAATACACTAGATCTACAAATTAATAGTATACTATATGAAACCCAAAACTTTAAGAATGAAAAATGCAAAGTCTACAGTTTTATTAAAGCACAGCAAGAAAAGAACAAGATTCTCTGAAATACACTAACTTTAAATCATTATTCTCTCAGAGCCTTAACTCGGCCACTACTGCACTAGCATGTATACTCATGGTCTAAACCAGAAGATATCTCTGAGGCATGTGTCCCCAACCCTAGGGCACATGGGTGTCACCTTACATCACTTACCATGAATAATGTATGAGGACAGTGCAAAAAGTGCCTGGTCACACATGCAAGCTTAGGAATTAAAACGTTGATAAACTATGGTTCAATTAGATTTCTTAAGGTATAACAGACGATTTGCAATGCAAGAAATGGTAATCCCATATGAAAACTTTACTTTTACTAGTGAGGTTTGTTAGGCAGTTTACATACCTTACGCCAAATATTTTGGTATGCAATGACCCTTGGCTTTAGTCAAATTTCACAAAATATATTTGCATTAATTGTTAGGCGAGTGGTATTTTACTTAAATAGTACAGCAATTCTTTACTGACAGTGTACATTTCACTGTACTTTTGCACTAGCTAACTTGACATTTACTTTTCCATTAATTTTCAGGAGAAGTTACATGCTACTCTTACAAATTATTGTCTGTTTCTTCTGTTTATTTAGAACGGACTTCAGTGGCTGAAAATTTTCAAGACCGACCTATGCCAGGTAAGAAACAAATGGGAGAGGTAACCTGAACTTGCCAATTTTGGGAGCTCAGAGTGAGCATGAAGGAAGGAGTGTTCCAACCTGTGAAAGTTTTAGTTAACTCATTTTATTGCAATATATGAGAAAATGGTAAAGTATGTTTACATCAGTAATTGTTTTATTAATTTTGTTTATGAAATTTATACTTCGTTGAGACATGAATTAATTTTTGTAGATTTGATAATTTGTTTTTACTAATTTCTCAAAAAACAATATAAATACATCAGGTAGAAATATTTCAAGTCAGGTTTCCTATCATCAACTTAACACCCATTCAGCATAGACCAATAGTGTATTCAAGGGGCTGTAAAAAATTGGTTCCATCTCTCACCTCACACTTAGCCTTATCAGTATGGCAGAAAATGAAATTTAGTCATAGATTTTGATAACTTGGTGTGTATAATAACAGACAAATATTTCATGTGTTTATTATTCATGTAGGAATTTATCCAAGAGATGGATGACCACAAAGGAAGCCATCATAAGCTACTTGAGCAAGCAGTTCAGACAGTGTTTCCATCACATCCAACCTATAAGCAGGAAAAACAACGAAAGAGAGCCCTGCCTCAGAAAAGACCCTTCCGTGCTGATTTCATGTCTCAACCACCACAAAAGAAAATTCCATCTGACCTTGTCTTGAATGAACATGGGTACAGTGCATTTCCTGATATTGTTGAATAGCAACTAGCAAAACCAAGTGGTTTATGAATAAAATTATTACATAATAAAAATTATTATAATCTAAAATCATCAACTGTTCTACTTATTTCCCAAATGTACATGTAGACCGCATTCCTTTTATGTTTCGGCAATTCTTAGCTGACCCCCTCATGATGTAGCCCATTATACCCCCTTTCAAATGATGCCATTTTCATATTAATGGTACTGTCCTTGGAAAATATGTGGCGCCGCTGTGATTTAGAACTTCTTTAGTTCTTCACTATCTTTTATCATTTAATTAGTCATTTATAAATACATTTAATTGTATATATATACAGTGCGTATCAAAAAAAAGGTAATCCGAATTCAGGGGGTTGATATGCCAAGGTTATTTAGTTTGACAATTTACATGTAGTTTACCAAAGAAGAGGAACTCCTCAGCTTTCCATTGATACCTTTATTGACCCATTGCTGTCACACATGACCGAGTACATTGTTATTGAAAATGACAAATTCAAATCGCATTTTTGCAAGTTTGGGTAATCAGTTCAAGGCAGTCTGAAATGGACGCATCACTTGACTACCTAGTTGATTATCTAAGATTTTTAAGCTGGTGCGGTAATCGTCCGTTACGACATCCTTTTCTTCAAGTTGGGTATTTAAGAAGGGCCTGGGTTTAGGGACAGGTAGTTGGAAAGATGGTACAACTAACGACTGAACAGCGAACTTTCGTGGTTACAACATTTCAGCAAACTCGCGATGCTTTCAGGGAATGTTTCCCAGAGCGGGAGCCCCCAGCAGCCAAAACCATCTGGGCGAATGTTAGAAAATATCAAGAGTATGGCACTAGCCTCAACCGCAACAAGGGAATTCTGGCAGGAGGCGCACAGGGCGATCAGAAGGGAACATTTCAGCAGTAAGGCAGCAACTTTTGGAGCATCCTATGGACACCAGCACAAGGCGAAATGGGCTGGGATTGCCTTCGGCGACATTCAACAGAATCACGAGATTGGACCTCCACCAGCATCCATATCGGATTCACATCCGACATCAACTTACGCCAGGAGATTTTGCTAGAAGGCTGGCGTTTGCCAGATGGTTGATAGCCGGTACCGAGAGAGATATCAATTTTCTGCGGAATCTCGTAATCGGCGACGAAGCTGCTTTCTCCATGAACGGCAAGGTCAATAAACATAATGTTCTTGAATATGCACCAGCAAGACACCCCCAGAATTCAATTTTGAGGTTAACATGAGTCGACAAAAGTGGACTGTTTGGTTAGGACTTTGTGGAAGTGGTCAGCTGATCGGACCGTTTTTCTTTCAAAGGAATGTCAATGGTAACATGTATCTGCAGATGCTCAATGATAACGTTTTACCGCAGCTGCAGGAACACTTTGAGCGACAGGTTCGTGGGTTCATCAGGCAGCTCTGTTTTTTAATTTGTTTTATGTAAGTCGCCCATCACAAGGCCAAAAGGCCACTCAAGGTGAGTGCTAGCAAGAAAATTAGTCAAGTTAAGGGTGGGCCCAAGACGGCGCCCCAGCACATCGCCTTATCGCTGTCCGAGATCGTCTGAGGGAAGTCTTTGGCGAACGAGTCATCGCCGTCAACCATGAGGTGGAATGGCCACCAAGATGACCTGACCTCACACCATGTGATTATTTCCTTTGGGGACATTTGAAGAACAAGGTGTTTGCAACTCCTCCCCGTGATCTTGATGAATTGCAGGGCTGTATTCGAAATGAAGTGGATGCTTTACGCAATGTTCTGGCTATGGTGAGACGAGCAGTGCAGGACATGCTCCGTCGCTGCCAGCTTTGTGTCGAAAGGGGAGGTGGACATGTTGAAGGTGTGGGTGCATAAAAGGGCAATGTTAGAAGAGATTCTTCTTGAATAATGTCCAGTCATTCCTAAAGAAAATCGGGTTTATCATACTGACTTTCACTGATTATCCTGCCTTGCACTGATTAGCCAAACTTGCAAAAATGCGATTTGAATTTGTCATTTTCAATAACAATGTACTCGGTCATGTGTGACAGCAATGGGTCAATAAAGGTATCAATGGAAAGCTGAGGAGTTCCTCTTCTTTGGTAAACTACATGTAAATTGTCAAACTAAATAACCTTGGCATATTAACCCCCTGAATTCGGATTACCTTTTTTTTTATACGCACTGTATATATATATATATATATACAGGGTGTCCCCATAAAAAGTATACCGAGATAAAAATTACTGTAATGGCAAAACTACTTTATATATGGGAAAGAGAAATATATCTCTAGAAAGGGCAGAATGTCCTCTTTGCAATGGTATACAGCTTGTGATGTTATTGACACAGATGAGTGAACAAATTAGACAGATGTTAAGGGTACTGAAAGCAGGACTGTGACAAGTTTGCACATTTGAATAACAAAGGTCCAAAAAGCATTTTTAAAAACCTGCACATTAAACTTTTGAGGTAAGTAGCGAAAACAAAGCAGATTACATTGTTTTAGGTACATTCCTTGTTTTCAAGAATGTGTTGAAAAAACAAAGGCATTTGGTATTCTGCACACTTGCATGGTTGAGATTTGTTGTTCAAATATGCAAACTTGTCACAGTCCTGCTTTCAGTACCCTTAACATCTGTCTAATTTGTTCACTCACCTGTGTCAATAACATCACAAGCTGTATACCATTGCAAAGAGGACATTCTACCCTTTCTGAGATATATTTCTCTTCCCATATATAAAGTAGTTTTGCCATTACAGTAATTTTGATCTCGGTATACTTTTATGGGGACACCCTATATATATATATATATATATATATATATATATATATATATATATATATATTTTTTCTTCTCCCAGAAACAATGTAAAAGTGGGATTCTTTCTGTTGACTGAGCGGCTACATAGATTTATCTATCTAATCTGTCTATTGGGGGACAGAGGCAAATTGTGCTGTGAATATTTGTTGAGTTGGTTTACACTAAATACATTAATTTCTTAATTAAATTATGTATTATATTTTTTTTTCTATTTAATTATTTATTGGTGTATTGATTAATTAATTTATTGCAAAACTATTTCAACAAGTTTTTTTTACAGGCCTGTGATTTTTCAGTGGCCTATTTTACAAATCTCCCTTTTCCTCAAGGAAAGAAAGAAATATCCGGTATTTTTCCAAACCTCTAGTTTCTTTGTTGGGATATGGACAGTGTGTAGGCCTAATCCTACAATATTAAATATTAAGGGGCTTTGTCCTCTGCCTTCTAACCCTCAGTCCCACTACCCATTTTTCAGGATTCTTTATTTTTGCCAATGTATATTTAAAAAAAAAAATTATTTATTGATTTATGAATTCATTTTATAACATGTTTATTCATTTTGCTAAAAAAAAATTCACAGGTAGGGAAGGGCATGCAGGCTTGCTACAATGATTGTTTTATCAAAATTTGTTGAATATAAATAAGAATATTTATTTTGATGAAGATGTCAAATGATCTCTGTGTCTCAATGTTTGGTGTACTTTGTAACTTACAATCAGGAAATAGGTTTTACTGTGACTGTTGGGATAGTGAGCGACAGTAGCGCGGGCAAAGTGTTTTAACCGAGTGTACATGTATTACATACCGGGGATAATTGGGCGAAGAGAAATTATAATTTTAAAATGCATTTTCTACCATTTTATTCGGTAAATTAATCAATGTTACCGACTATCTTTCATTCAGGTCAAAACAAACGAAATAATTCATAAAAATCAACTTTAAACGGCCCCCCGTTTTTCAGAGACCATAGCATAACACGCTATTTTGTGGGCACATCCGGGCATTTCACATTCATTTTGCCCACTTTGAAAATGGCGGCCGTGTCTCCACAGTGGCATCACGGCTCCGTAACGTACACGACAGCGACTGCGCGCTCTAGTTCTTATATTAGATAACTCTATGGATCAACCGCACCACCGGGTGTGCTGACCATTTTACACATTTAACTATCCCATAGTTCACCGCGACCAAATTTGACCTTTAACCCGTATAAATGGGAATTTGCTTTTGCTATTGCCGTGTCGAATTTGCTTTTGCCGTGGGGAATTTGCTTTTGCCGTGACGCATTTGCTTAGTGCCGTGACGAATTTGCTTTTGCCGTGGGGAATTTGCTTTTGCCGTGACGAATTTGCTTTTGCCGTGGGGAATTTGCTTTTGCCGTGACGAATTTGCTTTTGCCGTGGGGAATTTGCTTTTGCCGTGAGGAATTTGCTTTTGCCGTGACAGTTGTGGGCCACCGTACGTAGTTTTATTAACGAAGTCAAATTCTTCCTCAAGAATCGCCTTTGAACTTTAAAATCAGGAATTTAGTTTCATACACAACGGTATGCCAGCTTTGGAACAGGAAGTACCTAAAAGAATGTACATGTACATACTACCAATGCCCATACGTATCGACTTACAAACGGAATAGTGGAGATCAATGAATGGAGCGAATAATGGGCGAACGTGATAAACGCTCAGGTGCACGCTAGATACCGTTCTTTCACGCGCCGGATAGTCTCTCAGACTGCACTGCTTCTCTTTGGAACAATACGTCATGAATGGCCCAAAATCCATTGTTCTTGGAGTACTATGTCGTGGACTTGGATAGTATGAGTGGCACACTTCATGTAGGTAATAGACTTCTGATATTACCTCATAGTCTATTTACATGAAAATTACTTGGTGTAAAGTTAATGATAGTTTGAGATATTCTTTAAATATTTCTATCTGAGGTGCTATCACTTTAGCACAATCAATGAAATTATTTTGAAATTTATACGAAAACCTGCATCATTTTATTCACGATACAGTGAAATAAACAAAAAACTTTCAAATACTTTTTAGTGGTATACATTTTACCAATAGTGTGCACACTGCCTTTCAGTGAGTCTGAACTCACTATAATCTGTCATCACTGATTCACAGTACTGGCTTGAAAGTGGACCTAATTAAATAAATTGTTTTAGGACACCTTTTCCAAATTTAAAATATTAAACTGAGTAGTTATTAAGCCTATATTTTATATAGATTCGCATAGGCCTATTTTTCGTGAATTTTGGAAATTATATTTGACTAGTAACGATTGATAATAAATTTCAACTCCCATGAAAATTCGTTATTATGTACACATTCGTCCCTAATTTGCCACAGTGACCAATCCGACTTTTTTTAATTTTAAGTTTCCCCGCCCATTAGTACATTCAGGAAGAGACCTACCATTGTATATAATACATGCATGTATTACTTTATAGTTTAGGAGATAGAGCATGCGTTCAAATGACGAATTCTCTAACAGGCTATTTGTGTAATATGGCAAAGTGACCAATACCGTATTGGTCACTATGCCAACTTAATTCAGGATTGGTCACTATGGCAATTTAGGGACGAATTAAGTAAAGAAAATTTTCAAATCCACTTTATGCTATAAGTTACATCAAAAGTTTAATACCTATAGGTAATAGACTTTTGGTTATATATAGTACTACTTATCCGCTGACCATTACACTGCGCGCCGCTATAACTGCGGTGGTACCGATGTTCTGGATCAAGCGTTTGTTCCGGACCATAATGTCCGCAAGTACCATTATGTCCGCGAACCGATTTGGGCCCATTTTGTCCGACCCATTACGTCCACGGAACCATTACGTCCCACCCATTACGTCCGCGGAACCATTACGTCCGCAGAACCATTACGTCCGCAGAACCATTACGTCCGACCCATTACGTCCCCGGGCCCATTATGTCCGCAGGCCCATTATGTCCGCGGACCCATTACGTCTGCGGGGCCATTATGTCCGACGCATTACATCCGCGGAACCATTACGTCCGCGGGGCCATTATGTCCGACGCATTACGTCCGCGGAACCATTACGTCCTCGGGTCCATTATGTCCGACCCATTACGTCCGCGGACCCATTATGTCCGACCCATTACATCCGCGGGCCCATAACTCAATGTTTGAACACGTAATGTTGGGGAAGTTAAAACCAGTTACTTAGAACAATTTCATGGCACAGCGCTCTACTGGGTTGTTAAAAACCACTGGTGTCTGAATTATCGTGCTTCATATGAGCACCACTGGTGTACTATTTAACATACGAGTTTTTGCACTGTAAGTACTTACAGTGCAAAAACACTTAAACACCAGTGGTTTTTAACAACCCAATTTTGCAGTAGAGCGCTGTGACATGAAATTGTTCTAAGTAATTGGTTTTAACTTCCCCAACGTTACGTGTTCAAACATTATTTGAGTTATGGGCCCGCGGACGTAATGGGTCGGACATAATGGGTCCGTGGACGTAATGGGTCGGACATAATGGTTCCGCGGACGTAATGGGTCGGACGTAATGGTTCCGCGGACGTAATGGGTCGGACGTAATGGTTCCGCAGACGTAATGGGTTGGACGTAATGGTTCCGCGGACGTAATGAGTCGGGCGCAATGGGCCCGCGGACGTAATGGGTCGGACGTAATGGGCCCAAATCGGTTCGTGGACACAATAGTAATTGCGGACATTATGGTCCGGAACAAGCGTTCTTTTTTTCTCCACATTCAAGTGCGCCTTCGACAAGTAATGTGTATTCTTTGTGACAAAGTGCCAGCGTAATGCGAATAAAAAAATGTGTGTGACGGGGGCGTGCAATGTGATACCACCGCCGAAAACTGGTCGCCGGATTAGTCTATATTTCTGTAACTGGTTTCCAAAGAAAACATTTTCACTTTGTAATCATTTGAATTATTAATTATTTACATTTATATTTACGAACATCACTTGTAACGAACATTGTGATGTACCTTCGCTGATAGAACAACCACATAATGAAAACAACGGGGACATGTTCGTTAGGCCACGTTGCACTGTAATGTCATTAATGTTAAACATATTGTACATGTTCATGTGCTGCAAATTATTGGTTTAATTTGCAGATCAGCATTTCAGAGGATTTTATACGAAACACTTGTTTGGTAGGCTCTATTGATCAGCTGCTATCAAAGGTTCCTTGTTTAAAACAACTGTTTAAACATATTAATGCATAAGGCACATTTTATGTTCAGCGTTTAATAAGTGATTCGGCAGAATAGAAAAACATCCCATCATCAACAATATTGAACAATGTCCACAGTCTCTGCCTAAGGATATTTATTTGCAGAGATGTCTCATTCATAAGTTATCAACAGAGTCGACGCACAATATGTATACTGGACACTAATTCATTTTATAATTACAAGGCCTGCCCTACATTGTTAATGATGGCAAAAGTGCCCCTATGAGTATGCATATACTTTCTTAGAGTTAAGATGGGCCATAGGCCTACATTAAACAACCATTAGTATATTTACACCCTTACACAGAGCTGCCAACTCTTCCGGATTCTGCGGAAGACTTCCGTATTTGACGGTAATTTACTTAAAATATATGCAAGGAGGCCTCTCCTTTTGGTGCCAAAAGGAGAGGCCTCCTTGCATATATTTTAAGTAAGTAAATTACCGTCAAATACGGAAGTCTTCCGCAGAATCCGGAAGAGTTGGCAGCTCTGCTTACATCAAGTAAGATCGATATTTCTGCTTTATCAATTATAATCGAACATATGTTGTACTTTTTAAAACTTTTTCGTCATAACTCATTGAAACACTGTCTCTGAATCCATCTCTCTCTCTCTCTCTCTCTCTCTCTCTCTCTCTCTCTCTCTCTCTCTCTCTCTCTCTCTCTCTCTCTCTCTCTCTCTCTCTCTCTCTCTCTCTCTCTCTCTCTCTCTCTCTCTCTCTCTCTCTCTCTCTCTCTCTCTCTCTCTCTCTCTCTCTCTCTCTCTCTCACTCTCATTCATTTCCCTACTCACCCCTTAAGGCACACAATCTCTTCCCCAAATGTCTCTTCTTATCATGCTTGTCTCTCGGGGAATAGTCGATATTCTGACAGCCCATTTGTCGGACAATACGACGTACATGACAGAAATTCAAGGCCTATTATTCCGCGTCAGAACAACGGGCCGTGGAAACTACGAGCACTGAAACGTGGTGTAAATATATATATAATATCAAGCAATTTTCCTTCTCACCAACTGTCGATTTATATTAAAGGCCTACCTCTCCCCTTAAATCCCAAATGCTCCTCTCCCTGCTTCCAGTAACGTTTCAACGGAAGTGACTGGGGGCACGTTCCCCCAGAAAGGTTGCGCCCAAGGTTCCACCACTGAAAATCCATCGAAGAATTCCCCCTTCTGAATCTCTGTGCCATCCCAGTGTTATCCCAGTGTTTCTAATAGAAATATATCATGGATACGCCACTGAATGTCCCCTCGTCTGCTGTTACACCCTTATTCGACACCAGCCAACCTTTACATACTTCCATCTCCCCCTCTCTATTCAGCCACACTCTACCCCTCAAAGTTGGCTACAGAAAATTGCAATACTGGGAATTATTGTGATATCAAATTGCGACATCCAAGCTATAATTATATTCACAAGCCCTTCTCATACCAACTGTTAAATTAGCGTGCTGGAGATTTGTCAATGACGTATTTCTCATTGACAAATATGTCTTGTTTTATTCAAGTAAATTCTAAGGGAGTTTTCCCTTCCATATAGATATATCCATTTCATACGTCTTGGTATGTTTCATCACGGTTTCATCTAGATCTTTAAATACTTTCACCTCAATGGGGGTTTGAAGACACAATTAAGATATCGAATGTATTCAAGAACTGAGATACTCTGCAAAATCATACAGTTTTTTGTTGTAGTAAGGGCACATACAAATATAATGCATGGTGTGAATGTTAAGAATTTTCTATGTTTTCGCTTGGTTTCCCAATTACGTGCTTTCTTCTCATACTTTTCATGTGTCATATAATTTTGGACAACCAACCCGAGCTGTGGTAAAACTCAGGCAATCCAAAAGGTTTCCATGTGCACCTTAACTCTTTTGCGCAGTTTATTTTCCAACACTCATTCCAATTATATATTCTTATATACGTCAAGTAAAGACATAGATTGCTGGTATGTTATAAGCAGCCGAATTTTGTGTTGGTATCATGTTCATCGATTACCTGTCGACTGTATGTAGGGTAACTGTACTGCATACCTGCCTTGCCTTGGGCCAAATAAAGTCTCCCATTTCTGGTCATCGTGCAGGCTTCAAAATCGGTGCGGTGATGCGCTTTTTTTAAGAGAGGCCTCACAAATCGGTCAAACGTTCATACCCCTATGTGGAAAAAAAATCGTTTAAAACAGCACGGCAGTATTCCAATCGATCCAACAAATTTGGCTGCAATTGGACATCGTTTCATAGAAAACAATTAATTAATGAATAAATTAAAAATGCCCACGCATCCCCTTGCTTTTTTCTTCTGCCAGCTTCCCATCATTCTCCATTGTATTATAATTACTTAATGCCCTTTACACAACAGTTCATTTAGATCAAACTTACTGGGTGAAATGTTGATGATGTTGGTGATGTGCTTTCATTAAGATATTCTTTCAGAAACGTAAATTCCACGTTGGACTGAAAATTAAAAATCTGAATGCTTTTTCACTACTTTCTCATAATCTGATAAATTATAAATGCACCTACATATAATTTTTTTAAATGTAGACTGGCTTTACAATTAATCCTCTGATTGTACTTTTAATTTGTCATATAATTTTCTTCTTTACCTAAACTACTTTCTTGTTTCAAGGAAGATTTGCTGTAGTGTCATGAAGACGATCGGAACATACGGATAAAAAAACACAATATATATATATATATATATATTTTTTTTTCAGGTCAGTTTTTCCATATAAATCTACTTTGTGTACAACCACATAAAAGGCTTGTGTCCCGTTAATTGTGTGATCCCCGCTATTGCCGTTACCCGGGTTGTTTGCATCTGACCGGGGCTTGATCCCTGGCTACTCGGCAGATATGGTTTGGCCTCTGACCTGGTCCCATAGAGCAATAGATAATTGGCATAAGTGGACCGCCCACCAACATAGGGGCTGGTTAGCTCAGTTGGTAGAGCGCTCGTACGGTAATCGAGAGGTCGCGGGTTCGAGTCCGGCATCAGCCAATTTTTCTTTGCTCGCGAACCGTATATATATATATATACATATATATATATATATATATATATATATATATATATATATATATACATACATATATATATATATATATATATATATATATATATATATATATATATATATATATATATATATATATATATATATATATATATGTAGTAAAACTAGTGGAACGCTGGTAGTGTAACTCCGAGTTTCACGCGTTATGCGATCATGTCTGATGATCGCATAACGCGTGAAACTCGGAGTTACAACTACCAGCGTTCCACTAGTTTTACTACAAGTACAATATGCTCTGTCTATATGGCATTGAGCACTCTACTTCAAGATAGACCGCTACATTTAAGTATATATATATTTGTTCATGGTGTTATCGCAAATTTATCTTAGAATGTACTTCAAAAATGTTAATATCATTGCCTGTTTCTCTATTTCTATGTTAGTTTGTTGTCACTCTATACTCTATTTCGTTTGCGTGTCTGGTCTTCATCTCCTCATACTGTGTCCACTTGCTTCTCTTTACAGTTTTGCCATTAATCTCACACCTTTTCCATACTTAACTTTCAACTTTCATATATTATATATTTCTCATCTATTTCCAATGCTTTGTTTCCTTCAATTCTACTCTCACTTGATGATTTATGTTTCCATTAATGTGTGTTCATACAAATGTATTAACTCATATTTTAGATTCAATCATGCATATGAACACTTCTCGATCATAGAGCTTGTTCGATGACGATGAGGCCGGCTAAAGTCCCATAAAACACAACGATTACCGAATTTTAAATTAGGCCCTAATTTCGTAGAATTCTTTGCGTTAGGGATACAGAACATTGTTAATTTGATTGTTGCTCTGATAGAAACGCGTACAGCAAGGCCTTAATTGTTATCATTGTGCAAGCTTGGTGGTCGAGGAATTAAGATGTCAGCGCGAGTAAGCAGGAGGTCGTGGGTTCTAATCCCACCCATTTCGCCTGAGGTTTTGACACTTGGCAGTTTTGAGTACACACGTTGATGAAGGGCAAAACTTATATGAATGATGTTATATATCCCCAACTCTAGAATATCATAAATAACACTTTGAACAGCATTTCACGTTTTTAAGCCTTTCAAACGCCTTAAACTTGACTTCCAACTCCACTTTCCTTGTGGAAAACTAATACAAATTTGCCGTTTTCCTCTGCAATCACATGATGAGTTTGAAAATCTTTATCTGGTAACCGAACTTGTGTACATGGTTCTTCGTTCGGGGTTTTGGTTGGCTGGGATTCAGTAACACATGCATCAGCAACATAATCAATATTGTTACGCAAAATATTGCACTGAGCGTTGGGAGACAAGCTGAGCGGTGATACGGGTGGCACATGACTGTGACTGTTCGGAGAAAAGCAGCTTCCAGGTAATTGACGCCGAGGAATGGGCGACCTAGCAGGGCTGGAGTGCCCAGGTGATTTGTTATCGGGACCAGTGGATCGCTGTAACGTCCCCATGCGAAAATGTGAGGTGGGCCGGGAAGATCGTGTCTTCATACTGCTGTGATGCATCGCGTGATGGAATGCTCGTGGCACTTTCATTTGCATCACACATTTCCTGAAATTAGCGTTGAAGACAATGTATATCAATGTATTGAATATACTGTTACTCATGGCAAGAGCTTCAACAACATAAAACAGCAAATGGTACATTACAAAGTTATCTGAAGTAGACGATGGCATGATGACGTCACGTGTTATAGCAAATCCGTGGTAAGGAGCCCAGCAGATTGCAAACAGGGCCACCACGGTAATCAGCATACGGACAGTTCTTCTTTTCGATGTCTCTGCTGCTTGCTCTTGTTGTTCGGTATTATGTCCTCCTGGAATCTTTCGGAACCATAAAGTTTTGGCAATGAGGTAATAGGCCACACACATAGCCACAAGTGGAATTAAAAACTCCACGATAACCATGAGTAGAGTGTATGCTTTCAGGGCGTAGGCGTTCATCCAGTTCTCGGAGCACTGCACCGTATGTATACCATCTTCTAACTGAATTTCGTACAGGTCACTGTGTATGGCAACGGGAATGGTGAATATAATGGAGATTAGCCAGATTGCTGCGAGAATTATTCCTGTTGTGCCTCTGGTCATCCTTGGTTTCAAAGGATATGTTATTACAATGTATCTGGAAAAAAAGAATGAAAGAGCGAAATGCAGTCGATTAAACCATTGACAAAATTATTAATTTCTTTTTAAAAACATTTTAACTTTACATTTAATGTCCCAGAAATGATTTAAACACATGGACGAGTGGTAATTTCAAAATAAACATCCAACTGTGTACATCTGACATCTGACTAGCGCCCCTAGAACAAAGATATTTAAAACAAGAAATACCAACAAAATATTGCTGGAGATAGCGTCGTTGGTACGGTAATCCGAAATCCAAAGGTTTAAGACCCACTCAAAATGTTCTTTGTCCACTCAAAAATTTTAAGAAAAAAATAACGCACTCAAAACTACTTTGTCCAAGCCGAATGAACTCATCAAAAATACATCTTTTATTCTTTTAATATAAACACATAATTTGTTTTCATAATTGAAGACAAATATTAGATAAAAATGCCCCAATCCGCCTGTTTAAGTAGCTCGACCCAGTTGTGCCGATAATAATCTTCCAATCACAGCAACGACTCGACAGCCGACACTTGATCTTCCCTAGAGGTATATTTCTGTGTAATCGATAATCGAGCTTTTGTATACTATAAAAATGTAAGCATTCAAGATCTCTTTATAAAAATTAAACACTGAAGTGCAAACAAAAATTATGAGTAATTTCAGTTACTTGTTATCTTGGCTCTATATTCTCCAGGGAGCTGAGAAAGTTTAGAAGTATTAACATTAGCCAAAAGACCAGGACATATGTAAAGTGAATTGAGCCATTGTGCAGTGCGCTGTTATGATAATTAAATATTGTTATTAGTATTATGAGCATTCATGAGACGCACAGTCACGGACGAAGCCATATTTCCTCTGTTGGATATTAGGTATATTAAACTGTTGTGGCTCGTTCATAACTTCATGTCAGTAGGATGGCATTTTTCTTGCTTCCATATAATGTTCTTTAAAAAAAGATAGAAGAACTATAATTTAGGCGTTCGAGTTAACTTCTGGTTCAATCAAGTGAGCAGTTGATGACATCATAATCATATTTTTCAAAATGTCTGAAAATGTCTTTTATGACAATATCAATGTCATCTTCAAAATACCTATACATTTTGTGTTAGAATGTCTTGAAAATGAAGTTCCTGTTTGGGCCAGAAGTAATTAAGGTCAAATCAGATCAGTTGAAAGTCATATATCTGAAACAATAATACTTCCTCATGATCTGTGGTTCCGTGTGCGACTTGACATGAGCCTATACGGCTGTACATATGCCTTGTGCTGTATGTGTACACATATTATGTGTGGAAAAGGACGTGTGCGCGAAATGGAGTATAAATGTACATAATGTACCGGTTTTACATGTATAGGGAATAATATACTTCAGAATATTGTTTCACTTAAACTTCCGGATTCGACCGGAAGGAGAAGTCAGATTGGGTCATGTCTGTGAACGAAATGTGACATAGTTCTAGGTCTTTAAGATGATGCAAAGATTGTGAAAATATCATCTGTGGTTCATGAGATATGATTTTTTGAAATATTCAACTTCCGGTTTCGACCGGAAGGAGAGGTCCGATTGGGATCATGTTTGTAAACGAAACGTCACATAATTCAAGATCATTAATATGATGCAATGATTGTGAAAATATCTTTTGTGGTTCATGAGATTTCGTGTAATTCGATATCTGATGACGTCACGACTTAGTTTACAACTACATGTTAAGGTTTAAGTATGTGTTAAGATTTAAGGTGCTGTGAACTTTGCAACTATGTTTTTGTGTTGGATAAGTCTCACTGAGAAGAAGAAAAAGTAAAACTAGAGCTCAAGTATTTGTTGGAACAAACACACGGTATTCGCGAGAACTTCTGGTTCAATCAAATTATCATTGATGATGTCAATATCATATTTTGCAATGGTGTATTATCTTTTATTATAACAATATCAATTTCATATTTAAAAAATATATAAATTTTGTGTTAGAATGTGTTGAATTTGAACTTCCTGTTTGGACCGGAAGTAAAGGTCAGAACAGGTGATTTGAAGGTTATATATATGACCGCCTCATGATCATGAAAAAATAACGTTAATACTTGCTTTGGTTAAATTTCTGAGATTGGAAAATAATATCTTTTTAAAACTGCCCCTAGGGGGCGCTCTGAACTTTTATGACGTCATCAAACATTTTTTTTTAAAGATAAGATGTCACTAGTCACTTCATTCACAGAAGTCATATTCAAATTTCCTATGGTTTTTCAGATAGAAATTATTTTTCTAAACCTGTCGCCAGAAGGTGCTATGACAGGCGATGACGTCATCAGTCACATTTTTAAAAGGTCACATGTCAATAGTAATTTCGTCCACTGAAAGCATGTTTCAAATACCATATGGACCCTATAAAACTGCTTCAGAATATTTTTCACTTGAACTTCCGGTTTCGACCAGAAGGAGAGGTCAGATTGGGGTCGTGTCTGTGTACGAAATGTCACATAATTCAAGATCTGTAAGATGATGCAAAGATTGTGTAAATATCTTTTATGGTTCATGAGATATGATTTTTTGAAATATTAAAATTTGATTTAGTGTAATTTGATATCTGATGACTTTATTGACAACTACATTTTATGGTCTAAGTATGTGTCAAGTTTGAATGATCTGTGAACTTTGCTACTATGGTTTTTTGCTGGATAGGTTTCGCGAGGAAGAAGGAGAAGAACTAGAGCTCAAGTGTTTGTTAGAACAAACACACGGTGTTCGTGTCAACTTCCAGTTCAATCAAATTATCATCAATGATGTCAATCATCTTTTATTAGAACAATATCAATTTCATATTCGAAAGACCTATCAATTTTGCTTTAGAATGTGTTGAAGCTGAACTTCCTGTTTAGATCGGAAGTAAATGTCAGATCAGGTGTTTTGAAGGTCATATATGACACAATAAAACTTCCTCATGATCATGAAAAAAACGTTAGTACCTGCTTTGGTTTAATATTTGATATTGGAAAATAATCCTTTTTTTAAATGCCGCTAGGGGGGGCTCTGAAATTTGATGACGTCATCAAACATATTTTTTAAAGATAAGACGTCACTAATCATTTTATTCACAGAAGTCATATTCAAGTTTCCAATGGTTTTTGAGAAAATTATTATTTTTCTAAACCTGCCACCAGAGGGCGGTGTGACAGGTAATGACGTCATCAGTCACATTTTTGAAAAGGTCACATCTCAATAGAAATTTCGTCCACGGAAGGCATGCCCAAATACCATATAATGTTGGCTGCAGATCCTATAAAAGTACTTAAACTTAAACTTCCGGTTTCGACCAGAAGAAGAGGTCAGATTGGGTCATGTCTGTGCACAAAATGTCACATAATTCAAGATCTGTAACATGATGCAAAGATTGTGTAAATATCTGTTGTGGTTCACGAGATATGATTTTTTGAATAATAGTGTATTTCGATATCTGTTGACGTCACCATGACGTCACAACTTTACCTGAAACTATGTCATAACGTTATTGACAACTACGTTTTATGCTCTAAGTATGTGTCAAGTTTGAAGGCTCTGCGATCTTTGGAACTACGTATGTTTTGTTCGATAAGTCACATCGAGAAGAAGGAGAAGAAAAAGTAAAAACCCGTACACCTAAAAAACGAACAATAATAAGAGGTGTTCGCGCTATGCCCGAACACCTAAAAAACGCTTTTCCTCATATCATTTCAGCCATAAAGGTTACTGCTTGTCGTAGCAGCGACCGCATTTCTCTCCTGCCCTGAATATCAAGATGATCACTATGGGCTCGGGGGTTACAGCTTTTATTTCTCTTGAGATATACAATATAATTATTCTGACGGTGGCTAATTCTAGGGAATCGTAGATCAAAGCGACGATTATATGAAAAATCGTCCATAAAATGTCTGGAAGACATTTATACTATCATTCCAACGCAATCTTCATGTTCTTCTCAATTTCCTCCCGCGTCCTTGTTCAAGATAAAAAGATACATCCATCTGCTTAGTTTGCATCAATACGACAAAGGAGTTCGTTTGTACCTGCCGCGGAGGTTTTTGAAAAGTTAAATTTTATTTTTGCCCTGTGAGGCAATCTGGGGCATATTATTTTGTTGACAAAATCATTACAGATTATAGATTGTTCTCTAATTATTGTTAGCGGGTGCATAGTTGATGTGAAAACATGGCAGCATTATGTAACAAGTAGGGAAAATATTGATAGGTGATTACAGGATTTGGTCCTCTGCCAACTGTTTATTCTGAAATGAAAGTGCTTCAGATGGAATAACGTCAATAACGTTTCAGATAATAATTCGTTAATTTTGTAAAATAATTATCAGTGTTGTACCATATTTAATCGCAAATAAAAAATAAATTGCACTGTTATAAAGAGTTCAACGTTGCTTGTCTGTAATTATGCGATGTTTATTCAAAATTAATGTTAAAATAACATTAACAAATAATATTGGTACAGGAATGCATTTTTTGGCAAAAAAGGCGTTATGACAATTCATGATGTAAGTAACTGCCAGAGAAGGTAATCATTGAGGTTCAGTGTGCGATGGAGGTGGCCAATTAAAGTATAATAGCCTTCGGATATTTACTTAGAAAGATCTCTGTTATACCGGAAAACAATCTCTCCACGTTCCACATGCAACGTGAAAATCCCCAGAGAGTGTCTGGCGGTTGTGTAAATAATGGTGCCGATAGGGTGTTTCATGTCAGGGCATATTCTAGTCATGAAGCAGTCAAGGATTCGCTAAGAAAATAATGTAACTAGATTAAATCTGGAAAAGCTTAACAGCAACGAGGAAAATCTACAACTGTATGCCCATCAATTGTTTTTAGATTCTTCCACTAGGAAAAATGCCATTCGCAAGGGTTAAAATGCCAAGAACACAGGCGGCGGAAGCAAAGGCGGGGGAGGGAGAAGGGGGGACCCCACTACTGAAAAGGTTACATGTAACCTTGACTATTTTTGTTTGTTACCAGTGTAGTTAATGATTCTCTAAAACTTCACACAAAAATTTACAAAACAGTTTAACATTTCTCATTTGTTTAATCAAAATTTATGTTTAATATCCAAACTTAAATTTTTAAAAATATTGTCGACTCAAGGTGAAGGTAAAGTAAAGCAATGGGGGTTAAGATGTGGCGACGTTCAAGGTGGTTATTGGAATTGTGAATTATCCCACTGCATACATTTCAACCATGCATAATGATAAATTTACGGAGCCCCTAAAGGGACATATGATGAAAATAAATTTATGTGCGAAGAAATAAGTTGAGTTCTTTATTTCGTGCGCTCGAAATGATTTCGTGCTCACGAAATCATTTCGTGCACTCGAAATAAATTATTTCGTGCGCTCGAAATTATTTTGAGCGCACGAAATAATTTATTTTGAGTGCCCGAAATGATTTCGAGCGCACGAAATAATTTATTTCGAGTGCACGAAATGATTTCGAGCGCACGAAATAATTTATTTCGAGTGCACGAAATGATTTCGTGAGCACGAAATGATTTCGAGCGCACGAAATAAGAACTCAAATTATTTCTTCGCACATAAATTTGTTTTCATCATATGTCCCTTTAGGGGCTCCGTATAAATTTTTAAAAAGGATCAAGATAACTTCCGGGAATATATGTTTAAAAATATGTTTCATCTTTCACAGATCATCTAAAACCCTAAAGCTTCCGGGCCATTGGGCGGGTCCCAGGCCCACACCGTTGTGATGCACCTTCATCGGATCCAATCTCGCAATTTTAGCCGAATAGGAGAGAAAATTATGGGCGCAACTTTTCATAAATAAGTTAAAACTTTATTATTTACATGTTATACACAGATGGTAGAATTTTCGTAGAATTATTAATTTGTTTAAGTACAGTAGTTAAACTAGCATATGTTCAGAGGGGGCAAATGACTTCTAAATTCACAATTAAATTATTGTTCACGTTGAAACGTATTTTGGGAATTTCAAACTTTTATGTGGGGAGGGTAGTTTGATTCCTAATATTTTTATCCACGAAGTTGGCATGCCGTATGCTCATGTGAAACTGTCAGTCAATTCAGTAATAATTTTGGAGACCGTGGTCGTTAAAAACATTGTTTGTTAACAAGATCAAAAAAATTGTTTTACAAGCTGAAAAAGCTCACAAATGCTTACAAAGAACTTAGTAAATGCAGATTGGTTTCTATTCATCTGTCTTCATTCTTATTAAGTATGAGTGCATTTACTGACATTTACGGGAAAATGTACCCTACCACAGCGCAAACATTTGTTGCATGAGTGTTAAATGTTATACGCAACTGACCCATTTCATAGCCCCTGCCGCTGGCATCAAGCTTTATGGTCACAACCTTTGGCAATTGTTTTTACTACAAGTCAACACTATTATTATGCTCGGTATTGTCCAGTTGATGCCACCTGTCAGCAGTAGTGGTTCGTTTGTATCCCCATAGGCCCTAAGCATTGAACAGAATAACACAATAATACCGACGGGGATAGCCGGTAGCGTTTAAAGGTAGTATTGTTTCTTAACAAGCAGACTACGGAACACCTGTTCCTCAAATTCTGCGAGATAACTGTATGCCACTGCGAATGTCACCTTGGCATTGTTTATTCACGATTTTAGAACAATCGATTTTCTGTGCACATGACATAAAATATAAAAAGTGTGTTCATATTTATTGTTGCAACTGTTACCCTGAAACATTACCGTAGGATATCACGTGATACGATCTGTCTTGTTACAGTGAATTGTGCATAACTGTAGATAATGAAGGATGACATCAAATATTTGTTCCAGAAGTGTAATTTCTGTGTTGTGAGATGTGGCTATGAGGCAATGTTCATCGTTTGTTTATGGTGTTTGTATATAATCCTGATTCAAAGAGACTAAACGTACTTATTGCACTTTCACTTAAACGCATATCTTAATTCGAAAAGGGCTACAAAAATATAGGCTACGCAACCAGTGGCGTAGCCAATGGGAGGGGGGGACGGGGCAGCCGACCCCACTTGTTGGCAAATAATGTCTGTGAATGTAAATTCACTTGTTCGTATTTTTGATTGACATAATTTGTCGGTTTATTTGAGTTTTGTGTCGGTAAATTTACTCCCCCCCCAAAAAAAAAAAGTTTGTTCCCCCCCCCCCCGCACTCTGAAAATCTAGGCAACGCCATTGGAAATAGCATAGGTTGGTTTCTGTACCTACCTGCATTAATTAGTCCCAATGATAACTAAAGGGGATAAGGTTGTGTAATAAGAAACATGAAAGTGTTCAATTAATCATGCTCGGTTCTCAAAGCCATTGCCAATCAATGCAGTATCTGATACGCTCAGTTTATCTTTATTTTCACATTCTGATACGTACTCACTTAATGTAAAAAGCTATATGGCAGACAAGTCTTTTTGGAGTGGATAAGGAGTAGAATTGGTAGTGTATAAAGAGTGCATTGGTAACCTTTTACTGTATTTTTAACTCGAATCAGAGTGGTTTTCACTTCAAAAAAGACTCGTCCGCCATATAGCTCTTTAAAAGTTTTTTTTCACTCTTTTACATGTATACGTGTCCAGAGTTGTGGAAGTAATGTGTTGCAGCTGCGGAATCGCGGATGTGCTCTATACTTTATAAACTGGATACTTTATATGTATAGACAATATTTTTCTGATTGTTTTGACAATCAAAACGAACGTTAAATAGCTTACGTCACCTAAGTTATACCGAAAATCTGTGAAAAAATGCAGCGTTAATGATATACCAAACAGATAATTCGAATCTTCAGATATGATTTTCAAGTCGAGTTTAAACAATAGCATTTTAGATTCTGGAAGAACCTGCTTTGTCAGTTTTGCCTCTGGCATAATTGTAATTCACCAATTATTTAATTTATTGCAAATAAAAACTCACCTAAGCATGTATGCACAATGTTGAACCAAAATTGCTTACAGTCTAAGAAAAATGCTATTTGCATTGCATCGGATTATGAATTGAAAGCTGAGAGTGGTTAAGCCGTTGGGCTCCGCCTATGATAGTTATCATATCTTAGGGTACTGCAATGTTTAAATTTCTGTTGATTAAAACAGACTCGACGCGAAGCACTCTCACCATACTGATATTATCTTAAGACTGCAACTTTCGTGTTTCTGCCCTGTAGATAAAATTAAAATTATTCAATTGATTAGACGTCTCACTGTCATTGATTTCTCCCGTGAACATATAAATTAAATTCAGTGGTCAAAATATACGTTTTTTGGGCCACAAACGCTCCCACTTGTCTCATTCGTAAACGCAGACGCGTGTGGTTCATATAATTGTTTCATATCTTGGTTCATGGCAGGTATATGTAGGGTAAGGAAGGGTCTCGCGTGATCCGAGGTTAAACGAAAATTGTAAGTCGTTCCATTAACGTTTATATATACGTGATACGTTTGCTGCGCGCAAGAGAAAATTATTAACGCGCTCTGGTAAGAAATATGACATGTAAATGTATTTTAGATGTATAAGTTTGACCAAAAATCTGAAACAAATACGGTACAAGAGCTTGTTTTTTGTAATTGTCAATTAAATTTTAATCAAAGGCCGAACATATTAAATATTAAACTATTTCGCAACTCTTTTCTCCGTCACATTAAAAAACCCTAACCACCCCAAATCCTTAAAAATCGTCCAAGGTGCTCTTATTTGGACAAAGTTAGCACTGTTGGAAACTGGTACTTTCACCTCTTAAAATGGGACAAAATCACTACCGGTACCTGGCAAAAAGTACATGCCATAAGTGCTGAATATGAAAGATCAACGAAAATGCATGATACATTTTGAAGGTAAGGGCATGTTTCCTAGCCTATATGGGTTAGGCTACAACTTGTTTTGAAACATTTACATTAAAAATGTAACAACTTTTTTTGTTGTATGTATAAATATTCAACTAATTTATGGCATGAAAATTTAAGTGGGCCTATTCAACAGTCTGTTTGTCCCTGTCACATTAGGATATTGCCTACAATGCGCGTTAAGCCTCGAATCACGTGAGACCATTCTTCCCCTGGTTAGGCGGCAGTATTTGTACACTAAGTTCTAGTGCGTCTTCAGTTGACGTCATCGTATTTGCACACCGACTTGGAATGTCTGCAATGATTTTCGAAACCACCATGCGGAACATCATGCGGAAAAAGAATGTGGGAAAACGCCGAGTGAGAAATCAAATACTGGCTATGCTTTTCATCGTCTCAAACAAAATAATTAAGTGATTTCTCTTCCTTTTTTGATTGACACGCATTCAAAAGCACGCAATTTTATAAATCCGATAACATTTCAGTGGTTGCGTTCAATCTCATTGTCATGCACAATTATTTCAATTTGTCATTCTCAACTGCAATCATATCATCCTATTTCGATTTCCAGCAATCATGACTAAATTGATCCTATCCTGAAATTTAATGTTTCACATCTTTTGTTGATTAATGCAATCAAATGAAAAAGAATAAGAATAGCTAAAGTAATGAAATTTCATATTTAATTTAATAGTTAAAAACTGTTTTTGAAATTGGCTGGGAAAACCTATATTAAAAGGTCTTTAAAGATAATTCATTATAGGCCTTTATTAATTACTGGTGTCTATGCCTCTAAACAGTTATATATTTATACATGTAGTTAAAAAATAACAATTTTCGAATTTTTTGATGTACACATTTTACGGTGTAAATCGGTATCGATCTCCCCTAGAATTAATGCTGTCACTGGTGTGGTCTCTTTTTAAATTAAGTGAAGGTATTGGTTTTTGGTAAAGTACGTTCATCTCAACTGTCTAGTTTCAGTAATATATCATAAAACAGGTCTGTGAAAATTTCATCACTATAGGTGCTCAGTTTTTATTAGAAAACAACGAAAAACTGATACATGTTATTTAAATGTGTTTTATGGGGGAAATATAGCAGCCATGTGATAATTCCCTTTTGTCTAAAATGACGAAATTATGATTGATATTCCAACTTTACACAGAGTACATTTTTGATAATAATTCGTAATCTTATAATTATAATTATAATTATAATTATAATTATAATTATAATTACCAATTAATTGCCAATTTGTGGGTGTTTTGCTACCTTTTTGGTACTTTGGTGTCTTTATGCTAATACAAATTTGCATATTTATGAGCAAATAAGTGATGTCACAGCGGGATCATTTGATTTGTGCATGAAACTGACTGAATTTTGTGAGTTGTCTCGTTAACTGAGTGTTACCAATCAGTAACCACTGTTTTCTTGGACAAGGGTTGGGTTTTTTATTATGTGCACTTTTACACCTGTGAGAACGAGTTCCTGTTTTAATACAACAGCGTCCTCGTGTGTCATGGATAAGTATAAACATTTTAGAAAATCTTCACTGTACGTTTAAAGTAGACATATTATTTAAACTGTCCAGAAGCATTGATATTTGCTAAAAATATGTATCTACCTTATTTTGCATTTCATACATGTATGATAGGTTTTTTTAATTATAAATTTAACCTGGATGGCCCCTGCTCACTAAATTATATTGTCCTAAGATTTCAAAGCTACATAGCCATTTGGCCATGAGCGATATAAGCCTAGCTTGTTTCACCATGGAGTTTCACATAATCGGGATTTGGCGAGTGTGTTAACTCCCTGTGTAAACTTACTCTATTTTGTTTGTGTAGAAAATTTCTAAATTAGGACCTGCACTTGGTGCTGAAACACAATTTGCTGTGAAATAAGCCGTCTTTCAGTAGTAAAACCCCTACGGAGCGGAAGTCGGATTTGATTGCCACTGTTGCTACTTCAGTTGAGTAAAGATACATTTGGACAATCACAGCTTCGAACGACTTAACTGTTCGGAGTAGTGCTCATCTGTAATTTCCCTGCTGAATTTATTCGTTTATGCAACACTAATCTGCTATCCAACGATGGAAGCTACCGCCAGTTTTCATTAGTGATTTGATCTTATCTTACTCTATTTATCAACCATGAGGCAATTGCCTCATAGGAATGCGTTAAAACATTCTCAAAACTTTATTGCTTATTGTAAGCTGATGATATGTATAAGACAGCTGTAAGTCAATTAAAGTTTTTTTTAAATACATTTTTAACCAACACAGTGTTTCAAAACCCAGTTGCAACTTTTTTTATTATAGATTTTAATATGGGTTTTGCAATAATAATAATAATAATAATGTGTGGATTTATATAGCGCACGTATCCACCAACTAAGTGGTGCTCAAGGCGCATTATATTATTATCCCTGCTCATAAGGCTCATAAATCATTCCTGAAACCATCTCAGCTCCCTGGGGAGTATACAGCTCAATTGCTGCCATTTCTAGCGCATATAGAGCAAACCAACTCTGCCTTCACAGGTACCCATTTAACCCCTGGGTGGAGAAAAGCAATTATGATTAAGTGTCTTGCTCAAGGACACAAGTGTCACGGCCGTGATTCGAACCCACATTATGTTGCTAACACCAGAACTTGAATCCGGTAAACTAGACCGCTCGGCCACGACACCCCAATCACTCTTGCAAGCGCCAAAAGATTGATTGTTGTTAAGAATTTTGTTGACATAAATCCCTTCGAGTAAGCCCGTTCATACTTTGGTGGCGCGTGCATTTCCTTTTGTAAACCTATAATTATCTGGCCTAGGTAAAGGGCAACTTCCCCTGGACAATATCAATATGCATCGTATTAAGCAGCAATGAATATTACATAGTGGCTCTATCTTACCCCCTCCAGAGAAACAGCCATTAGGTTTCCTTTTAAGAGCCTGAGGATCCCCAAGAGACACTGGCGTTGCCTTGTTGGTAATCGTGCTCGAAGATTTTAGTGCTAGGACTGTCAGTATTATTGGTCTGAATACGGTCCCCTCCCAGCCGCCCGAAACCGTTTTTGATCGTTTTGATTGGTTGTACCTTGTTGTTGAGTTTCCACCAAAAAGGGAGGTCTCAAACTGATTCGCAATCGCTTATTTTGTGCTTGTGGATAATTCAATTAATTAAATTGAGTACACCCTGATGAAACAGGTCGGTGAAAACAACCAATCATGTGGAAGATATGTGTCGAACCCAATAGTTAGGCAATATTATTGGTTGTTTAAACTAAGCATTGATTGTATTACCAAGAAATAATGTTTAAATTTTACCACATTTAAAATTTAATGTCCTGATAGAAATTTACAACTTAAATACACTCACTGGCCACAAGTATTTTAACATTGAAATTCACACCAAACTTCAGTTTGGAGAACTGTGTTACAATAATTTATTTTATTTTATTTACACTACTTAAGACTTCTTGAAAGTGCCTGTGTTTTGAAGTCAATGTTCTTTTTTACTGTTCTTGCTCGGAAACAAAGTCCTTCAATACTTTGTCGGGTAACCACATGACCTGATAATTGCGGCCATCCGTCTAGGCAATGTCTCGTACAAATTCATGTTGCAATACTTTTGGCCAGTGAGTGTAGGAAAGACACAAAAATATTCAATGTTTTAATTAATCTGTTTCAATAACCATAACAAACTATCTTAAAAAGCAGAAGATAATTTGTGTATAAGGACTTATTTGGAAACGGACTTCATTATTTGACAACATTTCACCATTCTCATAACATTATTGATTATATTTAAACATGAAATAAGTATTTTCCCATTTTTACCTTTCATATTTGGATTCAAAATTCCATAAATGGTAAACGACTAAAAATATACTTTGAGGATTTTCACATTCTTTACTAAAAAAGAAAGTCGGCGACTTACGATCTCCAGCAAGAATAGAAAGCAATCAAGTAATAGTCTGAGATGATTTATAGTAGAGTGCGTTTAAGTACCTTGCAGATTGGGAAAGACTGAGAGCTGTTTCAAGGGTATCGAAAGCCCTGAATTCCGTCTATCTTCAGACGATGTCCGGTTTTACCGATTTTAGATTGTCATCGTTGGTTGATAAACCCATAGCTTTGCAATTGGACAATCTAGTTCAAGCAAGGCCTCAGGGCATTCCAACGCCACTGAAGGAGCAACATCCGAATTACTGTGTTTCAGCTCTCCCCAAATTGATTTTTTCCTGCTTTGCCCCTAATTTAGGTACAGATATAGACCATCGTCACTAATGAACCATGTTTGTATTGGCATGGCTCACCCTAGTATATTTAGGTTGCTATTTTTAACACTGAGGTAAAATTACCTCTGAAAATGCTAGATGCAGTTTACTTTATTTAAAAATATCCTTGCAAACATAATAAACTCATCCTTTACCGTTATGGGAAGTAACAAGGCCAATACGATGAAATGAAATACCACAGCTGCTCACGTGGTAAAGAATATGTGTTTTGGTATGACTTCAAAAGTCATACATAATTAGCCACAAACGAAATCCGCGTTGGCATTATAATCCCATGATACGGCGGGTCTGGCAGGGAGAGCAAAACCTGTAATCAAGTTCATTGTGCGTACGCATTGACGTGGTCAGGGGGGTGAGGAAGGGTCTCACGTGATCTGAGGCTTGACGGGCGAATGGGACAAGTGGTTGCGTTGGTGAATTTTTTTTTCCCATAACCCTCCCCCGGCCGTGGTATGGATAGCTAATACACTTCTGAATCATTTGCTATCAAATCTATCACGTGCTTATTATAATACTTGTTCGTATGTTACTCTGATTGAGACATTTTTGGTTCTTTGTAATAAGTTTTCAAATCATTTGTCGTCCACTGTGTCTGTATATATCAATATCAGTAAAAACTATATGAGAGCTCGACCAAATAATTGACTTCCGAAAATCAAATCAAATTAGTCCATAAACCATGTCGACTCAACATTGAAATTGGGGCAGAGATTAATATGATATTGCACTTTTTCACAAGCTGAACCTGCCTGGTTCCAAAGGTCTTTTTTATATTCGGAAGGGATTGTGTGATAAAACCGTCAATGTATGTAACGAAAGGCTCGTTGAATATAATGCCAGTGTAGTCTCAGTCGCAGTAGGCCCTATATTGTGAATTGTAAATTTGTTGCAATTTGAATACGGTAGCATTTTCGACCGAATGACCAGCTGCGGTTACATACTTAGGATTTAAGCGCTACCTAAGCCCTATAGTCAAGTTTATAAATAAACATAAATATAAAATTAACATTAAATGCGGTAAAGAAACGCCACGTGCGGAAACATATCACAGTCTGTCTGGCATATTTACCTCTTGTCCAGCAGAAATGGATATTGATTTAGTCCCGAGCGAGGGCCATATATCGATCAGTTATTTCGACGGTCAAGTGCTGTTGCCATCGCAAAGTAAACGGCCGACTGGCAGTTCCATTGGTTGCAATGTTTGCAAAGACTACACATTGAAGGAAAAGTGTACCATTAGTAAACTTCCGTTCTCCTGTGTCTCATTTCGTGTGATATAAATATACAACAAATGCGAAAGTTTCAGCTCATTATTTTACGTCGTTAAAGAGAAAAATGTACACAAAATAAGCACCATTTGAACATTTTGAAAAATAATAGCTCCTCAGACAAATATATGTAAATGTTGTCAGATACCAAGTAAGCGTTATGTTGAACTGTGATCGCTCTGGTGCTGTTTAAGAACCAATTGTATAAATTTGTTAATCCGAACAAGCATAAACGATCCATATTATCTATACAAAATAGATGTGCAAAATATATTCAACATTTGGAGGTCAAATATTGGACAAATATTGGACTTCTGCCTTTCTTCTTTCTAAATAGGTAAAATGTGTTTTAGAAAATGTACCGGTATGTGTTCTGTTTTTTGGCTAGCTGGAAAAAGGAACGAACGTCTGGGTAAAGTGCATTTTTCTACTTGTTTTCTTTTCTGCTACCCGAAAAACAGATTTTACTTTTACTCCGGTGGTGAAAAAGTGGACCTCAGCTTTTAAGCATCCCTCTGCTACTCGATTAGCCGAAACGTAGATTATTTTTTTAATTTTGTTTATGCAAATGCCCCAACACAAGGCCAATGGCCACTCCAAGGTGGGGGCTACTAAGTCATTGAGTTGTTACAACGACTCCATACTGAAGAAACCAGCCCCTCGCACTGAAACAAGACAAGTTAATAACCAGCCTCTTCACGGTGCGAATAGGACTGGGAGGGGTAACTAGTCCAGAACAAGGCAGTTGTTAAACTGCCTCTGCCCCTATAAGCAATTATGGTTAAGTGTCTTGCTCAAGAACACAAGTGTCACGGCCGGGATTCGAACCCACATTCTACTATTAACACCAGAACTTGCGTCCGGTAAGCTAGACCGCTCGGCCACGACACTCCACTCCTTATATCAAAGGTGGCCAAAAAGTGGTGTTCTTACCTTCTTATTGTCCCCAAGTTTAAAATAGACGAATTCGATTGAAATAAGCTAACAGGAAAAAGAGCTACACGTTACCCAAATTGTTCATTCTGCTTTCCGGTAAGACGCAAAACAGAAAAAGTAGCAACATTATTTTTACGTTCGATCTGCGTTTTTGTTTTTTGTTTTTTTTTGTTTTGTTTTTTTGTTTAGCAAGCACAGAAAAGATGTCCACTTAATATTGTGATATAGCAAACGATCACGCGTAAGCCAATACGTTTTGAAGTCAGAATACTAAGTAAAATGTCAGTATAGTCTGTGAACTCATATAAGTCGGAATGCTTGGAATATTCCACTGGGAACAGAGATCGTTTTTCTGTGAACATGCAAGTGATCCAAGGGAACGCATCCATGTACCCTGATGGTTATTCCAACTAGAACATTGCTGTTCTTGAGACTTCATAACGTATCTGAAATACATTATGAAGATCAAGAAACATTTTTAAGTAGTGGTGAAAATTTATCAGTAACTTCACACACTAAAGAACAATCGCCAACAATGGCATTCGATTGGATATTTTATATTTTATACTTCAGACGGAATAATTTATCAGGATGATTGTACCTTCACCATTTTCACCCCAATCAAGACTTGCGTAAACAATTCACTAATGTTGTACTCTAGGTAATTACTGAAGGCGTCAGCAACTTGCCTTTAATGGTATATAACGCCTTTTTAGTTGCAGATTGAGTTATATTGGGCGCTTGTTTCATACATGTAGGTGAGTTGCCACAGTGTACAATGAAACATACATGAAATTTCTACCGTCACTTCTTTAGCCACAACCTTGTCTTATACAACATTGTTTGATTCCAAAATTACCGAATCCGATAAAGGTATAAGTCGGTAAAGGTATCAATCATCCTGAATTGTTTTCTATCTGGAGTGCTCTCATTTCAGAGAAAACACGACAAAATATGTACATTATTTTTCAGAAGTTACCAGACGGTATTTGTTTGCTCCAGTGCTTGTTCACACTTTTCTCAATGTAAAATAGTTAATGGCCTTATGTTTATTGTATATATTGAATCAAATAAGTAAGCATACTCATAAAAGCAGTTTTTCGTCATTACCAATGTTGTACCATCCCCTTTCAAAATATGTCATTTGACAGGTAGGCCTGATGGGCGCAACTGTGTGACATTGACTTTAAAACCAAGTCATGTCGCGGTGTTTGTTCAACTATGTGTTAAAGAAAATCACAGGTAGCCTATTGATGTATGCCTAAATTTTTATAGATAGTGTGAAACAAAATAGCTCTCAACGTTAAACTATGACAGGAAAATGCTGTAGTCTTCGTCAGAAATATTAACATCTACTATTTTGAGATGTAAACAAATACTAGTTTGGGTACTGCACCCCAAATATTATTAATCTGAACATTTATAGGTTGGTGAAATTCTTGCGTCAGGAAATAAACAATTGATTTAATTTTGCCCTAACCGACGTCTGTATAGCACTGTATACTTAGTGCTTTCCGAGTCTCTGTGAAAAACTACACAGGCGGGACTCGGGCGGGATTCGAACTCACGACCTCCTGCTTACGTCGTGGGTTCGAATCCCGCCCGAGTCCCGCCTGTGTAGTTTTTCACCGAGACTTGGAAAGCACTGAGTATACAGTGCTATACACACGTCGGTTAGGGCAAAATTAAATCAAATCTGAACATTGTTTAATACTTGAATATAATGGTTAAAAGAAGTTAATATCATTGGTAACATGTATGTAAGGCATCCAGAAAGAAGAAGAATCAAGAAATGTTCCAACCTGTGAAAATGAACTGTTTGCATTTATCCTAATGTGGAACTGGACAACTAAATCTGTACTACATTCACGGGCGTAAATCCCGGGGGAATGGGGGATATATCCCCCCCCCCCCACACACACACACACTTTTTGGACCTGGTGGATGGTCCCCACTCCCCCAGAATTTTCCATGTGTTGAAAAAAATATATAGGTGTAATCTGTACTGTAGCCGCAAGATTCTGAATAGTTGTCGACTGCAGAACTTCAAGCTATACCGTGCACCAAAATTTCAAAATCACCCCACACCCCCACCCATGGGCGGATCCAGAACATTTTTAGGGGGGGCTGAGAATCAAAAACAATTATTTTTCAGTACTACAAAAATTACAATGAAATAATCAAAGGGAGAGAAAAACAAAGCACACTGTGGGAATGGGAGTGCGTGCGTTAGCCCCTCCCCTCCCCTCTCGCTCTCTCTTTTTCTCTCTTTTTTATAATTTTTTTTTTTTATATTTAAAAAAAAAAACGATTTTAGGGGGGATACAGCCCCCTTAGCCCCCCCCCCCTGGATCCGCCAGTGCCACCCCCACTTTTCATCACAAATTCCGCATATCAGATGGAATAATTTTCAGTGTTCGGAAGTAAGTTTTTAGATTATAACTCAGTAACGTTGAAATTTGGTTATTTCCACTGTTGCCTGCAACGATATCGCCCTCGCTCTATCAAGGACACTTGACTGTATTATCTCCTTTGTGTGCATAATGATCGCGATAGCGAAAGGCATCGTGAACGCGCCTTAAAGGGGCAGTATCGTCACGATTAACAGGGCATGGAATCAGAATGCTAGTTTTAGATTAACTCAGTGACTGCCATAATACTGCTGCTGCATAAATGAGGCATTAATTTTCAGTTACTGTGTTAATCTTAAACTAGGACATTGATTACATGCCCTGTCGACAGTCTACACTGATTTACAGCCCATTTAAACCATCACATAATAAAAGTCAGGGATATAATGTAGAATCTATCATCTGCCTGTTCATAAAGAAGCTTGCATTTCTAAGTGTGAAACGACTACGTCTTGTATCGTCTTATGCGATCATCAACTACTTACTCCTAACAAGTGTCAACTGAATCATTTATTTAAGCTCCTAGTGAAGGAGAATAGTCAAGTCCAGTACATACAGAAATCCCCATCCAAATCCCTGTTTGCGACGTCAGGGACTGTCAAATGAAATACATCCACAAATGTTCAAGAAGACGTTGTAGTTGTACCCTAACAACAAAGACAAACACCTTTCGCTCACTCTATATACATACGTGTTTCCAGTGTCAATCGTTGATGTTTGACAATTCCTACTCGGTGAGTGTTTTGAATGTGATGGATGAGACAGACTGAGTTAATAGCTTAAGCAAAAAAAAAAACTCCGGTTTCTGGTCTCCGCGCGCGTCGCCTCAGAGCCGCGCGTCGGCATTTTTTTTTTCTTTTTTCTTTTTCTTTTTTCTTTTTCTTTTTTTTTCTTTTTATCTTTTTTGGCTATGAAATTATGTCCAATTGCAGCCAAAATTACTGGATCGATTGGAATTCTGTCGTGCTGTGTTTTAAACGACTTTTTCACATAGGGGTATGAACGTTTACCTGATTTGTGAGGCCTCTCTTAGCTACCATACTTTGTGTATGGGAAATTTGGTCTGGTTCCAATAACCGCATATACTGTACATGCATCACGTATTTCATTGGTTGGCCCCCAAAAAAAAAAAAAAAAAAAAAGATTACAAAAAAAGCGCGTCACCACACCGATTTTGAAGCGACCTATGACCAGAAACCGGAGACTTTATTGGGGGGCCTTACACATGTTCTGTGAATATTAAACCTTCTCTGTCTGCAATCAAATTAAAGTAATGATGTATTAATTCTCTATTATAGGACATGTCTCTTATTTGAAACCTCCCATTTGAGCCAAAACTAAAACTAAAAAACAATGACATTACATATTTGAAGATATCTAAGAAGTTCGAATTTTTCTTTTAAAAAGGTACGGTATAAAATGCTTGTTACAATTTGGTGACCCAGTTGGAGTGAACATTTCCAAGGTTGGTTGTTTTAAAATTCCCGTTGAACGCTTGTTCCTGGTCAGCCAGTAAACCTAAAAGATACCTTAACAAAAGGAAAAGCAAAATTCTCTGTTGTTGAACCAGGTAAAACAAAACGTTCTTCAAAAACTAGCTGTCCTGTTATTTATGTAAAGTCCACAATCCAATATTGTTCTCCCGAAGAAGATCTGAGCATACTGACCGAAACGTCGAGTAGTAACCACTAGTTCAGAACTAATTACTACTCAATTGAGAATTTCACGTGTCACCACAAATAGTCTTTACTTAATATTGTTTTTAATTAATAAATATAATCATTTATATTTGTTAAAATACATGCTATCAATTTCCTGTAAACAAGGATCTTTAAAGAACATGATGTTTAAAGAACATGTTGTTTCCGCCACAAATTGCCTGATTATGACACGTTGGTTGAAGATATATGAATTCCCACTGCCGTGCCGAGCTAACCGCCTGTCGATAAATGTCAGCACTAATTGCTTGCTTGGTTCGCATATTACCCACGCAATGTAACGCGTGGTTGTTGATTGCAGAACACGACCGCCAATACAACATACAGTGTGCCTTGTGGACTTCTTTTTCACTATTGTGGTTTGAATGTTGCAACTTAATTATTCAAAATGACCTTTTGAGTTCGTGATAATCAATATCAGTGACGTCATTTTACGCAGACTCTCTACAAACGGTAAAGGCTATTCGACACTCGTCTTTGTATAAAAATAAATATACAAATTTATATTATATTTATTATAACTTTTAATAAATCATTTTATACATCACTCGGTTATCTTCGTAAGCCTGATTTGCATATTTATCACCTTACCCATTTCTGAAAAGTCTGAAAGGGTTAGTCAACAAAATTACGGCGCTGTGTATGTGCTTTCATTTAATTTGATTAAATCCAACCTGTATGAGCATTTCAAGATAAGATAGTACAAGTTTCCCAATGCAATCGACGATCTATGATGCTACCTTGCACAGTTATAGTCACCTTCTCTAGTGCCATAAAGTGTCATTTTTGCTACTTGCAATTTCAATCCTAAGCAGCGACTGTTGACAGGGCATTTAGCAATATCGCGGTTAGTGTTAGTGTTTATCAGTGAAGAGTATTTTGCTGAAAAAAATCATACAGAAATAGACAACAACTTATTTTTCAGGTAGAAAACACGCCAAGTTCAGCAAGATGGTCAAAAACATAGAAACGGGTATGATGTTCACAACGAGGTGTGTATATCAATTAAGTTATGTAGATCAATAACCTTTATAAGGGATTGTAGAAGGCCAAAACAAATGCGTGTAGTCCATTTTCCTATTGGTCTAAATGAAAGAAGGATAATGAATTAACGTTTCCTTTTTTAAATCGGAATAGAGAAATATAAAGAAAAACGTTAGAAACAGAACGAGGTGGCGTTTGTTTTTACGTATTTTACTTTTTGGGCTATTTAAAAGGCTACCTATATAAAATTGCTACATCGACACTGTATGACATGAATTGAATGGATCGTCCTTGCAAGTTATATCATGCGATTTGTTTCTTCTTTCAAATGTATTCCCTGGTCGCCTGAGACGCCTGTATTATAAAGACAGATAGGGGAGATAACAAGAAGTGATTCAATATGTTGAAATAGACCTGCATGTGTATTAGTGCACACTCATGTGCAATGAAACATTGGTGCACCTGTACAGCACGTTAAATACATGTATAATATTATTAAAACTGACGTTATCACTAACAACTATCCAGTGTATGTCTGTGCATATAAGTATGTCAACACAAATACCTCTGACGATATTAAATTAATATTTTCAAGCATTCGTGCGAAATTCCTTAAAAAACAAATCGTCATTTGATATTTATAGTACAACTGGAATGAATGATTATATTACATTTCCTCAGACTGCCGATAGTTGATGAAAACGTTAACATTTGACGCGTACTAAATCTTAGTTTGACTTCATAGGCCAGGGGTGGGATTCGGATGTTTATTAAAAAATAATCAATAATGAGTGGTTTTGTAAAACTATGGTAAAACAAAGAGCCAATCCAGAAAGCTTCTAGGTAATATGTACGACGTCTTTAAGTTTGGTATAATTTTTGTGTTGTTTCACATTTTCGATGTATGGACTGTGAATAAAGGGCATCAAGGCCACTTAATACTTAAGCTTTGACACCCAACGAGTACGGGTATGAGTATTTTGTCACGAGTACGAGTAATACGTTAATTGCCATGAGTAATGAGTACGAGTAATGAGTACGAGTAAGCGTAGCTTTTGGTGTTTTGTGAGAGACCAGAGGAAATCTCAATGCCCACCTGCCTTTCAGACACCAGAGAAACTCATCCACAAGCCCGCTGACATCTGCCAAGCCTTCAATGGTTTCTTCACATCAGTTCATTCGCCCCGAGAACCATCTTCAGCTACTCCTCCCACCTGCTCCCGTCCAATCCCCGAGCTTCCTCCAATAACAATAAGACTAGGTTGGCTTTTAAAAACCTTGCTATCCCTCGCTCCTCACAAGGCACCAGGACCGGATGGTATTTCACCAACATTACTTCGAGCAACTGCATCTTTCCTTGCTCCTCCACTACTGCGAGTGATGAATTCTTCTCTGGCAAATGGATCTCTTCCAATGGACTGGAAAATTTCAAATATCACCCCATTTTTTAAGTCTGGCAAGCGCACCGACATTAAAAGCTATCGATCAGTAGCCTTTACCTCTGTCATTTGTAAAGTTCTGGAAAAGGCCGTGGCCGAAAGCATTGATGACCATGTGTCTTCACTTGGAAACCCTTCACTTGCCTTGGAAACCCTCAGCAGCATGGTTTCACAGCGCGCAAGTCCTGCATCACGCAACTCACCAACGCCATCCACGACTGGGCCAGCATCCTCGACAAACCACGCCCGCCTCGCATTGACTTAATTTTCTTAGACTTTAGTAAGGCCTTCGATGTCATACCACACCACATCCTGCTCGATAAACTTGCCTGTCATTACAACATTCGTGGCCAAACCTGGGCATGGCTCAAAGACTTTTTAATAGGTCGAAAGCAACGTGTTATGTATCGCGGTTGTTTTTCTGAATGGGCACCAGTCTCATCGGGAGTCCCTCAGGGTAGCGTTCTTGGACCCCTACTCTTTAATCTGTTCACCAACGACATCTCTCACAATCTCCATACAAAGTTTTTGCTTTTTGCTGATGACACACTCATCTGTCAACCCATCCAGTCTTCTCAAGATGAACACTTCCTGCAATCTGACCTCACTAAACTTGGTCAGTGGAGTGTTTTCAACGGTATGCAGCTAAATATCAACAAGACCAAAGTCATGCACATATCAAGAGCCAAGAAACCAGCAGTGCTCCCTGAATACACCCTTCATGGTACCCCACTCTGCGTCACATCATCATACAAATATCTAGGAGTAACATTGAATGACACTTTGACTTCTAAAGCCAATAGGACATTAGGTTTCATTTGGCAAATAGCAGGCGGAACTTCAACCAAAGCCCTTGCATCACTCTACCAGTCCCTTGTGTTGCCAGTACTGGAATATGGGCTGCCTGCCTGGAACCCTTACACCTCTGCTGCCAGGTCAAAATTGGAGAAAATTCAAAGGCGAGCCAGCAGAATGTGTTTGAAGCAGCGCCGAGGCACTATGACATATGAGGATCGGTTACAAGCATTGAACTGGTTATCCCTGGACTCTAGAATACAAAAACACACTGTGTCATTTGTAACAAAATGCCTCTTTGGTTTGATCGACTGCCTTTCCGTTAAGGCCAACACTGCAGTCAATACCCGCCACCCTGATTCTGTAACCTTTCATCATCATTATGCAAGAACTCTAGCCCTCAAAAACACGCCCTGTCATTTGTTTCCTCGCATCTGGAGCGGTTTACCTTCACACATCAAGGACTCCTTAATTCTAGACTCTTACAAGTCTTTTAACAGGACTTTATCTGCCCATTTCCATGATTCATAATTGTTATTGCTGATTTTTAATTTTCTTAGGCCCCAATTATTTATTTATTTATTTATTGTCATTTCTTTATTATCATCACTTTATTTATTATTTACAGTACCTATACTTTATTTTATTTTGTTTTTATTATTTTTCAAATGTAATATTATTTTATTGTCACCATCATATTTTTAATTGTTGTTGTCGTTTGTTTGTTTGTTAGGTTGTTTGTTTGTTTGCTTGTTTATTCAATACTTGGTGGGTTTTCCTTTGCCTTCCATCCCAATGTTTTAGTAGCTTGCCATTAGCGTTTGTTTTTCCACGTTTCATTATTTTGAATATTTATTTATTATATTTTCTCAAACTTAGTGTAATTGTTCACTTGCTTATTTTAAATTCTTGGTAGGTATTTGTTTGCCTTTCAACCCAATGTTTTTGCTACTTGCCATTAGCGATTGTTTTTCATGTTTTCATCAATTTGCCTTTGTAGTAATATGTTATATGTTTATATATATTTTTATTTATTTATTTCCTCTGTAAATATCCAATTTATTTGATATCAAATTTTATGCCATTTAAGCTTGGATAGGCAGGCTTTCGAGCCACAGTGTTTAGGTACACTTTTGTCTATCCTGGCCGGCTTAAATTGGTTTTTCTTCTATTTGTATGTAGGGGTACCGTATATACACTGAGCAAAAATATAAACGCCCAATGTTTCAACCTGACCCCCACCGTGTCCACATGCATGTCCATGATTGCCAGACGCCACTATCGTGTTCTAACGGACAGTAATCTGTAGCATATTGAACAACAAAATGAATTTTGTATGATTTTGCAACCTCTAAGGCTAATAAAAGTTTCAAAGTGCCACATGGGGCGTTTATAATTTTGTTCAGTATATATTTTGTTGTTTGTTTCCTTTAACTTGTATTGTTAATTGTTATGTTCTATTTTTTCTATTGTATTGATTCTTGGCCGAATAAATAATAATAATAATAATAGTACATTGCCATGTGTAAGATTTAATACGAATTCATGTAGTGCATGTACACTGTCAGATGTGTAGGAGTAATTCAAAATGCATGTAGGCCTATGCATGTAGGCCTATGCATGAAACTGACTGAAATCAAGGCTACTGGTCTCATGCATAATACATGTTTTCATGGGGCTACATGATTAATGTGTGACCCGCTCTGTGAAAATGAGTCACAAGTCGCAAATTTGAAAAATTGAGATTTCTATGTGGCTTTAATATTTTATTAAAATCATTAAAATTAATGATTTTTGAGAGTAGGTTGTTTCATTTCTGTCATTTGTTTTCCTTTCGAATGTTTTCCTAATAATTAAATTGTGTTAATTATACAAATTATTGATTATTAAAAACGGCATATCTCCATAATGCAATACGTCACACACCTCTAACATATACCAAATTAAAGAAATCTCAATTTTTCAAATTTGTGACGTGTGACTCATTTTCACAGAGCGGGTCACATGTATTCGTTTATCATGCCAGAACCATCCCTAAAGCCATGGTCAGTTAATTTGTTGTCAAAGGTTGTGGGTGGGGAAAATTTCCAATTCAAATGGCCATCACTAAACATCATTACTGAATTTTACCTGTGTTCAAATATTTTTCATTTTTTCGTGGAGGATTTCCGTGGAGTGTCCTTCCAAAGATTTGATGAGTTTGTTTTGATGCTCAGCATATTTATATTTGCAGTATTTTAACATGCATTAAATATCCTTTAATGCCAGTTTATGTGAGGTCACATATTATGTGCGTTTTAACCAAATTAACTTTCAAAAATCCTGTTCAATCTTGGAGCCCTTGATTTTGTTTTGCTTTAACGAGTTTCATGCATGGTCAAAATAAATTCAGTACTCATGTCCTAAAATATTGTTTGCAAGTCATTAGAAGCGTCCATGTATGAAATAACCATTACTTTTAAGGACCATTTATTCACTGTAATCATGGTCTGACCTTCTTGACAGGTACGTCCACATTTCAAACATGCAGCAATATTATAATTATTGCCAGTTGGTTTGCTAAGTTGATGTAATTAGCAAGAATTTAAATTTAAAAATATGCACTTTTGTTTATATAAAATGTATGTTCAACGATTCTGTCAATGATACGGCTGAATATTCTACAGACTAATATTCTAGAGTTGAGTAGATAAAACACGGGCATTGGACGGCGGCTTGACTACGCAATACCCACAGTACATGCTACTCGATTCGGCGGATTTTCCACGATTTTCAGTGGAGATTGAATTTGTAGGCCATCTGGCAAGAATAAAGAATAAATAACATGTTCAAAAGATCACTAGATCAGTGAGTAGGCTAGATCAGTGACACGTGTATACAGTTTGTTGTACTTTTGTACTGATATTGGATTTCGTAAAATGTTTACTAAAACGCCAATAACTGCCCTCTACATTCAGCTCATTCCATTCTCTTTCACTGCACATTAAACTTGTGGACAATGCCTATAAACATAATGACTACGATGCGGCCAGCTGCCGTTCAACATTCTTATTAATTAAATGCGAGGATATAACCATATGTGACCCGCTCTGTGAAAATGAGTCACAAGTCGCAAGTTTGAAAAATTGAGATTTCTTTGTGGCTGGAAAGAGTACATCACCGTCTTTAATTTGGTATATGTTAGAGGTGTGTGACGTATTGCATTATGGAGATATGCCATTTTAATAATCAATAATTTGCATAATTAACACAATTGAATTCTTAGGACAACAAGCATTCGAAAGGAAAACAAATGACAGAAATAAAACAACCTACTCACAAAAATCATAAATTTTAATATTTTATTGATAGAAATTGACGTCAATTTCAATCAATAAAATATTAAAGCCACATAGAAATCTCAATTTTTCAAATTTGCGACTTGTGACTCATTTTCACAGAGCGGGTTACATAATGTACTCATATTCAACACACATACATCAACATCTATTTAATGTGTCAGTCATATTATCATGTAAACATTTGAAGCTGTGAATTAAAGGAGCTGAATTGAATACATGTCAACAGGGAAATACATGATACATGTGTACGTGGGGACCAAATTTCCCATATACAAAATATGGTGGCGAAGAGAGGCCTCGCAAATCGGGCAAACGTTCATACCCCTATGTGAAAAAGTCGTTCAAAACACAGATCGATCAAGCAATTTTGGCTGCAATATTGGACATCGTTTCATAGTACCAAAAATAAATAAATAAATAAAGCCGACGCGCAGGTCTGAGGCGAAAATATTCCATGGTTTCACGTTATTCAGAGAGTTATTACACATTCCAATGTCGTGCCTGTTCACACATTTTCAATCAAGTGGTTTGTGAGTCACTGATGCATAGACGGTAAACTCGGTATAATAAAACATTGGAAATCAATCAAACGCAACTGATCTATCTGACCACAAAAAAAATTAATTAAGAAATATTTTTTGTTTTTCAGTTGGGCTGGGACAAAGGATTTACACTTAACAAGCTTAGCTTCTGGCTAATAACTGTAAGTTAACTGGATTAATCAATATTGAACCTAAAACATTAAAGACAGGGCCTATCTCGTACGATTAGCTTATATTGCTTGACAGACATTTTCAAACAGTAACATCCAACATTAAACAGACACTTTAAACAGTCATGCTTACCACAGGTGCAATTGCAGCTTCAACTAAAGTTTACTGAAATTGCGGTGAATACAATTAATAATAATAATAATAATAATAATAATAATAATAATAATAATAATAATAATAATAATAATAATAATAATAATAATATGTGGCCTTATATAGCGCACGTATCCACCAACTAAGTGGTGCTCAAGGCGCATTTTTTTTTTTTTACGTGCATTACACAACACACGGGACCTACGGCTTTACGTCCCATCCGAAGGACGAAGCAATTATGGTTAAGTACCTTGCTCAAGGACACAAGTGTCATGACCGGGTCTCGAACCCACACCCTGCTGTTGGCAACACCAGAACTTGAGTTCGGTGCGCTAGACCGCTCGGCCACAACACTCCACATTAATTGGAAGGTACATAATACATGGGAATTCAGGCGCGGATCCAGGGGGGGTCCGTGGGGCACGTGCCCCCCCCCCCCTGGTAAATTGAGTTAAAAAAAAAAAATGAAAAAAAATGAAAAAAATAATAATTAGTTAGTCTACATTTCGTTTGCAATCGGTAGTCTGTGATCGGGTGCAAAGCAAGCTATAGTCTGGCTTCTTGACCCGATTCCTCCACGTCTATAAATTGTTCCGTTTCGTCTGAAGAAGGGTCGGGGTACCGTGTGGAAATTACAATCGCCGATGTCAATTTACTGTCGGATTCTACGCCAGTACGCATAGGCCTGCGAAGTACGATGAGTCTTGCAGCTGATCTGCCGATGGTTTTAACACAGGGCAAGGAAACAGTATGAAATCAAGCCCTTTTCTTGAAAATTTCAACTGGACTGAATTAAAACCAAGAAAAATTCCGGATAAATTAAAACTGAAGTCAAAAACTTCAAATTAAATGCCAAAAATCGGGAAGGGAGAAACTTATATTGTTGTAGTCATGACATCGCTAAAATAATGGCTAAAAATAATGGCTAAAATAATGATATATGTATATATATTCTCCATATAATCTTGAAAACTTTTGCAAAAAAGTCAGGTGAAACTGGCCAGGAATCACCTCAGATTGCACCACAGAGCATCCAGAATCCAAAATTTTCCGGGGCCCTTAAGCGGGCCCCGGACCCAACGCTGTAAGGGCTTCGTGCTTCGCGCTCGCATTTAATAATAATAATAATAATAATAATAATAAAGATTTGTAGCGCGCACATATCCACCCTGCTGGGCGCTTAAGGCGCGAAAACAAAGAAGAAGAAAAACATGATTACAAACAATATACAATGTTAGCATAGGAAAAAAATTTCGTGTTGAGTGTGCCCCCCGTCTAAAAATTCCTGGATCCGCGCCTGGAATTAAATGCTGCTGGGATCCGTTTCTTAACTGGTTCATACTTACAGCTAATACCAAATTAATGGCAAGCGTCTGGTGACGTCAAAAAGCTGCGAAAAATTCACAGCTGTGAATACTCAAAGACGTAGAATTCAATTCACATTGGCGTTCACGTGAATCACGAGCTGGCCTTCACATAATGGGATTTAATAACTTTACGCCTCTTCTTTTATTGATCGTATAACACAGGGTCCCCGCTAGTATCTTTCGAGATTCACTTATTAAAATTACACGTTGCAACAGGGATGGGAGATTAACTATACAGACAAAAGTCCAACCCTGTCTTCCTTGAATTTGGTATCCAGACTTAGGCTTCATATCGCATATTATATACATAATAAACAAAATTAACGCCGGGGGGAAAACACTGGGAAGGCGATTTTTTCAAATGCTCTTAAAAATTCGTAAAACAAAATATAATTTTAGGAAAAACTTGTAAAAAAGGCCTGACATGGTACCAGGGAAAGTAATTGCCAATTAAGCCTTTTTGCGTGTACGGATTAACATTGGGGAGGCTGTGCCTAGCTAGGCATAGCGGTTACATCAAAATAGTGTGGCCGGCATCTATTGTTAATGTTTTCTAAAGGTGTGGTAGGAGACGTGTAGTAAAAATACTCTGGTGAGAATTTCTGCAGACGAGAATTTAAGATTGTTCTGGGAGGAGTTATGGGGGAGTTGGCTAAGCCCCTAACTTCACCTCACAAAAAGAAAGTCCCCACCTGTATGACCACTTGGCAAATGAACATTGCAATAATGAGGTCTTTAGTTTAAAAGTGCTCCAAGACATTATGTAACAGACAAATAAAGCTGATGACAAAAGGGATAACCCATTTTGCTTGAGTTCAGGGGCGTTATTTTGAGCCACAATGCAAAGTTGTGAGAAATGAACAGGTACCCCCACACAATCAACCGAGTTGTGTGCACTGATGCGCAACGTTATCCGAACAAATCTTGCTTGCAACATGTGTGTCGATGATCAGGCTAAATCGTCATATCATGTTTATGCTCATAAGTCTCTAAAATTTAAAAATATTTTTAAAACATACAGGTGGGGACTTTCTTTTTGTGAGGTGTATATATCGCAAATACCACAGTACGCGTACGCAAACCAGATTTGCGAAACGCATGCTAGTCAAGCTAATTATCGAAATACTGCAAAACTGACCTTACCTCTTAAAATATAAGTTAATATTACAACGCGGTGCGTGTTCCCACATTAATTTGTCAATCAAGTGGTTTGTGAGGCACGGATGCGTAGACGAAACTTGGTATAAAAACATTGTAGCTCAATTCAACAGAACTGATCTATCTGACCAAAAACAAATTCATTAAGAAATATGATTTTTGGTACAATACGAGGAAGGTGTGTCCGTTTGGTTATTTTAGCTTCACAAATGAGGGCAATTGTTACATAGGTTTTACACTAAATGAGTTTTAGCTTCTGGCTTAGGTAGAAACAAATAAAATACAGAAAAGATCAATCAAAACCATACATTACATAATATAATATAAATATACATATCGTACGGTTAGCTTATAGGCAGCCCAACATTCGGACAGGTAATGTTTAAGCTATGTTTGCAAGCCTTATTAAATGTAGGGTAGCCTGAAATCCACACACAGCTCTTGGGGTCTTGGTTTGTAAAGATTTTTTAAAGCAAACATTTAAGTACCAAGCAAAGCTACTAATATCAGCATTAAAGCACTCTTCTTTTTTGTTGCATATAATTAATAGCAGGTACCAGGCATCAGTTTCCAAAAAAAAGATAAACGTATATTGATTATTATCGTAGTCACATTACGCCCTTCCCCACCCCTGTAAATATACATTGCGTTCTCTCTTGAAATGTCCCTTTTCTTCTAAATTAACACGTAATTTTTGAAGAGCCTGAAGGCCAATGCATGATTATGCTGGCCTCTGAATGTGCACATCAGCCTTGGCCTTGCTGGTCTAATTTTAATCCATCCTTGAGACGGAGACTACATGAAGAGAGTACAGTCTCTATTTACAACAATTGTCGATCACTAAAAAACTGTCTACTCAGTAATATCCTGATTGTTTTCTTGTTTGTTTGTTTGTTTGTTTGTTTGCTGGGGTGTTTGTTTGTTTGTTTATTATTACTATTATTTTTTATTAATAAATACAAATATGGCAACAAATTATAAACAAGTTATAATAGATTCTTTAAAAAAATAAACAAAGAACACAATTAAAGTTAGGGTTAGGGTTAGGGTTAGGGTGGTAGCGACAGACAAAAAAGTACATACAAAACTAGGATACAATAAACAAAGAACACACGAGGAATAGAAATACAACAAGCAAAGGCTGACACTAGAAAACTCCTCGCAGTCTTATCGGTAATGGTCTTTTTAATCAGTACGTTTAATTTTCCCATGAACATTTCTTCCAAATGATATATTTTATAAAGTCCCTGTGCATTTTAAAAACAGAATTTCAGTTGACATTACTGATAATTTACAAGAACTAAGAAATAAAATAATTAACAACAAAATAATTAATAGTCCTCGTTTCCAAACATGCATGCACCTTGATGATAAACCCTACAGGACCCCGAAGGTATTGGAAAATGATGCTGAGAGTAGTGGTTACTTATGTAATGGAAGTGAGACATGTACAGTATATGAGACAAAGTAGTATAGATGTATCGGATGACACAACTTATGAGTTCTGATGCTGAAAGTAATTGGCAACCAGTGTATTGCAAGTAGGTCATGTGTGTTATATGGCAGAATCTTTGTTAACCACTGTATTGCAAGTACTGTAGGTGTAAATGAGAAACCTATATTATGATGCTGAAAGTATTGGGTAGCCATTGTTATGTTAAGAGGAACAATGAATAATGACACAACATAGGCATATTTGTTCTAGAAACAAGAAATCGTTCTTCATGACCCCCATGTATATTTGGTAGATCGTACGCGTGGGACAATACCGTACCAATTTTCCCTTTTCTGCTATAGTAATGGAGTATTTTCCGGCGAGAACTCAATGCAAACCTTTTTAAAGATCCATATATTTTTCTTAGGGATTCGAATTCTGAAATAAATAATGTAGTGTACTTGAAATTGGTGTATGAATTCCAGAACATGTACCAACAATTATTTGAAAAGAAAACTCAGCTACTTTAATCCTGAATAATTATTTGTATTGAGATATTCATCGGAAGTGTTTTTAAAGTAATGTAACAAATTCATGTTTCTTCAAAACTTTTGAACAAAAAATACATTTATTTAAACTTTTCCCGAAAGACATTTACTGGTGAATTCTTCGAAATATGCAATCATTTACACCAACAGCTGTTGGTGTTTTAGTATTGGTTTCGTGTTGCACATACACTGTGTCTATAAGCTTTGGAAGCGCGCCACCAACAACGGGAGAGGAAAACCTAAGAATTGGGCTTAATATGATGAATCGAAACTACGATCAAATGAAATCATAATTGTAAAAACTTTAAATTTAATATGAAACAAATACATTGCTACACTACAACACGTTTCAAAACTCCTTTTTGTTTAGTAGATACCGCTGAAGTCTGTATTTAAAAGTCGAGTTCTCATTAAAGCAACGTTAACCAATGTGACTGTTCGTCGGTTATGTCTTTCTGGATTTTGCGATGAAGCAGATATAATTTGCAGTTTGGTATAGTGGCTGTAAACGGCGTGGAAATGTTTAGCAAAAACTAAATATTATAGCTTAGAACGTTATATTGTGTATTAGTTGTGTATTAATTGTTAAGTATCTCACTGGAGCCAGATTGTATCTTCTTAACCTAGTATGTACCGTTATAACATATATGCTACACTGACTTTAGCAACTTTTTGGGTCCAGTAAAATACAAAATCAATCACTTGTCAGCCTTTATAACATATGTGCTACTCCTTTTTATAGTGTAATAACTCCCTCTTTTGATCAATACTAACTAGTTGAAGTTTGTACAGGTAGATCCAACACGATGGTAGGCCATATGCGCGCGCATAGAAAGGTTATGCTGATGAAAAGAGTTGGAGGTGAAGTAAAGATGGATATCTCCTTGTTTATTTTGTCCCCAATACCCAGTAGATTCACATAAAGTCCATATTCCTAACAAAATAGTGTTTGGCTGGTTACAGGATTTTTTTTTCAAAAGCGATGTAGCCGATATGTTCTTGTACGCACATATGCATTATTCATGTCATTATAATTTTTGTATCATATATGCTACGTTAACCAATTTTTAACAAATCATTAATTATAAGTTTAGTTTATACGTTTTACCTCCAAAGGGTCCCAAAGAATGATAATTAGAAATTTTCTCAACTGCTGTGTGGTCTTGGGTGATCATAGCGGGTTAACCAGAAAGACAGCAATCTAAGGAAGGTTTGCAGACCGTAACACCATTAGATTCTTGTTTGTTTTAGTTGGTGACGGTGTGGTTACTGTTTGTTGGGCTGCTTGTGTTTGCCGTTATTATCATTCTGAACAGTATGCCAGCGATTATTTTACTACTGATTTACAGATGTAAATAGCATTTGTACTGTTACCCATTGCTGACAAATTCTGAATACTCAATCCAAAATTAGGGTACTGTCATCAATCGTAAATGTCTTGCATTAAATATCGCCGCTGGACTTTGTCGCGCGCGTGTTTACTGATCATTATAATATACTTGAATGAGTAAAAAACGAAATATTTGTTTGCTTCATTGTGTACATAATTATTTTAAATTAAATCTTAACACTGTGTGATCCGCTCTGGCAAAACACAAAACTTCTCAGCATTTACCATAATGCGTAACAGCCATGAAAAGGTCAAAAACTGACCCCAGGGACCAGTTTGAGGGACCAGTTTTCATGTCACCATATAGAGCATTTTCTCTAGATTTTGATGGAAAAAGAAAAATCCTGAAACGTTGTTGGGAACATTGTTAATTTTCACGATAAATTTGGGAGGTCACTTTTGAAAATTAGGTCCAAGTTAAGGGTTATGCCAGAGCCAGTCACATATAACACTTCATACGGAGCGGAGCGGAAAACAGAAGAAATTAAGTGGGGTAAAAAGGGCCATACCTGCCCTCATATAATTATGCCGATCCCCCTCGGTATGCGATGGTTGGAAATTTAAAGGTTCATGCATCATGAACCATATCACGAACCAGAATAAATCAGAGAAAGACCTAAAACCTTAAATTTTCAAGAGCCCTTAAACTAGGTCCGGCCATTGTGTGTCTGTCGATTTATCCCTCAAACTTCAATGCCACATGTCTACGATATCAGTTTGTTGTATCTGTAGTAACACTAAGAAATTGAAAATTGAAAAGATCACTTTAATTAACTGACCATGGGGATTTGCTTCTAGGACGAATTGTGGATGGAGTTAAGTTAATTACCGCTACATCATTTGCCACGCAGAGATATGGGTCGATATCAGAGCGGAAACACATTCAAGGGACAAGAAAAAGTACCAAAATCACCTGTCGCTACCAGTAAGCTAGTTTTGTTACTACATTATCCAAACGAGAATAGAAGGCTTCATTTAGCGTATGTATGGGGGTACATACCGGTACATGTACATCATAATGCATCGAGATATTTGAGTCGCGTTGTAGCATATATTATTTCGCATATAATTATAATTTCGCATATAATTATAATTTCGCATATATTAATTCAGAAGCAAAACATGTCAAAATATATGGATAATAATAATAATAATAATGTGTGGATTTATATAGCGCACGTATCCACCAACTAAGTGGTGCTCAAGGCGCATTATATTATTATCCCTGCTCATAAGGCTCATAAATCATTCCTGAAACCATCTCAGCTCCCTGGGGAGTATACAGCTCAATTGCTGCCATTTCTAGCGCATATAGAGCAAACCAACTCTGCCTTCACAGGTACCCATTTAACCCCTGGGTGGAGAGAAGCAATTATGATTAAGTGTCTTGCTCAAGGACACAAGTGTCACGGCCGTTATTCGAACCCACATTATGTTGCTAACACCAGAACTTGAATCCGGTAAGCTAGACCGCTCGGCCACGACACTCCATTCAAGGTTATGAATAATCTTTTTAAAGGAAAATATGCATATGGGCGAGTACATAATTATGGACCATATGTGAATTGCATGAAACTATTTTTAGCCAGCTACAGACATTCTCTTATTGTATACATTCGCTCCATACAGGAAGCCGCAGATGTTTGGTCGGGGTTTCGTGAAAACAAAAAGCAAAAGGTTATTCTATTAACATTACATCTTCTTCATCTAACAGAAGATTTGACAACGGTTTGTAGCCAATTCTGTAATAATTTCTAATTTCTTTTAGTAGCAGTATTTTCGCCCCTTGGACTATTAGAGGCACGTTTCCCTAGGAACCCACCATAATTCCGTCCCAATACGGGCGGGGCGGGTTCTTGTTGACCCCCATGTATTTTTGGTACCTCGTACGCGCGGGATGATGCCGTACAAATTTTCACATTTCTGCTATACTATAGGAGTATTTTCCGGCGGAAACTCGCCGCAAACTTTCTATACGAGTGATCTGAGAACTGATCAACCAAGCTCGACGTTGCATGCTTTGTCAATTCATTTTAAACATCTGCTTCGTTTAATACCATTCAGACGCTAACTTTTCCATGTTGAGTGGCAACCGACTTCTTACCCCAAAAGGTTTTTGACATGAGTTTGCCTCACAAATAAATCCACTCTCATAGTGTGGACATTTGTGCTAATCGGTAACATATTGCATATTCCATCCCTGTGACAGGCTTTCGATTAAAATGTACAAACATGTAGGTTATCCAGTTTAAAATTAAAGCGTTTAGGTCATTGTTAGGGCATTACTTCAGTCAGCATGCATTGCTGGGTGGCATAGAGAAGGTAAACCCTTCGTTTCATGTTATGTTGACATATGCTTGTTCTTGTGTGTTTGTGTGATTAAAAAACAACTGCCTCGATTTGGTTTATATTAAATTAAGAAATTGAAACCACCAAAGCCGAAAAATAACAATGTGATTTCTTTTAATTTTGACTGGAAACAGTAATTGATGTTAAGAAGACCATAGTCCAAATGAATCTACCTAATTGTTTATCATGCATGTGAAACTTGAACATTGGACCTATACTTAAGCGTCAAATGTGCGAAATGTATAGCTTAATAGCAAATGAGTTTGCAAAGACGTCTGCTCGTGCTGTTAATACAATAAACAGTCTCAGATTGTCTTTTGGGGCTTATACCCTTGCCATTATTCTTTCCATGATTGGTCCAAAATAAGCCTCTCGAATCCGAGCAGACATTCAAAACATGTATTGACCATTTGAAACATTTACTTGCAGTTCTTTTAAAATGGGAGACAATTTTTGTTACATTGAGCTCATGGTTTAAAAAAAAAAATAAGGTTCAAAAGCAAATATGCCCTTTCTGACATCCCCGCATATATCTTATTTAAAGATCTCCTCATATAAACAAACTTTATATCTTTATATAGAATATAATAAAATATTTATATAGAATATAATATATTCTAAATATTTTTATGTTTCACTTAATCAGTTGTTATTATATGGAAATCATTTCGTCTACAAATCCACGGGCAGGCTAAAAAATAACAGTTTACAGATACTAAATTTTACACAATCATTACGTATCTCTTTTAAAGATGTTATTTTTGCGTAGTAATTCGTGCGTACGGTATCTCTTCTAAACATCTTCCTTAATAGACAAGCTTCTGGATCGACCTTAAAAGGCTGATATGTACGCGTCGACCGTAGTTCTTATTGTCTAGATACGTAGCTCTTATTGTCTAGAAGTGGACAGGCAGGTTCATAATTGTTTTAAATTCAAATGCTTTTACTATTTCAACCTTGCATGTATCTCTTTTAAAGGTCTTTTTGCATAGAGTAACGAAGTGTTAAGGTACGTCACCTTCTCATGACACCACAAGGCTGGTTCCTAAGCAATCTTGGTTTTGTTACGTCACCTTTCCATGACAACATGGCGGCTGGTTCCTACGTAATCTTGGTTTTGCTATTGGTCTAAGTTGCAACACATTCAAAATGGTTCGTTGATATTATAATCACATGACGTGTTACTTTGGCTCTTTACAATTAAACTACTGGATCCATCGTAAAAAGGCTGACATCTTGTCTTATTGTCTGACCAAGTAGACCTCAATATCAGACCTACTTATAGTAGATCTAATAGTATTTTAATTGCTTTGTTTCGTTCTTTACTGTGACGCTATTATATAACAAATGTTGTAAATAAAATACATGAATGTTCCTGTAATGAACAAAAAAGCTCAGTTTCTGCACCATTTAGATGTGTAGGGGAGCTCACATAAAGAAGTAGTAGAAATTCTCCTTTATCATTTGATATATGAATTTTTTGCTTTAAGAGGAACTTACTAAATTTTCACTTCTCTGAACGCATTCGAATTGTAATATTGGCTGCAAACAACTTTGATGCAATTTGGCAATTTGATGGATGAACTGACGTGTAAACTAAATCTTAAGGTTGAGCGCACTATAATAATTATAGCCACAGGCATATTATTGTGGAGTGTTTTTGAATAAAAATAATAATTTGCTTAACACTGACTGACTAACATGAAAATAGGAATACACCTAAGACGCAGTTTGGCCAGTCGAAATGAATGAGTACCGTGTCTTATAAATGAAATGAGCTCGGAGCGTTCTTATAGACCCAATAGATAACTTTATCGATGGTTTATCATGTAGGTTGTGAGAATGGAACTGCGGCGATTTAAATGTGTTGTTTGTTAGTGAAACTAGTTGGAACACACGTGTAGTTGGGTACTTTTTTTCAATAGGGGTGGGGATGAGACAGCCGCGAAGCCAGAAAATTGTCAAGAGAATGGAGGCGCAAAGTTGAAAGAAATTTAGGCCCGGAAAAATATTTGTTTGAGGTCACAGAACAATCCCCACCCCTCGCCCCCTTTAAGGGTAGGCTTATATATATATATATATATCCTATATATATATATATATATATATATATATATATATATATATATATATATATATATATATATATAACGGCAGTAGCGGGGATCACACAACTTGGGACACAAGCCTTTTACGTGGTTGTACACAAAGTAGATTTATAGGGAGAAACTGACTTGAATATTATATAAACGGGTAGCGAGCAAAGAAAAATTGGCTGATGCCGGACTCGAACCCGCGACCTCTCGAATACCGTACGAGCGCTCTACCAACTGAGCTAACCAGCCCCTATGTTGGTGGGCGGTCCACTTATGCCTGTTCATTGCTCTATGGGGCCAGGTCAGAGGCCAAACCATATCTGCCGAGTAGCCAGGGATCAAGCCCCGGTCAGATGCAAACAACCTGGTTAACGGCAGTAGCGGGGATCACACAACTTGGGACACAAGCCTTTTACGTGGTTGTACACAAAGTAGATTTATAGTGAGAAACTGACCTGAATATTATATAAACGGGTAGCGAGCAAAAAAAAATTAGCTGATGCCGATTAACCCCCTTGACTACTTGGATTACACTATATGGATCATTCCACCAGGTTGAGGCAAGCTTTGTGATAGGTGTCCCTTGTAACGTAGGTAATGTACCATTGTATCATTTATGGTAACTTCCTATTGAAGGCACAGAAATTAATTTAATTCTAAATTGAAGAACAACTGAGAGTGTGTACTCATAATGAGGATAATGAATCTACCTACGTAACACAATATGGAATGACCCATATGGATTAACACGTAAATAAATAAGGGCAAATATTTGATTGTCGTTCTCCCCCCCCCCCCCCCCGGCCGAAAATTTAAAATATTGTTTGGAAAATGTTTACAGATATGTTTTAAATGTGGGGGGCTTTTTTGAACATCTGCAAACTGAGGTGGACCTATTTTTAAACATAATATACAAATAATTAATCCAGAGTGTCAATTTTATTGATAACTTGTTTCGTTTGAAGCCCTTTCATCTGAGATAAAACATAATATTTTGGTCTAATGTTAGCACCTATTTCGAGCACCTTTGACAAGGAAGTTTTTTGATATTTTTTCTAGAAAACTCTTTGGTAGAAATGAACGTACATTTCCATTTACCTCTAGACTTGTCTGTCAAGCTACACTCCTTGTCAGCACCCAGCCGTCGGCACATTCTCAAGGCATTGTTGGAGCATTTGCAGGCAAAATATCACAGCAAAGCCCTAACATTTGATGTGGTGGAGGATTCCATTTGAGATTTCTCGAGGATATGTAATTGAGTTATTCAGGTATAGGCTACTCTTCTGATGATAATTGTAGTGGGTCACAATTTTAATTTTGTTTGTCCCTTGTGAAAAGCTCTTGTGTGCGCAGTAAATAAAATGGTTCAGTCTTTCACTTAAGATTGATTTTTACTATTTGGAGGTAGGAACGACAAATATCTTCACATCCAATTATCCTCTAGGGAAGGTCCATGGAGCCTAAAGGCTACGTATCCGGTACTGCCACGTTTGCGGACGTGTAAGGTGATTGAATGTAATAAATAATTCAATGTATATCCAACCCAACATTCTCAATATTTCAGGTTACTCTGTGAGCTGTTTTAATTAGGACTAGAGTAAAAGTGTTGTTTTTGTTGGCCTTTGTTGATTATGGATAATACCAGATTTTTCTTCGTGATTTGCTCGATATTTGGGTTACCTGTGTGAGAACATGGAAGAAAAACCATATTTTGCGTTTTCTGTGTTGGTTTTTGTTTCATTGTTTCAGTCGGAGAATAACATCAGTGATATATAATTCCATATGTTTTGTGAAAAAAAATTATTATGAAAGTAAAATTGCAATAAACATATTAGAAATTAATCAAGCTTTAAAGTGTACACTGTTAGTGAGATGTCTGTAAATGCATCCACCATCATTTATGTATGAAACCTGTATGAAACATTCAGCTTATTTGATTACGTTATAAAGAAGAAATAGTGAAAATGCATTCCGATTTTATTTGTCAATCTCATGTGGAAATGGCGTCCGATCCATTTCAGATTGGAATTTGTATTCATGGGTTATTGGAAATTAGCTTTGAGATAATTATTATCTCTCAGTTTATTTTGAAGTTATTATTAATGGGGTACACCACCTTTACGTGCTCATTGCTTCCCCAATAGCAGTGAACGACAGGGAATCACAGTATAAATTAATCTCATGTAATTGACCCATTTCATCAACAAATTTAAATGGAGAATATTCTTACCTGTCAATAGCAATAGCCAGTAATGAATTTGTTGAGATATAAAGAGATGTGATTTTAAGGTAACCAACGGCTACGCACATGACTCTACCAAAAGGCCAGTTCTGGAAAACGTAGAAGTAAAAGTTGAAAGGCGCGCATATAACTGCTACCAGAAAGTCTGACAGTGCCAAGTTACCAATCAATAAGTTTGTGGTTGTGCGCATGCGTCTGAATCGATAGATGACGTAACAGAGGAGAAGATTACCAATTCCACAGACACTCATCATAAGGCAGTAGCTAGTACCAACAAGAATCTTAGCAGCAACGTGAACTCGAGGAAAGTTTGGAGAAGGCTCTACAGTTGAGCCGTTGTAGTCATACGGTGGATAATCATAACTAATATCGACTGGAGAGCGAGACTCTGACAGGTTGGAACTAATCTGAGGAAATTCAAAAATCTCGTAAGCCATGGTGCCTGGAGAAATGTCAAACCTGCGAAAAGGACAGATGCAATATTTTAACCATCAAACATATAGGAGCACTCTAGCGCGTTGTTATTTGTTCAGGCACAGGATATCCGCGTAAATGAATGGAGAGATCATTAGGACCGCGACAAAATTGGACAGACGCTGTGACAATTGTGCTGGAGCAAGCTAATTTATAAAGCTTGTCAATACTCATTTGAAGATAGGTCTCCGATAGGTTGTCAAATATACTGCAGCTTTATAACTAGGCATACGTGATTTGTTATAAACAAATAGTAGGATTTGAAGCTTTACATGGTGAAAAATAGTAAGAGGGCGTTTGCAGTAGCACCATGTTACATATCTAATGAGTAATAATATCTAATGCTGGTTCTGAGTAGAGCCGTTGGTTTGGTTTGAAATGATCGCACTTCAGTTTTTAAACACCGTTAAGCTAGCCAAACAAGAAAGTCTCCTATTTCTGGTCATAGATTAGTGCAGTGACGCGTTTTTGTTTTTGTTTATGTTTGTTTGTTTTTGGTTTTGTTTTTGTTTGTCTTTTAATTTATTTTGTTGCCAACCATTGAAATACGTGATACATGTAGGCCCTATACGCAGTTATTGGAACCAGACCAAATTTCCCATGCAGAAAGTATGGTGGCGAAGAGAGGCCTCACAAATCAGGCAAACGTCATGCACCGTTGCACGTATGTGTTTAAAACACAGCACGGCAGAATTCCAATAGATCCATCATTTTGGGTTGCAATTGGATTTCGTTTCAGGGACAAAAAAAGAAAGGAAAATGAAAACTAAAAATGCCGACGCGCAGGTCTGGGGCGATGCGCGCGGAGACCAGAAACCGGAGACTGTTTGTGCCTCAGCATGATCTGCTCTTTCGGCTTACCATAACAGAAGGGTGAGGTGGATTACGAGATAACAGAAATGTAAAGCGGCTTTATCCACTGGATCCGCCAATGCCGAGCACAATAAATATCTATTGCCGCCAAAATGGCTTAGCTTTTGAGTAACATTTCATCCCCTGTAGGGCTATAGATAGTGTTTACTTTTGATTTTCCAAGCCAAATACATTTAATTGATTATGTACTTAAACGACTTCTAGCCAGTGCAATTTTAAACGCAGTTGGGTGCCCGATTTAATAACGTTTTTGTTTGCATAAACAACATTTCAAATGGCAGCAGCAAGTATGTATTATTATGGCTAAGGTAAATCAAACACAGAAGTAAAAAAACACATGAAAATGATTTTCCACGTAAGAAATATAAAAACACTATTGTATGCTGGACAAGTATTCGTTTTGAGATTTTACATTTGGAATGTACAAATGTTGGCAAACTGTTTAATGTCTTTGATTCAGAATAAACATTAAACAGCTGAGCTGTGAAAGTTTCAGCTTCTTACGTTGTTGTCAACAAGAAATCTATGAAAATGCATTAAGATCTTTCGTTTTCATTATGAAAGTGACAGCACCTCAGACAACATTTATAGGAAAGATTGATTTCATACTGGTTAGAGTAGAAACAAAAGTAGAATATTGAATTCGAGATGTTCTTATTAGGGTGAAAAGAGATCTTAATTTACTCACCTCTTTTTTATATAGATGACAATTATGTCCAACCTTATCCAGTGTTAATTCACTATTTGGATAAGAGTTCCAGGGAAGATGTTCCAGCGGCTTTCACAGAACGTCACTGGGATCATATATGTATGTCATTTAAAGTTGAGTTCTTTAACACAATCACTTTGCAATTGTTCTTAAGTATGACATACACATTGCAATTTATGCAGTCCGACGTCTATTCGAATCATCGAATATTATTTAAAAAATAATTATTTTAAAAAAATCATGAACACGTTATAGAAGACTTCCTCGTCCAGTTCACTGCCGTGTGATAATGTTGATGGTTCTAGTACTCGTATCCAGGTGTTCTTGGTCAAGCAACTACGGTAATGGATGTGTCAAATATAAATGGAGCGCATCTGAAGCCGCAGTTGTTTGTATTGAATCGGTCACTTGTTCAAGAAAAGGCGACAGGGCATCTGAAGTTACGAAAACATAGTCTTCGATGCTTAATTTCAAGTTAAAACCAGTGTCAGTAAAACAAAAATATCCCTTCTACTAGTTTCGAGCTGTCCAATCAAACGGGAAGCTGATGGCATAACTCTACTCTGCGTACATAAACTTCCGTCGCAACAAAATTACAATCGACCGGCTCCGTTGGATGAAAAAAATATATGCGAATCGCACAACCGATAAATCATTTATAGGACATGCGAAAACACTCTCCCACGTTCGACGGCAGCTGGCGTTGCTCATCAGCAGGCTAGAGCCGTGACTTCAAAATGGTATCATGTTAAGATAATGTAGCCCATACGTAAGGCACACGTGGTGCGGGTACGGACTGACTGGCAATGGTAACGTAGCGTTCGGTTATTCTTGCGCCGAATGGTTTGTCTATGAGTGATGAGACTGTTGACTCATACTGAATGTTAACAATTGTGTGACATTCTCATTTGCGAGGTGACAAGATGTAATCTGCTTATGTCATGCGTAGCTTCTCTCTGTGGATATTATTAATGCCGTGAAATTCTTCAAAGGTTTCTATAAAAACTCAATAACAGCATATTTTGTCTAGCAAGTTGTTTATTAAAGGGAAAATTATCAGAAAGCTATTAACGTTATAACGTAATCTGAAAAAATAGAAAGTGCTTTCATTCCAGGGGAATACGAACAAAATAAGGGCATATGATCTACATTTAGCTACCCGATATATATATATATATATATATATATATATCTATATATATATATATATATATATATATATATATATATATATATATATATATATATAGAGAGAGAGAGAGAGCCAGGGATCAAGCCCCGGTCAGATGCAAACAACCCGGGTAACGGCAGTAGCGGGGATCACACAATTAACGGGACACAAGCCTTTTATGTGGTTGTACACAAAGTAGATTTATATGGAGAAACTGACCTGAAATATTATAAACGGGTAGCGAGCAAAGAAAAATTGGCTGATGCCGGACTTGAACCCGCGACCTCTCGATTACCGTACGAGCGCTCTACCACTGAGCTAACCAGCCCCTATGTTGGTGGGCGGTCCACTTATGCCAATTATCTATTGCTCTATGGGGCCAGGTCAGAGGCCAAACCATATCTGCCGAGTAGCCAGGGATCAAGCCCCGGTCAGATGCAAACAACCCGGGTAACGGCAGTAGCGGGGATCACACAATTAACGGGACACAAGCCTTTTATGTGGTTGTACACAAAGTAGATTTATATGGAGAAACTGACCTGAAATATTATAAACGGTTCGCGAGCAAAGAAAATATATATATATATATATATATATATATATATATATATAACGGGTAGCGAGCAAAGAAAAATTTACTGATGCCAGAGTCGAACCCGCGACCTCTCGATTACCGTACGTGCGCTGTATCAACTGAGCTAAGTATCCCCTATGTTGGTGGGTGGTCCACTTATGCCAATTATCTATTGCTCTATGGGGCCAGGTCAGAGGCCAAACCATATCTGCCGAGTAGCCAGGGATCAAGCCCCGGTCAGATGCAAACAGCCTGGGTAACGGCACACATATATACTTGGGACATATATATATTTGGGACATATATATATTTGTAAATGTAGATCATATAATAAGGGAAGCGAGCAAATAAAAATTGGCTGATGCCGGACTCGAACCTGCGACCTCTCGAATACCGTACGAGCGCTCTACCAACTGAGCTAACCAGCCCCTATGTTGGTAGGCGGTCCACTTATGCCAATTATCTATTGCTCTATGGGGCCAGGTCAGAGGCCAAACCACTCTCTTAATGTAAAAGAGTGAAAACCACTCTTTTAAAGAGCTATGGCGGACAAGTCTTTTTGTGGAGTGAAACCCACTCTGATTCGATTGAAAAATACAGTAAAAGGCTACCAATTCACTCTTTATACACTGCTAATTTTACTCTTTATCCACTACAAAAAGACTTGTCCGCCATATAGCTCTTTGAAAGAGTGGTTTTCACTCTTTTACATTAAGAGAGCATATCTGCCGAGTAGCCAGGGATCAAGCCCCGGTTCAGATGCAGACAACCTGGGTAACGGCAGTAGTGGGGATCATGCACACAACGGGATACAAGCATTTTATGTGGTTGTACACAGAATAAATATATATAGGAAGGAACTGACCTTAAATATTATATAATAAGGGAAGCGAGGAAAGAAAAGTTGGCTGATTTATATATAAATTAAATCGGGAGGGTGGCCTTAGCTTTTGATTCAAATCGGACCTTTATCAGAGGCTTTGACAAAGTACAAATGATAAAAAACACATCCATTTATAGAGAAGATAGCAGCCAATTAACGATAAGCATCAGTCTAGCAAAGCCAATGAATTCATCTAGGCTATCTTGGCCACCACACCAGATGGAGAAAATATCGTCAATAAATCTCCACCATACTTGAGGACGGTGGGGGCAGAAGATAACAATCTGTCTTCAAGGTCAGACATAAACAGATTAGCGTATGATGGTGCCATCTTAATGCCCATGGCTGTACCTTGTACCTGGAGAAAGTTTCTTTCTAGAAAAGTAAAATTGTTTTTGGTCAGTATGTGTCGGATAAGATCTGTGAGGTGTCTCACAGAAGGTTTGGTTTGGTTGTTGGATCTGAGAGCATTGGCACATGCCCTTATGCCCTTGCTATGGGGGATGTTAGTATATAAGGAGTGACAAGAATTGGGTATTTGAAGTGTCCTGTATGTATGAAGGGATATGAGAGACCAGAGGGTACAACATATTGGGGCACAACATTGGTATTTGGTCACGTACGTTAATTGCAACCCTCTATTTGTTAAGAACTATATATATCACAGACAGACAGACAATGGTTTATTGCATTCTACTCGTTCAACGCCAATGGCGGAATTGACAGAATTGTTTTAAAATTCACAAAATATGAATAATTTGCATTAAAAAATAAATAACCAAATTGATAACCTTATACATGTATAAGGAAAAAGTGTTCGAAGGTGAGGACATGTGGGTATACAGGTAGGAGAGTATAGACAAAGGGAATCATGGTGGGAGGGGACAGATGGTTACAAATCAACACATTCAGATTTTCTATAAATAGCCAAATCATAAATGTGACCCGCTCTGCGAAAAAGGGTATTAAGGGACGCTATGCTATTACCCGTAAAGGGCTGTTCTATGTGGAGAGGGTGAAAAAAAAATTCACAACGTGATTTTTTTTTTGTTGGTTTATTGGCTTCTATTATATCAATACTTTCATAATTTATTTACAGAAATATTATTATTATTGATGAGTAAAGATGAAAAAACAAAAGTTTAAATTTTACACATTGTGCAAATTAGCAAAAATATTTGAAAAAATACTTCAAGATGCTTGATAATTCAAATTTATATTGCACAAGCATTCCTAAAGGAGCTCAAAAGGAACATAACTGTTGCTATGGGCATTCAAGAGAGTTTCTTCTTAGCTCATTTCTTTTTCCACTTGCTGTGTTTAAAGGGCTGTCTCTCTGAAGGCACTTCCGTTAATTTGTACAATATGAATATGCAAAAATCAGTATATCTCCAGAATGCAAAATGCCACAGGGTTCAAACCTACACCAAATTAAAGCTTAAAATGTAACCAATTCAGCTATGTATGTAACTCAATTTTTTAATTTTGTCCCATAATACCCATTTTTGTGGAGCCGGTCACAAATATAGTCATGTATAAAGGTAAACTAAAACTAACCTGTGACAATTTCATCTTTTTGTAAATTCAAAATCACAATTCTTGGAATAATTTATCAGAATGATTGATGCTTGAACCAACTTTACATCTGGTACACGTTTAGATAAGTATTTGTTATTTATCTGGTAACTGCCAATGTCGTACCTTCCCTTCAAACTTTGGAACCACAAATTACGTCATGGGTATCATCACAGATTGGATAGACTATCAGTCAAACTCCCTATTGTTCTGACAAAAGAGCTGTCGGAATCAGAAGAGGAAGGATAACATAGTATAATGGAACAATTACCGTTAAGCCGTTATTATTGTGGTTCACCTTGTGATTCCTTCTTCTTCTTGTCATTTTATGGCCTGAGCCCCCATATATTTCTGATCCTCAACCAGTTAGGTCTTAACATTCTAAGTTTTTATATTTTTCATAATCATATTTTTGTAGATTTCCCTGACGTTTTTTGTGAATGTATATATTGCTGGCACAACATTGTCGTTTTTTGGAGTTTGGTTAAGTTGTTTACCTCAAGCACCAAATGGGTCCTTCAGGGGAAAGCTAATTCAAATTCATTGGTTTTGTAGCCCGAAGTTGGAAATTGATTTCATGCCATATATAAATACTTATTGGCAAAAGCCTCTGGCAAACGTGCCACGCTGACGTTTTAAGCAGTAATTCTGTGATTTAAGCGTCACTAATACCACCAGCCTTAAAGCAGCTACGGAGTTTGTAGGGAGTTTCGTGTTACAATCAAAGTTGTGAAACGCTATTCAAAAGGGTATTGACTGCCTCCGGTGATAAATCAAGTTTTATTTAAATGCCTTTAGGAAAGGGTTTAGATGGATGTACCTTGATTCCTATCCTAAACAATATTTGGTGGGCAATGCCTTGGAAAAGGTGAAAAAGCTTCTTTTGTACTCGCTGGCCAAAAACATGGTTTATATTTGGTAACTGTGATTTAATTGCTGCTCTCTTATACCTATTTTAAATTTACTGTTATTTGAGCTTTATATTGGGAATTTTACCAACCGTTAACAATGCGACATTATGGAAGGCAATGACGTCACTGTTACTTACATAAATTAAGTACAGGAGAACCTTAATCCGTGCCTCTTTCAGTTGTGCAATTCTGTGACAAAGACAATGACGTTTTAACATGCGGAAAAAAGAAACAATTTAGGGGTAGTTAGTATAAAGATAAGGTTTAGAGTTGGTAATTTGAAGAAGAAAAATCACAAAATGGTAGAACTTGCTTAGTGTTATAGTTATTATGGTTTTTCATTTTCACCATTAATATTTTTCGTCTGAGGTACTGTCATTTTTTAATTATTTTTTTTATTTAATTTTTTTTTGTCTAAGCTGAAACTTTCAAGGTTGGGTGTATAATTTGGATCTTGATTCAGTAGAACGAGCATGTAATTCTTGTCAAAGCAGTTTTACCAGCATTACCAATGATGTACACTTTCACTTAAAATAATACAACAATATATATTGGTGAACTCATTCTACTACATATTTATCAATCACTCGTTTCGATGAGTTTGTTTGTACGACCATCATCATCCCCAAAACGTTTCAGCAATCTTAAAGGGGTGATGTATCGTCCCTGCAAATGCGTTAGAATACACAGGTTGGCATATATATTTATGTAGCCTATGCACTTTCAGTATTCAAATTAAACAGATTTTATTTTAACTGTGTTCATCAGAGGGCACGAGTTTCATATTGGTAAATATTAACTTGGTGTCAAATTTAAAAACATGGCTTCCCCGTGGAAAAGGTGTTTCTGCAGTTGGAAAAACAATTGTGTACTTAAGAATTCCGACACTTATGTTTTACCGTAAGCCAAAGTTTTACAATCAATTTGTCAAGTTCCTTGACAGGACATTGTAGGCATACAACATGTCTTGATTGAAACTCTTGATAGTCTAAGTTCTGATATGCGCTGCCTGTAGCTTCTAACTTCAATCAAACAGTCAAAGAGAAACAGTAGAGATTGCATATTTGTGAAATGACTTACGAACTCATGACCCGCGGCTAGCGGAAAGACACAACAATCAACGCTTGTAAGTGAGATTTCCGTCAATGTATGAACGGAATAGCCCCAGCTAAACTAATAGTTTCCGATTGTTTGATGTGACCAATACAACTTAATTACAATTTATATTCTAAATTGATTCTTTATTTTCTTCTACAAAATGAAGTATGAATTTCATATGAATTGGGATATACATTTTTAATGTTATTCTGATAAATTCATTTTGTCTTCGAATGTTTTTCTTTTACTTCTTGCAGCACAAACATGTTAAATGCATTTTTGACCGTATTTTGGTTTTACTATAGGCCTAATAGTATGTTATACGACACTCTCTAGATGATGCACACATCAGTTTAATTCCAGTGGCATGCATTTATGGTGAAAATTGCATGAGAAATATGTGCTTATTTCCATTTCCAGTAAACAGAAACCTGATTTTTGACAATGGTCCAATGGTCTCAAAACTCCAAAAAATGCACTTAACATGTTTGTGCTCCAAGCACTCAATTTGCAAACTACCTGTTTTGGTGACAGTTTTTTTGTAACATAAACCGGAATTAATTATACAGTATATAAACGTTTATAAACATAATATTTATAAATTAATTTTCCTCTGACTAATTGCTGCTTTACAATAAAGACATTTTTTTAAATTTTAACACGTGTTATGATTTCAAATGAATAGTTTGATACTTTCGCCATGTAGCCCCTGCACCATTTTTAAAGATTGTTTGCTGAATGTTGTCTAATCAGTGGTTACAACAATATATCTTCAACGGAACATTGCTATTGTACTTGAAGAAACGATAACAAATACATTAAAAATACACATTTCTCAAAATAGTCATGAAAAGCATGGTTTTTCAGTTCGAATAATTATACGAAATTAATGTATGGTGGGTCTCGTTATAAATGAATTGTTGTACTTTTGTACTTTTTTAATTTTAAACCAAGTTTTACTGTTAAACAAACTTATGAAGCCTATTTTGTGAAGTATATCATTTTAAAGTAATTGTTTTCTTTTCAACTAAGGAAATTATCAATGTTTCAATGGAAATTAAAAAATATATAAAATTGTTGGTAAAACATGGCGATACATCTTTAAAACTGAAATACTTATAAAACCAACCTTAATATTATTCATTTCAAACGGTAAGTTCTCTGAGACAAAATTTATCTTTCGATCGTCTGTGCTCTTCAGGCGAGCATACAACAATCTATTTTAGGAAATAAAAACACTTTATAGTGGTTCTTTTTGTGGGATAATCGGGCCTTAATACGTTTTCTTGAACCATGCCATTGGAGTCATATAAAGAAAACAGATCTTATAAGATATAGGCCTACTACAGCTACAATCTCATTTATATCTTGCAGGACATATGGGAAGTACTTATGCGTATCTGCAGTCAACACCCACAGGCTGTATGCACGCACCTATAGGTCACCACTTTCAATCTGTCTATTTCTGACATGAAATGTTGTCCCCACAGGTGTTAATTTGTCAGTTGGTTGGCTTATATATTATTATGTTCTAACTCTATCTTTTCACGAGCCCACTTCCCTTTGTCTCTCACCCTCTAGGCTTCATTGTTCTCAGAGCCTGTCAGTTGAATTAATTGTACTCTTTTTCTCTGTCCTCTTTTTTGTCTGTTCTCTCACTCCACCACCACCTTAAAATGATTGCACACCGTTGGTATAATGTTTATCATTGTATCCATTCAGTATACAAATGAAGATATATAAATCAAACGGTGATATTTTCATTAACGAGAAAATAGAGAAAACATTAGATTTGCTTGTATAGGAATTCAACATTTGGAAATGGGTCACAGTACATTATGCATTTTAGATGTTAATTTGTATTAATTTGTTCTCGAAACCGATAACATGCTGGACGGAATAACTTATCAGTGTTTGGTACCATTACCATCGTACAACCAAGTAAGCTTTGAGATAATATCTAATTCAGTTTGTGTCTTCAAATTTATTTAAATTGTTTTATTATTATTTTGTTATACTAAAGTCTGAGCTGATTTAGCAATAATATAAAAAGAGCATCTGAACCACCTACCTGGCAACGATGCTAACTAAAACACAGCTAACTAGCTCCTTATTAAATTAGTTGTACCTAACTTAATTAGCTGCATATAATTTAATCCACAGCCGACTTGTTTTGAACAACGTGTACCAGGGCAGGTGGCTTGAAACAAAACTGAAATTGTCTAAAAAGCACAATGTGCGAAACAAATAGTAGAAGAGCGAACACTGAGGACAACTTCCTTGAAATCATTAAGTTTGCTCATATCAGTGGCCTTTTAAATAAATATTCATACAAATTCAATTTAGGAAGAAAATCAGCATAATTCGTTCAGCCCCTTGTCGCCAATGGGCATTTGTGCTAAAAGGATTCGCCAGTGACATTTGCATGTTTTGCGCCGTTGAAGGACTATCGTACTTAGCTATAGAAGCCCAGCAGTCAAAGATAATGTCACTTGAAACCGATGACTTTTTATTCAACTCGGTGAAATTTAAACCATGATCCCCACCATTAAACATGTCAATAATTCAATGATTGAAGTCTAATTTCCAAACTGAATCCAACCTAAGATTCTTCCAGTATGTATGTTTTATCAAGAAGAGCCCAAAACTCAACAAGTAGGTTTTTTAATTACCATTCATTTCCGAATGAAGGTCAGGTCCAGTCTAAAAATGAAGACCTCAATGTTTAACCTGAAAATATATAGGCCTACGGGAATTTCGTTCTATTCACTCCAATCGGTATTTGTGGTATAAACTAAAACATATATTGGACATCATTAGTGGTAAGGAACATTGATGCATATAAACCAACTTTGTTTGTACACTTGAGCCAGAAAGAAAGAAAGGGGTCTCAGGTGGCTTGAGACCTCCCCTGCCCCCACCCCCCAAAAAAATGATATGAATGAAAAATAATAGTCTTGTATTACACAATACAATTTTTTGCGTTAGCTATTTGGGGCTTATGGGCCGAGCAAATCTGCAAATGAGTGTTTCTCCTTTTCAATTTTGTTAACAGAAAATTCCTCACATACTATTTTGTTCGCATAAAAGCTCATTTAAACTATATGCTTGGCATTAATAGACGGGACCAAGGTGCAATAAGTAGTAGTGGTTGCATATCCGAAGATGAGTTATTGTTTGACAATACAATATCAAGATCTAGTGACGTCATCACCATTCAGGGTACCCACAGGCTTCAAGGAGTTCACTAAGAGTGATCTAAAAAAAAAATTAGTGTTACAGTTACATGAAACACAATAAATAATTGTAAATTGAGTCGGATTTCCATTGCACCATTTTAGTTTAATAAAAACACGGCCCACATATATCACAATATATCAAAATTGGCATAAACTAACAGTATTTGCCAATTAATAATATTGTCTATAAAACCCCTAAATATATAATAACAATCAAATTGAGTGGCATATACAACTTACTGAATTATACAATGTTAAAAAAAAAAACATGAGCCCCCTTTGATTGTTTTCCGTCGCCCCCGCAACCTCGGCGATATATTGGTTCGGGCTAGGCTCCCTAGCACCAACAGTGACCTTAACGTTACTGATCAAGAATCACCGCAGGGGTACTATAACTGTACCCGCCCGAGATGCAAAACCCGTTTGTATCTCAAACCTGCTCAGACGGTGAAAAGCCACAGTACTGGCCTCACCTGCACGATCAGAACTAAATCCCGGTGTGACACACCCAATGTTATATATGTAATTTCATATAAAAGATGTGGTATACAATATGTAGGAGAGACAAAGACCAAATTGTGTCTCCGCTTTGTCAACCATGTCTCCTCTGTGAATACTAGAAAACCCTACCTTGTAGCAATCCACTTTAACAACCCTAATCATAGCATTAAGTATGTTGAACTCATTGTAACTGAAGCCTGCACTAGCGATGACACACATCGCAAACTTAGTCACACCGAGTCACATCAGTGGATACATCTACTCTACACACTTCAATCCAAGGGTCTTAACATCAACACGGGTATCAAATAACCCATTTATTTTCACTTATATCATTTCTATTACTAGATTTCATCCACTGCCCTGATATATGTATTTTTTACCTTATCGTATGTGTCATTTCTTTCCCACCTGTTCTCTATTGCCACTGTTCTCTTTCAAGATGATGTATATTTGTAATTGCATTGTAGGTACATGTATCTCAGTACATAATTTTTCCTAGATGCTATCATTGTATATTGTTTGTATTCATGTTTTATCTTTGTTTTCCGCGCCTTGAGCGCCCAGCAGGGTGAATATGTGCGCGCTACAAATCTTTATTATTATTATTATTATTATTATTAGGACAACAATTTTAATCTAGCTAATTACACCCACTTCCCAACACCTCATTTATATGGTTGACCCCTTTTGTTGTCATATCCCTTTGTGTGAATTTCTATTCATATTCAAGCTTCACCACAAGCCACTGTATCTACCATACAACCCGCCCTATTGTGTGGCTCACTAATTCCTCCTTTGTTTTCTTCCCATACTCCTATTGGCTTTACTGGATTGGTGCCTATTTTTAATTGGCTACTATTTTCCCGGTTTTTTGGATCCCTCCCCATGATCTTTTGCTTTCCCTTTTCCCTATAAATGGATGTGTCTTTTATGTTTGTATCTTGTCTACGCCTCTGATGAAGGTCCGGTTTGGATCGAAAGCTAAGGCCACCCTCCAGATTTAATTTGCTCGCTTCCCGTTTATATAACGGCCCCATAGAGCAATAGATAATTGGCATAAGTGGACCGCCCACCAACATAGGGGCTGGTTAGCTCAGTTGGTAGAGCGCTCGTACGGTATTCGAGAGGTCGCGGGTTCGAGTCCGGCATCAGCCAAATTGTCTTTGTTATATAGATATATATATAGATATAGATATAGATATAGATATAGATATACATATAGATATAGATATACATATACATATAGTGTAAATAGAGAAAAGAAACTGAAAATCCCATTTATGTACAAACTTCTGCACAGATTGTTTCAATCCAGCATTAATGCACAGGCCTCCGGGTCTTTACCGACTGTGACTTGCACCCCATGTGATCAGATTTCGTCAAATCAGATTGTCTTAATCATTTATTAATCACAATTGTATGCCTAAACCCAATACTCTACTTGATACATTAATAATCATAATAATTATTAAAATAATTCCGACGCACTAAACCGCACAGTCACTTTCGTTTTAAATTTAAAGGTAAATTATACCCTATGGACCATGCGACTTGTATACACTTTGCGTGACCTTTAGGCTTTACCAAGGTGATTTCCCGCAAAAATGTGTGTATTTGTATGTTTTAATTGTCAGATGAATAAGATTTCAAATATAATGCTAGTGACTGTAATGTTAGGGGCTCTTTTGTAAACATGTGATGTCATTGGTCACATCGTGTACAGTATATCTTCACTAAGGTTAGAATGGAACTTAATCGATTTATAAAAAATGCAATATTACAATTACAATAATAACAACCAAATACCGTATAAAATATGTATACAAAAATATTACTAATATTTTAAAAATTCAATCTGCAGGTATAAATGTAGTGAGTTCTTGTGTAGCTTTTTTGTTTTGGTGCGGTCCATAGGCTACTTTATATTACGATGTCTGCTCTTCCAGTCTTCTGCATATATAAGGTTATAATTATTTCAAATTATAATATTTTCATAGTGTGCCTTCTAATGCGAATGAAGAAGATTGGAAACTGGTTTGAAAATTCAAAGACCACCAAATTTGTAAATTGTATACAAGCTGTAATTGTACATGTACTCTTATTACAAACGGCCCTTTCCATCCAGTAGTTCCTGGACAATATGGGACAATATGGTCACAATTTCAAAGATTGAATATTCAGGTAACTTGTAAATGTAATCATATGTCACCTTGTTTGTATGCAATGGACAATTATAGGTGGAGAGATTAACTAATCTTTTGTATTTTTAATTCCTATATTGTGATTTTGAAATCTACATTCGCATATGATACACTTGTTTTAGGGTGGACGTTTTGGTACACTTTGAAACAGACTTGGAAAGAGACACTTAAATTGAAACTACACGTCACAAGTGAGAGTGGTGAATCTGCTCTCTGAGATCGTTAAAAAAGATTTACCCCACAACCATTAAAATCAACCTGTGCAAATGTGTACGTGTATCTACACGTATAAAATGTACACGTATACGTTGCAAATGGCAACATCTCTATTATCAATTTAATTTAAAACCGCTATTGAATTCAGTGATAATTAAGTAACAATTTAATTGCTTAATGTAACAGTTCCCTAAAACCTCTCTTTTTTAGATTCATGATAAAAATCGTAAGTATTAAGTTATCCGCTATCTATCTTGGTGTCTGTTTACATTTCTCTTAAAGTTTGACTGAGTATATGACACACGACTATATAAATTCTATAAGTTTTTGAGAAGGCATACATATTGTTTTAAGAAATACAAACACCACTATTTCATTCATTAACTACAGTAATTTAATAATGTTAACCCTTTCACCACACTTGATCAAAAAAGTCGTAGCCGTTTCCATAATTAGCTCCAGGAGTGGAATAACTTTGGACTCTAGGTGGCAGCAAATTTTGTTTTCGATATCGTGCGCATGCTCAGAATTACGCAAACAATGGAAAATGGCTGTTAAATTTGCTGCCTCCTATCGTCCTAAAATCTCCTATAACCATTGAATGAAAATACATGTTTCGTGAAATTAACCTCTGTTTAGCCATGCTTGGACCAATTGAAACTTGAAAGTAATTTATTTATTTTCCACATAGATGGAGCCAGGGTCCTTATCTTAGCAGTACGAGACTGGATTACGAATCGCAACCGAACGACTTGCGGCACTTGCAGAATCAATCTGTTTAGAATAAAATAAATACATATCTTTTAATCTTAATGAAATATGGATCTGATGTAATGGTTATAACCTTATACACGTGTTAAATCCACAGAAAACTTACTGGTTATTTTTTCCAAATTCAATGTCATCTCTTTGAGAAAAGAACAATTTCATTTTTTAGCACACTTTGTTTTTATTCGTTTATTAGATTTAGCCAAACATAAAAGTTAAAATAACAAGTGTTTGTTCAAGCCTCAACACACAGTTGGTATTCTCGAGAAACATAAATGATAACAGATTTACATGAGTCTTCCTTGGTGTTAAGTTAATGGTGGTTTTTAATCAAACTTAGCAAATAATTATGACAAATAAAGTTATTCTGTAACAAAAACATGATTATTAAAGATCGTATGGACGGTCACAGTATTGGATTTCCAGAATACATTGTTTTGTCTTACGGTATCAAAAATCCAGTATTTACCACTAAAAGTTCAATTAGACCCGTTCAAAATAAACGGCTGCAACGACAACCATGAACATTCAACAATCGTGTATTTGGATTTGAGGGTGTCCTTTATAAAAGTTATAAAAAGTCGAACAATTTGAGCAACATCGCTTGAAGCGTTCTGTAGATAAAAAATAAGGGGGACATTGTGCCCCCTGCCCCAAGGTCCAATAGGGTAAAACTCACAGGTTGGTTTAGAATTTATATATAACTCTTGATTCTTATATAAAGTATGGATGCATTTACCTAAATGTTTACAAAAATTGTATACTGGCTTTAAAATCCCAACAGTGCTGATAAACGGTCAGAATTGGCTATACAATTTTCTGTAACAGTTTTCTGCACTGAAAACATGGACAATGTCTTCACACTGTCGCCCAGTCTCAAACTGGTAAATAGAGAACAATATTTGTTCCCATAACAAGCAGCTTGTTTCCATTTTTGTCTCACATATGAGAAAAACCTGACCGAAACCGGAGACACACCCCAAAAACGTACGTCAAAAAGAATATTTATAGGACCCTCGTAGTAAGGATTAAACTCCTCACCAAGATTTTCAATCAGTTTTGACCCCCCCCCCAAAAAAAAAAAACTAAATAAAAAAAAAATAAAAAAAAAAAAAAATAACATACAAAAAACGATGTAAACAAACTTTTAAAGATAATATCTAATATTTTGTTTTGTCATCACTTTCATTAAGATGGGGTTCCGTATACTGTATAATCAGTATATAATGTGAAACTTAATAAACTCACCAATACGTCATCTAAGTACAAGGTCTCCATACCTGTAACAAAATAAGGTTTCTCCAATCTCTGTTGAGCAGAAACACGCTATATCATAGGAAAAAGACAAGAAGAGAACTTTTAGCAATCATGTTGGAAAGAAAGGTGGGTAAAGAGAGAACAAAATTATAACAATGAAAACAAAAAAGCACTACATAGCCATATTAAATAGTAATGCGAGAACAATTATAGTTTCACGCGCAACAAGTAAATGTTGAATTAGCATCCACGTGTGCCTAAAATAGCATCCACGTGTGCCTAAAATAGCTAGCTGTTGTAACTCTTGTTTTTGGTTGCGCCCAGCGATGAGGGTGCTAGGTAATTTATGGGTGTCGCACCTCTCACCTCCTTCGGCTACGGTAGGGACTTAACATGTCAAAATGGCGGAATAAAATCCGTTTAGGTAAAAACAACCACCTCGTACTCAATGACATGTTCAGCAAGGCGTTCCAAAACATAGGAAAAGGTATGATATTTGGAAGGAGGTGGATGAAAGGATTGCCGATGCCGCAGTGTGTATTTCTGGTTTGAATATAAAATTACTTTATTTAATCATTCAAACGACAACTAACAAACAAACAAAACTGTAAAAAAAAAGATTGCGTTTGTTTGAATATGGACCATAAAATGGCACGGTGAAATGCCCCAAATTAAGTGTATACCGGTAGGCTACCACAGCGAATACAGCTACGGCGCCACCAAGAAACAAAAGCTTTATGTGAAACCAGGCCCTCATGCGTTGAGAAGAGAACATTCATTTTCTTACAGGCCCACGCAAGAATAGTATACCAGTAGATAAAACCTTTCCTTTGTTTACTGTAAGACCAAAAAAGTTCTCCTGTTTCTGGTTAGCGGTCGGCTTCAATATTAGTGTTGATTCAAAACTGTATTTATGTTGTATAATGCACGTAAAGTGGATTGTCGTGCGGTCTAGCGCACTGAACTCAAGTTCTGGTGTTGCCAGCAGCAGAGTGTGGGTTCGAGCCCCGGCCGTGACACCTGTGTCCTTGAGCAAGACACTTAACCATAATTGCTTCTCTCCACCCAGGGGTTAAATGGGTACCTGTGAAGGCAGAGATGGTTTGCTCTATATGCGCTAGAAATGGCAGCAATTGAGCTGTATACTCCCCAGGGAGCTGAGATGGTTTCAGGAATGATTTATGAGCCTTATGAGCCTTATGAGCAGGGATAATAATATAATGCGCCTTGAGCGCCACTTAGTTGGTGGATACGTGCGGTATATAAATCTATACATTATTATTATTATTATTATGTTTTTGATACATATACACGATCCGACGGCGCTACACAAACGCTACAATCACGAACCGCTATCACACACGAACCGCTACCACACACGAACCGCTATCAAACGCAGTCTTGGGAACTTCGTATAATCTCCCCCGAAAACGGGGGGATACCACTACGCAAGCGTCAATTTGAAATGCTAGAGCGGCCCACATTTTTGGTGCGCACGCGCATAAACATCAACGGACTGGGCACCGTGTTCACTGATCGACAACTTCACGGCAGTCTGTTGTTTATGCGCGAGAAGTGCTAGCATTTTAAATAAATGAGGTCATAATGAACCAATGGTGTAGCCTGCTGGATTCTTCTACACAATCCTCCTTAAGCCTTGGTATATTTATTTATTTCTCAGTATAATAAACGGGGCATTCGAAGTTACTATTGCAGAAAATAATACCCAATCTCATGCACAACGCCTATGACGACAGACGCACTGGGATCGATTCTCACGCACTGTCGCATTCAAGCATTGAGCCCTTAATTTCATGCATTATGGAAACCGTGGATTATGCAAATATCCCACCCATAGATTTGGTGGGGAATACAGAAAACGAATTTAAGCAAATAAAATCTACCTACCCCACCCAACCACCTGTTTATCGGTTATATTATTATTATATATTACCAGCAGTAAACTTCTGTTATAACGCATTTCAACTTCTAAAGCGGGTCATCTCTGTTATAGGCCATAATACGTGGGTCATTTTTGTGTTCGTTCGTGCAACACAGAAGGGGATTACTTGCTTTTTTCACTATATAAAGAAAATGCTATAGTAATGTCAAATTCACTTATCCCCAGATGTATTTCGTGCACATGGTCGAGAAAATGACGAAAAAATTTCCGTAATTCATTGAAAAATCATGATAATACCCAATCCAAAATCTGTCCCAACTTCAAATCCAGTACGCACAATCTGTATATACTAATTTCAAGTTGGGCCGTTATTCTGAGTTGGGCCACATTCCACATGTTGTCAACAAACAAGATGGCGGCACTCCCAAAACGTGTGACGATGTGGGGAGTAAAAGTCAACGTTTTTCAGACTTTTTGTGTGTGATGCACATAGTACCATCAACAAAAAGTAGGTTCATTGAATTTAGCAAGGATTCGTGGAGTAAATTTGTAAGTTTTGGAACCAAATGGACAAAATTTGACTGCAGAGAAGGAGAAATTGCACGGAGTTCTGCTATCAATCTCGGTATTGATTTTCAAGATGAGCAAGAATGTTTGAATGCACAACCCTACTACTCGGACCATGTTGGGTACCACTATGAGTGCTACACACGTTTCTGTGACATCGGTAAGGTCCGGAGAAAGGAGGAAACAGCCCAGAAGTTGAAAGAAGTGAACAACACAGGTTAGATTTTGGTTTGTGATAATTTTTGGGAGGTGGGGTGGGAGTATTTAGGCCTTTCAAAAAAATGAAAATGGAGCGAAGGGAAACAGGTTAATGAAATCAACTTGGCCCTGCACCTACTCATATATTTCAGCAATCCTTTTTAAATTTTATGTTGAACATATCGATTCATTTTAAAGTTAGTTTGCTGCCCAGCCACGGGACGACCATAAATTGTTTTCAGTGAAATTTACCAAGTTTTAATTATATTAGGAAAGGGAAAAGCATTATGGTAGAATTATTTTTAAAAAAATTGGGGGGATCTACTTCATGAAAAAAATCCCCTGAAGCACTGCGGCAAGCGTGGAGTTGTTTCCTCCTGAATCACAAAGAAAACCTTTTTTTAATTTTTTTAAAAAGGTTTTGGTATGCACATAGTTAACTTGCTGTGCATACTTGACTTGGTATACAGACTTTTTGACTTGGGGGATCGGGAACAAGTTGACCCTTTCTGTTTTTCCATTACGACTCATTTTACAATTTGTCTATTTGGGTTGCCGAGTTGGTGGGGGGCTGCGTAATTTGTGCACCCAAACGACGTAGACAGGAAATTATGTTGCACATGTTGATTAAATGTAATTAAATCACAACTACTCTTCGAACGTTAGTTAGAATGCCATTCTTTGAATCCAAGATTTGTGAGTTCAAATCCCAGTGAGAATTTTTGGTAATTTTTTTTTACAAGACCAATCTAGAAGCTAGCTCTGTTGGCTTAATAATTCATGGCTTTTGAGAATTAAAAAAAAAATGAACTGAAAGAGCAATCATCCATTTTTGATAATAGCAAACAAATAAATACAGTGCTGCCTACGTATGCTCTGACAGTTGGGGGGGCAGAAGATGAGCAGGGTGCGGAGTCTATCGATTAAGAGCATTTTGTTTAATCTGCTACCATAACAATTTTGCACTCATGTTTAGGGCTTGGCAAGACACTTTGGATCAAATTACTATAATTATCAGGGCTAAATTGTCAGATGAAGATTTTGAGGATGACGTCGATTCTGAGGCTGATGAATGATTTCTTCTGGCAACTTTGGTTTTTACACATGTTTTGTAATGAACTCCGGCTTCTTTCCTCAAACATTTCTTAAACGTTGTACTCAATGAAAACATGCGCTGTGCTTTAAAGGACTGTTGAATTTTACAACTTTGTAAATTCAAGTACATGGACAGTGTAACCATAAGGGAATTGTAAATCCACTGCATTTGTGTATCACAAGGATAATTGATTCGGCGAAGTGATAATATCTAAAATCATAAAACTGTAACTTCTTGGCAGGCCACAGTGAAAATTTAATTGAAACTAACAAAGAAATAAGTAACATCTTCAGATTGGTTGTTTTTTGTTTAGCCTAACTCTTACCAAAACAATTTGCCATCCACGACATGTTTCTGACACAACTGAAAGGAAATTTGGTTACACTGTACATGTAAGTCCTTTCTAATGAAATGAAAAATATGTGCCATGAGATGCATACAGTTTTTTTTTGTCTGTGCTGACATCAGATCACAATTGTATCAACTGCAAAAGCTTCACCCATGTAATTTTGCTCATTTTGATCATTTTTCTTTTTCTGTTTGAAGGCTAGGCAAAAATGAATTTTTTATAAAAAACATTACTGGGGGGGAGGGGTTGCAGGGGGTTTCACAGTAAAATTTTGTTTAGAAAAAAAGGGTAGGGGATACATATGTTTTGGTGCACCCCATCTGGTCTTGTGTTTGGGGCTTGGTTTGAAATAACAATCGTGCATAACCCTCCCCCCTCCCCCAATTGTTGAGCCAAATTTGAAAGTTTACAAGCCCGGCATATATTGGATATAGGCTTGCTACTGATTAATGTGGTCATGAAAATAAAAATGAAACAGAAAAAAATACAGTAGTATTGCAGCATTTCAATTAATAAATTAATAAATTTCAAGTAATATTTTAACACTATGTACTGTTGTACTTTTTTTTGTTTTTTACAAAAAAACAGTCTGTCTGCAGGGAATGATTTTGATGAATAATTAATGAAAAAAGTTTTAATGCAAAAAGTTTTAATGTCATCATGACATATTTCTATTACCAAATAAAAAAAAATTCTGATAAGCAGTTTTCTTTTACCAGTTGAAACCATTCCCCACTCAGACAAAATAGGTCAAGTAGGTTGAAAACAATTACCATTATGTACAGAGGGATGTAGATGAGGATGTGTGGGTGCAGGGGGCAGATCTCGGGGGAGGTTCCCTCTTTTTGAAAATCAACCATGTACAAAATCAGACATGACACTTGTAATTTCTGATGCCGTGTGCCTCCCTTTTGCCCCTCTAGATCTGCCCCCTGGATAGATGGGGATGGTAGAGATGATGGGTTGGGGTGCAGGTTGGGTGGAGGAGGGTTCCCGGGAGAGGGAGTGGAATGTGCCCAAATCAAACCTCTACCGAATCAAAGCTAAAAGTTGTTGCATTCCTTTTAAAAAAAAGGGGGGGGTTACACGTCCTTTCAGCGAATCCTTTCTCCTCCAAGTCCCTTTCTTTGCACTCCCTATCTTTGCACTCCCTATCTCTGTCCCAGACCCTGCATTTCAGTATTTCAGTACAGGGGAGGGGAACATTTATACATGAGAAAGAACAGTTGGTAGATGGATATGTCTTTAAATAGCTATAAGTTTACAAAAACAAAGCGGGGTGGGGGGACACGCCCCCAACCACATCCCCCCACCCCCCTTGCCCGGCAAGACCACTACACAAGATAAAACTGTCCACCACCACCCTACCCCAAGGCTGCATGGGCAAACACCACATTTCATTATGCTTGAACTTTTGAAGTATATCAACATGGTACAGTGCTTAGTGCATTGCATACAAATGTATGCAGCCTATTACATTATTCATAAGTACAGTTTTATTAATAACTCTCACAAAAATTAATGTGCAGTTTTCACGCTTGGTGATAAGCTGTTTTGGATTCAGATACATATTTGCAACCCATTTAGAGTAGTTTTAAGTAATCCCCAGCCGTGCTGCACGAAAAGTGAAAACTAGAGACATTTTGCCTCCACGTATTATGGTCTATTACTGTCTTACCGAGTTAAGGTGTGGTGAGCGCATAATGATCTGCTGTAGCCGGCGAAGTCTTCGCTCCTGATCATTGCCACAAGTTGGACCAATGTAACGTGAGTTGTAGTTATCGTATTCGTGGAACCCTGCACCGTTGTCACGGTTCATGATAGGGTTAAAGACAGGTATCGCGGACTGCCTCCAGGTCCAATCAGGATATTCGGATACAGATCGGCCATAATGCGTTGCTTCATTATGCCGAGTCATGACACGGAGGCATACAAGTGCGCCTACAAATACGATGGCTAGTGTCACCGCAATGCATGCGATGATGATGATAACCAAAGCAGAAAATCCCCCAGTGGCTATGGACGAAATTCAGAAGAAAAACAATTGATATTCAAGAACTGATGGAAACAGCAGTGGTTGATCAACAGTACCAGTGTAACCGTTTTGGTAAAATGCATCCAACCTTAGAATTATCAAGATCATGTACACACATCAACATGTGGAAGTTTTAGTTATTATCATTGTGTCGTTAACGAGAAAATGGTGAAAATGCATTTCAAACGTGGAGTTTCTGTCTTCGAATGACAAACATTACATTTAAATATTACCAATAGTGTAGATAGTTATAGTCTTTAAAGAGAGCACACATAAAAACATTCAGTCCATTTACATGTATGACTATAACTGATCATTTTAATTGTCAGTGGGACAGGGCCAACAAATATATTTGTCGTTGTTAATTTAATTTAAATTATGTAATTCCAAATTATTCAAGAAATCTTACTCTCAGATAAATTGGTTCTAACGTTTCTAGGAACAGTTTAATTACGACTTTTGACAAAATATCAATAGAAAGACGTAGATACTGCTGTTAGGTAGTGTGCATACCTATGAAACTCATAGGTTGCAAATCACGACGTAAGAATCATTTATGTAGGTACTGTATTATAAGTCTATTACCTATGTAGGTAATAGATGTTTGTTACATGTAGGTTACAGACTTCTGGTGTTGTAACCACACTCTCTTTAAGCCTTTCAGTTAAAAGGGAATTGACATTGAAGAACACACGGAACCCACTCTTGGGAAGCAAAATAAACATTTTTAAAAGTTTTTCAGTACCTACTAGAATATTCCGTATTGGATTTTCATTATTCTTAAAGGCAGCACTTGACAGTGACTGTATGTCAGACGAAACAATTTCTTATTATGGTTGGTACCATTATGGTCTACCAAGTAACAAATAGCTTATAGATAATAAATTGCTCAGTTTCTTTAGAGGCAATAACCAATGGTGTAGTTTACGATTCAGACATTTTCAGAAAAATAATTAATTAGATGGCACCGGGAACAACTTACCAGTTGTAGGGGAAGCATCAATTGGTACATTAGTGGTTTGTAGCGGTATTATCGTATCGCATTGTTCACCAGTGAACGAGTTAGCACATCTGTACATAAATAGAAAATACACTGTAAACAACGTAAAAAGTCTCACACATTCTTCGTATTGTGGGGGACTAGGAACAGACCAATGTTGACTCCAGGGTCCCGACACAACCAGCAACACAGTTAAAGAACAGAAAATGTATTAAAATATTACCATTAACCTTTTAGAAAGGCACATATTTAAGGTACATATTTAATTAATGGCATGTTAGTTGTTGCGTAGCAGTGCAATAACGGAGGATTTATCTTCGGAATGTTCGGGTTATGTCCAACATCAAAGTTTAGCACACAAATGCATACAGGCAACTGTACATAATACATCAGTTATACCACGCACTGGTCAAATGTGCAGTGAACAAAATATTAACGTTTATATGTCGGACTTTTTGTGGGGTTTCCCCCTCCCCTCCTTCTTTAATTATGGATTTGCTACTTGTTTTAGTTTGCCCACAATCCATGCATTTGAAAAAATCATATGCCGTATTCATATCACCAAATCTACACAATTTTATGGTATGCAATAGCATCCGAGAGTATTTATTTCTACTCCAGACTGCAAGACTATACAATGAAACATTATCTTACAGCCCAACAACCTTACAGTACGGTACATACGGTACCTGCATGAAAAGGAAAATATTGGATACAGTCCTGTCACATCACACGTTCCACCGTTCGCACAGTAATTTGTAGGACATGTTGCTGTTGATACTGTAAACATACAAATTTAAAATAAAATAAAATTATCTGTTGAGAAAGAGTTATACGTGAAGCCAGCAAATGTTTATAGCTTTCAACATGTCTTATCAGTTGAGAAAGGAAACCGAAGATTTCCCCAAATGTTGTAAAGGGTTTTTAAATACTCCAAATATCATTTGCAAAATTAGAATTATGTAATACCGATTTTTGACTTGATATCTTTTTCAATAAGTAAATGCAATACACATCCACCATTCAATATACAGCATTATTGTTTGTATAGACTACTTCGCAAAACGCACGCGTTTCGTCTCGGTCTAGCTGCTGATAACAGTTCAAATAATGTCCGGGACGTTACTGCGTAGTTTGTAATCAAACCATCTAAACGGTAGTTGCATTATTAAACTGAATACAAAAACAAGAAAATCATGGCGAACTGTTATTCACTGTGGTTGTAACATTTCTATACAAAATATTGGGATGTATGGTCGACATTTAAAGTATTTTTGTCGTTAGCTTGACCAGAATGAATTAGACAAGGTCTATATTTATTAGCAGTAGCATCTTACCGTTATTGGGAACGTATTGTGTGTCCACTTCGAGATTGTTATTACCATCATCCAGTCTGCTGGTTGATTGAAGAACATTCTGTATAACCTGGTCAGATGGGGTTGAGTTTTCATTGGCATATATGGCAGCAAACTCTATCAAAACACTGCCACTGTTAAGAATGATTCCTGGGGTTGACTCAACAAACATTGTCACACCGTTCTGTCTAAGAATAAATATGACCTGCAGAGGCAAATTGAATAAATCAAAAACCTTTTTCATTAGAAATAATTGTAAAAAAAGTTGTTGCTAAATGCTAACCAACCAAGAGGCTTAATGACTTGTAGGATAAATTAAAATGGTAGTTAACAGCATATATTTCGAGTCTAGCATGATATCTTTCAACAGAAATGTACATTTCGGTTTGTGTGTTCCAGTGTATCTGTCAGTTTACCTTAATAAAGATTATGGTACAATCGAAACATGGCCCATTGTACAGTAATTGTTACACTGTTACAGCCATAAAAATGTACGTTTTATGTACCAGGACCAATGAGCATTACCTCCATACAGGACCATTTGCTGAGTAAAAATGTTAGGGGTTTGACATTTTTTTAACTACTTACCACATTCAGACATTTTCTTAAAAATGATCTACTTGCAGTAGATGCAGGGTTCGTGAATGCTGACTGGAAAAATACCGGAACTCCGTTATAGCCTAACACCCTTAGTCTAATTATGCGTGAAACCTTTCCTGTGGAAATACAAATTGATGCATTTTTAAAAATTGTTCCAAGGATGTTGTAGTTATGTTCGAAAGTTTTAAGTGAAAAATTATACTCTCCATGGTGTGATTGTCTATATATCAACGCTTGAAGAGAGACATATAGCAAGCATGAAGCAGACTTATAAGACTCGTGACTCAGACTCAGACTCAAGCTCGACTTGAGCCACTTTTTTGTGACTCGGGCTCGGACTCGGACTCGGACTCGGACTCGGACTCGGACTCGGACTCGGACTCGGACTCATGACTCGTGACTCGGGACTCGGGACTCGGACTCGACACTGGGGACTCGGACTTGGAGCATGGCACGGAGCATGTACATACAAACTTCAAAGTGCATGCTAAAGCATTATGTTTTTTGTAAAACAAAAACGATTATAAAATTCAAATGAATGTTGAACTCTCTCACTGGTTCAGTCACGCAGTGTTACATTTGTGCAAAACAAAACAAAGGCAACATTTTGCAACGTCTTACTTATGCAGGAACCATCGCTTGCCGTGACATATCCGTCCACCACACTACAGACACAGTCATATCCTATGCTTCTGAAAGCATTTGCCACACAGTATTTCCCATCTCCAGGGCATAAGCTGGTGTCTAAACATGGGTTTCCAACTGACAAAATATAAGCAAAACATTTATATCATTAACAAATGGGAATAGCCATGGTTTTATATTCTCATTTGTGCATTAAACCCCTTTGGTGAACAGTCATTGTGAGTGTTGATATTATTAGATAATGCTCAGAAATAAATTGTTTTCCTGTAAAAGGACATTTCAGTGCTCCAACCACAATTACAAACTTACGAAATTAACAACAGAGATTGTCCGTTGATTTAATTTTGCCCTAACACCGACGTGTGTATAGCACTTTATACTCAGTGCTTTCCGAGCGTCTGTGAAAAACTACACAGGCGACTCGGGCGAGATTTGAACCCACGACCTCCTGCTTACTAGTGCAGACGTCTTAACCTCTCAACCACCGAGCTTGCCCGATGACAATTGGCCGGCTAGAATTCCATATAGCAGCGGGTTCCGCGATATATTTAGGTTGGTGAAATTCTTGCGTCGGGAGATAAACAATTGATTTAATTTTGCCATAACACCGACAATAGAGATTGTCCGTAAAAAACTTTCCCATAAGGCTATAGTAACTGATGCATACTGGATTTAGTCAGAGCTTGATATCGGTCATTTACCGTTGATAAACCGCGTCAAGAACGAACATCCCGTTTTCATATTTTAATAACATTTAATTACCAAGATGTGACTTAGTACCATGTGATCAATGTGTAAATTAGGCTTTCGAACTTCACTAAATATTGGTGTTAGTAACGGTATCTATGACTTTAAATATTAGGCCTATTTTAAAATGCATAATTATGATTTAACCTACCCTGGCAAAATCTTCCTGATACGGCGATTGGACAAACGCATTCACAGTTGTCACTATCAAATGTTCCTTGCTGACAACTGGATATCGTTAACGGACATACTAAAAACGAAAAGTAATTATGTATATAAATGCTATAGAAACAAAATTGTCATCATTAAATTGTTATTACATCCAAATCGTTTTCATCTTTTCTGAAAACTTCTTTTCCGAAAGGTTTGTGTTTATGTATATTAACACACTGATATGTCTGAACAAATCTAAATCAAAACATATTATAATTATACCTAGGAAACTCATGGACTTAAGTAATTTCCCCCAAGATAATTGCTGCGATCATTTCAATGTGAATTTTGTTTAAGAAAAAAATGTAACAAAAAATGTATGTGGTTCTTTTTTGCCCCCACTGCTTTATAAATCCGTACCTCCGCAATCAACACCGTTCCAATTTGTAGTACATTCGCACGTGCAAGACTGCTCATTCAAAGTGCCATCGTTATGGCAGCTAAGTGCACACACACTTCCTATCAACAAAAAGAAAGATGCAATGTACCAACAAAATGTTATACTTTTGCTACAAATAAATGTTATATTATAGATACATTGAAAGATACCCCCACGATACTACTAATAATAATAATATAATAATAAAGATTTTTAGCGAGCACATATCCACCCTGCTGGGCGCTCAAGGCGCGGAAACAAAGAAAAACATGAATACAAACAATATACAATGATAGCATAGGAGAAAAAAATTGTGTACCGAGATACATGTACCTACAATGCAATTACAAATATACATCATCTTTGAAGAGTTGTGACATAAGATGAGTTTTAAGCATCGACTTAAATCTGGTTATACTATGACAACTGAACGTTTGTGACGAAGTTGTTGACGAAGTTTTCAGTCGTTACTGTGGATTATTAAAATTATAAAAACAATTACAGAAACACAGATGCAATTTCTAACAGAGAAGTTAAACTTAAAGTGATGAAGCTAGGATTTTCAAATGGGGAATATTAAAACATGTGTTTTTTTTGTATGTCGGTAGATAACAAAAACAAAGACGCAATGTACAAAGAAAATGCTATTTACTGACAGTCCCATCTGGACCAACACTGGCAAATTCCCCCATTTATCATTCCACTCACCGATTTTCGCATACTGTAGATTAATAATTTACTCAGAGTACCCTTATACCCAATTGTGGTGTACACCAACTCGTTTGGTGCATTATTGGTGCATGTTTGTGCACACCAAACGTGCACCGGTGCATGTTTGTGCACACCAAACGTGCACCACTCCTTCAAACAAAATGGGTCTACACCAAATGTACACCACAAACTCTTAACAAAAATTATATGTACACTAACACTACACCAATAAATCTTTATTCACAGAGTACTAGACCAAATGTAGCAGTTTTGGTGCTAATTTTTGGTGCTAATTTAAATAATTGGAACGCATCAGAATGCATCAGAACGAATCAGAACTACACTAGAATGTACGATTTCCAGGTTAGGTTTTTGAGGGGTACAGCAGAACTACACCAATAAACAGTGATGTACACCAATTACTTGATACCTACACTAAAACTGCACCAGAACTACACCAAAATGACACCACAATAGGGTGAGGGTAGTTGGTTCACTTTTGAATAACGACTGATTTGAATTTAATCTATAAGGGCTCTCTGCAATATTGAGGGATACCCCACAATATTGAACACAATATCAGAAAGTGCACACACAACCAATTGTAAATAAAGTTTAAGCTATTGCAAATTATTAGGCCCTACATTGTTGTAAATGACTCTAGCAGAGTCTTCTCAAAGACATACATCATTTGAAGATCTATGTTGTTTTAACCAGGCACCGATATCAAATCCAGAATCTTTATTGTCGCACATTGTGGATTAACTATTTACCTTCAGTTGTTGGATACGGAAGCTTAAATGACCATCCATGTTTCCGAGTTACAGAGGTTTTCTTTATTATGGAAAGACTGAAAATTCTCATGGAAAGATGGATTACCATAATAGCTATCATGGAAAGACGGAATAATTATCATGAAAAAAAATGTAATCAGTGTTTTCAAGATAACTATTCCGTCTTTCCATGATAAATAATCTAAGTAACACGGATGGTCATTTAAGCTTCCGTTGTTGGATCAGTTTGGAATAACGAGTTTGTTGATGAAGACAAGGTTTGTGATGAAGTTACATCAGTCGTTACTGTGGATTATTAAAATTATGAAAACAATTACAGAAACACAATTTCTTGTAAAAGATGCATGTTCAACAAAAAAACAAAGATGCCATGTTATAGTTACATCTTGACCCACATTGTTCAATTCCCCCATTACCAACACCAACTACTTGGCTTCACTGAAATTCAGCATCGTTATCATTGCACATTGTATATTTTACCTTCAGTTGTTGGTTCAGTTTTGAATGATGAGTTTGCTGATGAAGACACGGTTTCTGACAAAGTTGTTGACATTACATCAGTCGTTACTGGTGATTATAATTGAAAAATTACACAAATAAATTTTATATTTATAATTTTTTTAATCGAGAGCAAAACTAATAGTAGCATAGGTAGGATTTTCAAAGAGGTAGCAAACGATATGATGGGTAATGTACCGATACAACTTGAAAAAAAAACAATTTCTAAAAATACAAAAACACAATTTCTTGTAAAAGAGGCATTTTTATGGAAAAGGGAGAATATTAAAAGATGTGTTATTTGTATGAATGTACCAACAACAACACAGCAAAGGTGTGATGTACCAACAAAATGCTATATTTACTGACAGGCCCATCTTGACCAACATTGACCAATTCCCATATTTCCTACACCACCCACTTAGCTTCACTGATATCAAATTCAGCATTGTTACTGTCGCACTTTGTAGATTAATATTTTACCTTCAGTTCTTGGTTGCGTTTGGAATGACGAGTCTGTTGATGAAGACACGGTTTGTGACGAACTTGCTGAAGTAACCTCAGTCATTCACCTTCACCTTCACCTCATCCCATAACCCCGGAGGGAAGTCGTTAGGGCACCACAGACGATCATCATGTGGTGTGTCTTGGGCAATTAAACCCGGCGGCGCCCATCCCTCTCCAGGTTGGATGCAGTTTTAAAGTCGTACCCAGGACCTCAGTCATTACTGGGGATTATAGTTAAACATTACAAAAGTAAATTGTCTAACCGAGAGCAAAACTAACAGTGGCAATTCCCCATTCCCATGGCTTCACTGATATCAAAATCAGCATTGTTATTGTTGCAAATTGTACATTAATTTTTCACCTTCAGCTGTTGGTTCCGTTTGGAAAGATGAGTTTGCTGATGAAGACACGGTTTCTGATAAAGTTGTTTACACAAATAAATTGTCGTTTTTATATTTATGCACTTTTTAATCGAGAGCAAAACTAATAGTGGTATAGGTAGGATTTTCAAAGAGGTAGCAAACGATGTGATTGGTAATGTACCGATACAATTTGAAAGAAAAAAAAAGAGGGAATATTAAAAGATGTTGGTGCAGTTACTCCAGTTGGTCTAGGTGCCTATCTGTATTAACATTGGCCAATTCCCCCATATCCTACCCAACCCACTTGGCTTCGCCGATATCATATTCAACATCTTTATTGTCGCATACTGTAGATTTATAATAACTGTTGGTTCAGTTTGGAATGATGAGTCTGTTAATGAAGACACGGTTTGTGACGAACTTGCTGAAGTAACCTCAGTCATTACTGGGGATTATAGTTAAACATTACAAAAGTAAATTGTCTAACCGAGAGCAAAACTAACAGTGGCAATTCTCCAATTCCCATGGCTTCACTGATATCAAAATCAGCATTGTTATTGTTGCAAATTGTACATTAATATTTTACCTTCAGCTGTTGGTTCCGTTTGGAAAGATGAGTTTGCTGATGAAGACACGGTTTCTGATAAAGTTGTTGACATTACATCAGTCGTTACTGGTGATTATAATTGAAAAATTACACAAATAAATAAAACAATTTCTAAAAATACAAAAACACAATTTCTTGTAAAAGAGGTATGTTTATGGAAAAGGGAGAATATTAAAAGATGTGTTATTTTGTATGAATGTACCGATAACAACACAGCAAAGGTGTAATGTACCAACAAAATGCTATATTTACTGACAGGCCCATCTTGACCAACATTGACCAACATTGACCAATTCCCATATTTCCTACACCACCCACTTGGCTTCACTGATATCAAATTCAGCATTGTTACTGTCGCACTTTGTAGATTAATATTTTACTTTCAGTTCTTGGTTGCGTTTGGAATGACGAGTCTGTTGATGAAGACACGGTTTGTGACGAACTTGCTGAAGTAACCTCAGTCATTACTGGGGATTATGGTTAAACATTACAAAAGTAAATTGTCTAACCGAGAGCAAAACTAACAGTGGCAATTCCCCCATTCCCATGGCTTCACTGATATCAAAATCAGCATTGTTATTGTTGCAAATTGTACATTAATATTTTACCTTCAGCTGTTGGTTCCGTTTGGAAAGATGAGTTTGCTGATGAAGACACGGTTTCTGATAAAGTTGTTGACATTACATCAGTCGTTACTGGTGATTATAATTGAAAAATTACACAAATAGATTGTCGTTTTTATATTTATAATCTTTTAATCGAGAGCAAAACTAATAGTGGTATAGGTAGGATTTTCAAAGAGGTAGCAAACGATGTGATTGGGTAATGTACCGATACAATTTGAAAAGAACAATTTCTAAAAATACAAAAACACAATTTCTTGTAAAAGAGGTATTTTTATGGAAAAGGGAGAATATTAAAAGATGTGTTATTTTGTATGAATGTACCGATAACAACACAGCAAAGGTGTAATGTACCAACAAAATGCTATATTTACTGACATGCCCATCTTGACCAACATTGACCAATTCCCATATTTCCTACACCACCCACTTGGCTTCGCCGATATCATATTCAACATTTTTATTGTCGCATACTGTAGATTTATAATAACTATTGGTTCAGTTTGGAATGATGAGTCTGTTGATGAAGACACGGTTTGTGACGAACTTGCTGAAGAACCTCAGTCATTCACCTTCACCTTCACCTATCCCATAACCTCGGAGTGTCGTTGGGGCACCACAGACGATCATCATGTGGTGTGTCTTGGGCAATTAAACCTGGCGGCGCCCATCCCTCTCCAGGTTGGATGCAGTTTTAAAGTCGTACCCAGGACCTCAGTCATTACTGGGGATTATAGTTAAACATTACAAAAGTAAATTGTCTAACCGAGAGCAAAACTAACAGTGGCAATTCCCCCATTCCCATGGCTTCACTGATATCAAAATCAGCATTGTTATTGTTGCAAATTGTACATTAATAGTTTACCTTCAGCTGTTGGTTCCGTTTCGAAAGATGAGTTTGCTGATGAAGACACGGTTTCTGACAAAGTTGTTGACATTACATCAGTCGTTACTGGTGATTATAATTGAACAATTACACAAATAAATTTTATATTTATAATTTTTTTAATCGAGAGCAAAACTAATAGTGGCATAGGTAGCATAGGTAGCAAACGATATGATGGGTAATGTACCGATACAACATGAAAAAAGAACAATTTCTAAAAATACAAAAACACAATTTCTTGTAAAAGAGGTATTTTTATGGAAAAGGGAGAATATTAAAAGATGTGTTATTTTGTATGAATGTACCGATAACAACACAGCAAAGGTGTAATGTACCAACAAAATGCTATATTTACTGACATGCCCATCTTGACCAACATTGACCAATTCCCATATTTCCTACACCACCCACTTGGCTTCAATGATATCATATTCAGCATTGTTATTGTCGCATACTGTAGATTAATATTTTACCTTCAGTTCTTGGTTGCGTTTGGAATGACGAGTCTGTTGATGAAGACACGGTTTGTGACGAACTTGCTGAAGTAACCTCAGTCATTACTGGGGATTATAGTTAAACATTACAAAAGTAAATTGTCTAACCGAGAGCAAAACTAACAGTGGCAATTCCCCCATTCCCATGGCTTCACTGATATCAAAATCAGCATTGTTATTGTTGCAAATTGTACATTAATATTTTACCTTCAGCTGTTGGTTCCGTTTGGAAAGATGAGTTTGCTGATGAAGACACGGTTTCTGATAAAGTTGTTGACATTACATCAGTCGTTACTGGTGATTATAATTGAAAAATTACACAAATAGATTGTCGTTTTTATATTTATGCACTTTTTAATCGAGAGCAAAACTAATAGTGGTATAGGTAGGATTTTCAAAGAGGTAGCAAACGATGTGATTGGTAATGTACCGATACAATTTGAAAAAAAGAAAAAAAAGAAAAAGAAAAGGGAATATTAAAAGATGTTGGTGCAGTTGGTTCAGTTACTCCAGTTGGTCTAGGTGCCTATCTGGACTAACATTGGCCAATTCCCCCATATCCTACCCAACCCACTTGGCTTCGCCGATATCATATTCAACATTTTTATTGTCGCATACTGTAGATTTATAATAACTATTGGTTCAGTTTGGAATGATGAGTCTGTTGATGAAGACACGGTTTGTGACGAACTTGCTGAAGAACCTCAGTCATTACTGGGGATTATAGTTAAACATTACAAAAGTAAATTGTCTAACCGAGAGCAAAACTAACAGTGGCAATTCCCCCATTCCCATGGCTTCACTGATATCAAAATCAGCATTGTTATTGTTGCAAATTGTACATTAATAGTTTACCTTCAGCTGTTGGTTCCGTTTCGAAAGATGAGTTTGCTGATGAAGACACGGTTTCTGACAAAGTTGTTGACATTACATCAGTCGTTACTGGTGATTATAATTGAACAATTACACAAATAAATTTTATATTTATAATCTTTTTAATCGAGAGCAAAACTAATAGTAGCATAGGTAGCATAGGTAGCAAACGATATGATGGGTAATGTACCGATACAACATGAAAAAAGAACAATTTCTAAAAATACAAAAACACAATTTCTTGTAAAAGAGGTATTTTATGGAAAAGGGAGAATATTAAAAGATGTGTTATTTTGTATGAATGTACCGATAACAACACAGCAAAGGTGTAATGTACCAACAAAATGCTATATTTACTGACATGCCCATCTTGACCAACATTGACCAATTCCCATATTTCCTACACCACCCACTTGGCTTCACTGATATCAAATTCAGCATTGTTACTGTCGCACTTTGTAGATTAATATTTTACTTTCAGTTCTTGGTTGCGTTTGGAATGACGAGTTTGTTGATGAAGACACGGTTTGTGACGAACTTGCTGAAGTAACCTCAGTCATTACTGGGGATTATAGTTAAACATTACAAAAGTAAATTGTCTAACCGAGAGCAAAACTAACAGTGGCAATTTCCCATGGCTTCACTGATATCAAAATCAGCATTGTTATTGTTGCAAATTGTACATTAATATTTTACCTTCAGCTGTTGGTTCCGTTTGGAAAGATGAGTTTGCTGATGAAGACACGGTTTCTGATAAAGTTGTTGACATTACATCAGTCGTTACTGGTGATTATAATTGAAAAATTACACAAATAAATTGTCGTTTTTATATTTTTAAATTTTTTAATCGAGAGCAAAACTAATAGTGGTATAGGTAGGATTTTCAAAGAGGTACCAAACGATGTGATTGGTAATGTACCGATACAACTTGAAAAAAAAAGAAATTTCTAAAAATACAAAAACACAATTTCTTGTACCATTTGAAAAAAAGAAGAAAAAAAAGAGGGAATATTAAAAGATGTTGGTGCAGTTAGTCCAGTTGGTCTAGGTGCCTATCTGGACCAACATTGGGAAATTCCCCATATCCTACCCAACCCACTTGGCTTCGCCGATATGATAATAACTGTTGGTTCAGTTTGGAATTATGAGTCCGTTGATGAAGACACGGTTTGTGACGGAGTTACTGAAGTAACCTCAGTCATTCCTTGGGATTATAGTTAAATACGATGTTTTATTTCACCTTTCAGTCCAAATCCAGTTTGCATTTCCTTGTGGTTTCAGCACAGATATACTGAACAGCAAAAGAAACGCAAGTCCGAGGACAGCAAAAGAAACGCAAGTCCGAGGTCTTGTCAAGTTTTCAAACAGAAGACAAACCATTTTGATTCTAATCACTCATTTAATGAAAAATGTTTTCAATTTGTGAGCTGAAAGTGACTGTTGAATGTGAAAATCTTACAATGCCCTCTACGACTGATAAGACACTCCTCCTTCACACAGAGTGTTTCCAAAGTCATTCTGAAAACGTTTACAAAATGCATTGTCCACTTTTTCTAACAAAAGAAAACGTGAAATAAACAGAGAATTAGCTGTTGCAAACTGCTTACCAACCTAAAGGACTTGTATTTTAAATGCAAAATAAATGTTAATGGCAGGTTGATTCTCCATTTATTTCATACCTTCTCTGTTGCAGTATCCCCCAGGGGTGGTGTTTCTTACTTCATTTATTGTTTTTGCCCTCTCCCATCCCATATTAACTTCTTGTCTGTTTTCACACAGGTGTTTTCCCATGTTTTTCTTGCAGTATGTCTAATAATCATGTATACATGTATACTTTTATTTCAGGAACTTCGCAAGGTGAAAGAGAAAGCACTTCAGTATTCGTATCATCTTGATAACTACAGGTTTCCCCTCTCCCCATCTCTTAGGAAACGTTGGAACCACGTTCTACACAATACTTCCATCAACCTTATCCGTGTATTAACCAAATATTGTGAATCCTCCCTTGACATTTTCAACAGAGATATAGCCCGTCTTGATGCAGAACCCAAGTCCAGTTGCCCAACTGCTCACTATGACCAGTTCATGAGTGAAATTGAGGCTGTCATGAACCTATCTTCCTTTACTTTGTCCGATGCAGAAGAGAAACTTCTCTCCAAGGGTCTGAACTTCTGCCCCACCCCCACAGAAGTTAACCAGAAGTTAACCAAGTCAGTCAAAACCTCAATGAGTACCGTAGACATCTACGTATACGTCTACGTATGTGGAATTCTCTGTGTAGAAACATTATACGGAGTTTTGGATCCGATTCTAGCTGGGCACGCAAAATAAATGAAAAGAGGGTAAGGGTAACAGTTTGTCATTGCTGGACCTTGTTGATGGACATTGCAATGAATTGGACACGTCTGAACAGAAATGTCACGAATTTGTTAGTATTGTAGCTTGCTCCTTGTCTGAATTGAAGCCTCCCCTGTGTGAGTGATTGTTAAAATGTTTAAACACTTGGCTTCACTGATATCAAATTCAGCATCTTTATTGTCCCATACTGTAGATTTATAATAACTGTTGGTTCAGTTTGGAATGATGAGTCTGTTGATGAAGACACGGTTGCTGACTAAGCTGTTGACATTACATCAGTCGTTACTGAGAATTTATTATAAAAAATATAAAAACAATTACAGAAACACAATTTCTTGATGAATTTGCTAATGGAGAAGTAAACTTTAGGATTTAGTAACATCTGTAATTCGGTTACAGAAATTTGCAGATTATCATAAATGCCTATAATAAGAACTAAAATATGTATCCCCTTGCAAAATTACAAACTACTGAAAACTCATGATTCACGCCATTTAGTGTTTTGGTTAGTTGATTTCAGAAATGTTCCTTCTCTTGACTAGATTTTTATTTCATCACAACTGAAAAGGCTACATACTCATACTATCATCGTCAATAATGCAAATAGTAGCATTTCCTCCAATTCTGCCAACAGAAGGGTTTGCCAATGTCACCATGAAACACTCAGTGTCCTCTGATTCCATGTCGTCTGTTATATTCACGCGAACAGACGTCACAACTGTTTCATTATCACACCCGAAGTCAACTCGGAAGTCTTCCAATTTGTCATAGTCAGCGGGCGAAGTGGCAGTACCATCTACAGTGTTAACTTCTAAAATGTATAGAAAGTAATTGAAATTGGAAACAAATGATGTCAACAATAATATTGTCTTGCAGATGTAGGCGTACATTTTGGCCAAATTCTTGAAAAGCGTAGATTTATAAATATGTTTTGTTTGTAGAAATTGTTTGTAATATTGATAGGTTTATTCTATCCACCATTGATCTGCATTACATCATTATGATTTTTACATCTTCGCACCTATTTCGTTTGAACTTTATTCAATAACTAAAGTTAACAGCCAATAATTCGTCACCGTTTTCACGAAAGGCCAATTGGGCCACACAGCATAAAACACACGTGTCGAGATAATCGAGTTTTAAGTTGCTCACTTTTTTTACCATCATTAAGTTAAGGAGAATGGACGAGAAAGTGTAGATTCGTGCATAGAATGTACGAGCCGAAGGCGAGTACATTCTATGCACGAATCTACACTTTCGAGTCTATTCTCCGACTTAAACTATTTTCCCAACAGCAAATTACGTGCACTGTTTGAAAGTACGGATTTCAAACTTCTCAAATGTACAAGTTCAATAACAGAAGGATTATTTACGGCGTAATTGATTTATTAATACAACTGTCCGTTCGTGAAGACACTACAAACGTCTTTTGTGCTCTCATTTGTCCCACCGTGAAAACGCAAAGGCAGCGCGCTTCAGACAGACCTATAAATATCTCACAATTGGCTCTTCGTGAAAACGGACAAAAAACGTCTCGCGTGAAGTTTTGACCTCACGGCGCGTGTACAAAACCATGCGGAATTATCGACATGCAATGAGACGGTGTGAAGCTGGTACCCGTATAATTGGGGAAGTTGTGTTGATTTGATTTGAGCGTTTTCTCGAAGGGATTATTGTCTTAAATTATTACTTACGTTGTGATTAATTTGGAAAGTTTGAAATCTGTTCTTTCACATAGGGCACAAGATTTCTTAATATTTTACGTCTTGAATGTGACATGGTACGTTTAAAATGTAGGTATTACCTAAAGCTCGATGTGTGGCCCAATTGTCCCTTCGTGAAAACGCAAATTGCTCGTTATCACTCATTTTGGCCAATTAGTGTAATTACAAAACTAATGGGTTTTAGACCATGTAACTTTGTGGAATTGTAGATTTCAATTAAGTAATTCAGAATGTTGAAAAAATCAATTTCGAAAAATATGTTTTTTCCCCAATTGGCCCTTCGTGTAAACGGTGACGAATTGTTAACCTTATCACTACTTGGGTCGGTGACCCTCGACCTGTGTTACGTCCTCATGATGTGACATCATGGAGGCCGTCTCTTGTCAGGAACATTTGGGAATATGCACTCCAGACAACCTGAATGTACTAGTATGTGGTTCCTCAAATTCCATCATACGGGAATTATACCGATTTCATCATAATGATTTTGGACACGCACAGTACCTTTTGTTCAGTATCAGAAGTCTATACTATTTTTAGGGATATACAAATAAACAGTAGCGTCAACAAACCGTTTTGGAGTAAATTTGACCGAGCTAAGAAAATTAGATCTTAATCGTGCGATCCTTCTTACCAACGTAGGAGGTATTTTCCACAGCTCCAATACGCGTGATTTCAATATCTATGTATCTACGGCCCTCTGTAATATTGACGGATCCATTCACGATACTGAACACAACATCTGAAAATGCACAGACAACAAATTGTAAATACAGTATATTGCTTACCAACAGATCAGGACTTGTAGTATAAATGCAAACATTGTAGTAATTGGCCTTACGTTTCGAATCTAGCAGAGTCTTCTCAACGGCAAAAGACTCCTAGAGTCGAGACGTCAGGGCTGACCCATCTTTCAAAATAATATGGCCTTCCCACATCAACAACCAACAACCACCCACTTCATTACTGAAACTTAACAAGTTTACAAACAATATGAACTTGGCTGTTTAAAAGCACATTAACCATGCAGGCACCGATACCTAATTCAGCTTCATTATTGTTGCACATTGTAGATTTAATCATTTACCTCCCATTGTTTGTTTTGTACAGAATAACGAGTTTGTAGATGAAGACATGGTTTGTGACGAAGTTGTAGTAACTTCAGTCGTTACTGGGGATTATTATTTAAAATATAAACTATTGCAAAAACACAATTTGTTTCGAAAAAATGCATTTTCTAACGAAGATTACTTATAGTGGCGAAGCTAGGATTATACAAAAAATATATTGTTTTGTATGAATGTACCGACAACGACAACAAAATAAAGTGGTACCAACAAAATGTTATATTTACTGACAGGCCCATCTGGACCAACATTGACCGATTTCCCCATCTCCTACACCACCCACTTAGCTTCACCAATAACAAATTTAGCTTTTTTTTTTCTTTTTTAAAGTAAAATTAACCGTGGCGTAGTTAGGATTTTCAATTTAAAATAGTTTTATTGATTTGTATTTTATGAATGTACCGACTGCAGAAAAAACGAAAGAAGAGTATGTTACCGACAATATTCAAACATTTAAAATTTACTGACAGACCCATCTTGACCAACATGGGTTAACATTCCCTATTCAAAATCCCTTTCCCCATTCATATTACAGAAACAATTACAGAAACACAATTATTTGTAACAATGTCAAATTCAGAAGTAAAACTTACAGTGGTAAAGGTGTCTATCATTATAATGGCATTGAATTATGTAATATCGCTTTTCAGAAACACACAGATTTTGTTTCTTTTACGGAAATAGTAAAACTTATAGTCTGGTGATATACCATGTACGCTCTTTGATTTTATCTCGTTTAGATTACTGCAATGGACTTTTATCCTCACTTCCAAAGTCATACATCATCCGTTTGCAACGACTACAGAATTGGGCAGCTAGACTTGTTTTCACTGTAAATAGAAGACACGATCTTGCACCATTGTTAAGATCACTTCATTGGCTACCAGTTCAACAAAGAATATCATTTAAATTGCTTCTATATGTGTACAAATCACTAAATGGCTTAGCACCAATATATTTATCAAATTGTTTGAAATTGTATGTTCCAAATAGACATTTAAGATCAACAGATGACAATCTCCGCCTTGAATATCATATCACAAGAGTCCAAGCTGGTGATAGAACTTTCACTGTTTGTGTATCCAACCTATGCACCAATCTTCCTGTTTATATCAGACAATCTGTTTCTGTTAATGCCTTCAAGAAGGCTCTTAAAACTCACTTGTTTCCTCATTAATTTTGCATCAATTTATGTCTTATTCTATCCTGATTTGTATTTATTATGTCATATTAACTTTTGTAAGCGCCATGAGCCTCTCGGGAATGGCGCATGATAAATACTTGTTGTAATGTAATCAAATTGTAATGTAATTTGAGGAAAGTTTTCGCATAGTATCACAAATCTCCATAATAAGAACTGTAGTATTTATCCCCTTTCAAAATCACAATTACTGAAAATCACGATTACTGAAAAACGATTTATGTCAATTAAAAGTGTTTTAGTTACTTGATTTCTGAAATTTCCCTTCTCTTTACGAAATGTTTATTTCTTTACAACTGAAAAGGATATACATACCCATACAATGATCGTCAATAATGCAAACAGTAGCATTTCCTCCAATTCTGCCAACAGAAGGGTTTGCCAATGTCACCATGAAACACTCAGTGTCCTCTAATTCCATGTCGTCTGTTATATTCACGCAAACAGACGTCACAACTGTTTCATTATCACTCTCGAAGTCCACTTGGAGGTTTTCCAATTTGTCATAGTCAGCAGGTGAAGTGGCGGAACCATCTACAGTGTTAACTTCTACAATTGAAAATAGACAATGCAAACCATTGTTGATTCAATATCGAAGGATCACAAAAATACCATTATCTAGCAGAAGCAGACGTACTTTTTGGCCAAATTCTAACAACACGTTATTTTTTAATAATTTATTTCTGTTTGTAGTAACTGTTTGTAATAATGATGTTTGTTTTCTCCACACTACCTATTGTGATTTTAAGTAATTTGTTTATATTTCTGAAGGCAGGAGACCTGGTTTGTTTGTGAGATTTAATAAAGATGATTTTATATAGTTAAATAGGTTACATATTAATATTCTGTATATAATAATTAAGCAGTTCAAGTACGTTAGTTAGATTTAATTGATAAATCGAATTAGAAATCAAACAAACATGAAGGCCGCCCGTGATAAGGCCAAATGGCCATTCAAGATCGTGGTACAAAATACATACAAATATACAGACAATACACGTACAAAACAATCGGCCAAGATACAAGTTTGAAAAAATGCATACAAAGTGGATATTACTGGGATAACACAAGAAAGTTAACAAAATTATTTCCACTGCGGTAACTTGAACTGAATTGGGATTTCACGAGATTTTATGGTTTATGGTTATTATTTTTCTTGCAGTATGGCGGAGCTTAGCACGGTATGTGGTGTTGGTCATTGTCAAGGCAGGGTTTGGAGACGTTTGGTATGGGCTGTGCAAGCAACCTCTTGTCAGGAACATTTGGGAAGAAATAGGAATTCTAGACAAACCTAAATGTAATTTAGTGAGTCCTCAGAGATTTTTCAAATTCCATCATGATTATTTTGGACACATAGACATACCTGATGTTCGGACATGGTATACCTTGTTATGTAATATAATATGTGTAGAACTATACTACTTTAGGTGTGTAACATTTAACAGCAGCGGCTAAATTTGTTGCGTTCAAGTAAATAGATACGATTGAGATAGGAAAATGGATCTTAACCGTGCTGTCCTTACCAACTGAGGTATTTGCTACTGCTCCAGTACGCGTGATTTCAATCGATATACATCCCTGTCCTTCTGTAATATTGTAGGATGCCTGCACGATATTAAACACTGTCTCTGAAAATGCACACACAACAAATTGTAAATAATGAATTAGCTGTTTCAAGCTGATTACCAACTACAAAATTATCTGTAGTGTAAATGTCGACATTGTAGTAAATAGCCTTACGTTTCGACCCTTGCATACATGTATTCTTTGAAAAAGACTGTGCTAAAGTCGAGACGTCAGGCCACAATAAACTTTTAATTAATGGTATATCACGTTACTGTGAGGGATTTGGTGCATTTGCGAACCGTTAAATGTTAACTTCTGCAATTATGCGAATTACTCATTCTACTGAATCATTGTTTTCCTCGTTGTACGCTGAAATCGAATAAGGTTAGTGGCGTACATTTGTTTTTGTGCCTATGAAATACAGTTTTATGAAGATACATATTTTGCCTATTAGGCATATCCATGCTTGTGGACAGCTTAAAGTCTATTTTTGATACCGTTTAGCGAAATATTTAAACTTTGAAAGTTTCCATGCTTATCCTTGACACATGAGGACGCTTTTTGTGACATCAGGAACTCAGTTTCACAGCAGCCTTAAACCTCCTATGTTATACGAATAAAAACTCAAACCCTTGCCCAAAAAGCGGTAGTTACCTTTGAAACGTTATATTGAAACATAATAAATAAATACATAAATAAATACATAAATACATTTTTTATATTTTTTTTTTATGATTCTAATCGAGAGCAAAATTAACAGTGTAATAGGTAGGATTTACAAAGAGGTAGCAAACTATGTGATGGGTAATGTACCGATACAATTTGAACAGACAATTTAAAAAACAGAAAAACAAGCATTCTTTTAATGAAAAAAATTAAACTAACCGTGACGTACTTAGGATTTTTAAATTAAAATATTTTTATTGCTTTGTGTTTTATGAATGTAGCGACTGCACAAAAGAAGAAATAAGAGTATTGTACCGACACCATTTAAAATTTATTGACAGACCCATGTGGACCAACATAGGTTAACATTCCCCATTCAAAACCACTTTCCCCATTCATATTACAGAAGCAATTACAGAAACACAATTCTTTGTAACAATTTCAAATTCAGAAGTAAAACTTACAGTAACAAAAGTGTCTATCATAATAATGAATGGAATTATGTAATATCGCTTTTCAGAAACACAAACATTTGTTTCTTTTAAGAAAAAAGTAAAACTTAGTCTGGTAAACTGACACTAGTCAATGAAAAGTATTTCAATTTAATTTCGCAGACTTAACACATTGTTGCTATACCATATGATTCAAGGACAATTTTCGCATAGTATCACAAATGCCCATGATAACAACTATAGTATTTATCACCTTTCAAAATCATAATTACTGAAAATCACGATTACTGAAAAATGATTTACGACAATTAAGAGTGTTTTAGTTACTTGATTTCTGAAATTTCCCTCCTCTTTACGAAATGTATATTTCTTTACAACTGAAAAGGATATACATACCCATACAATGATCGTCAATAATGCAAACAGTAGCATTTCCTCCAATTCTGCCAACAGAAGGGTTTGCCAATGTCACCATGAAACACTCAGTGTCCTCTAATTCCATGTCGTCTGTTATATTCACGCAAACAGACGTCACAACTGTTTCATTATCACTCTCGAAGTCCACTTGGAGGTTTTCCAATTTGTCATAGTCAGCAGGTGAAGTAGCGGAACCATCTACAGTGTTAACTTCTAGAATTGAAAATAGACAATGCAAACCCATTGTTGATTCAATATCGAAGGATCACAAAAATACCATTATCTAGCAGAAGCAGACGTACATTTTGGCCAAATTCTAACAGCACGTTATTTTTTAATAATTTATTTCTGTTTGTAGTAACTGTTTGTAATAATGATGTTTGTTTTCTCCAAACTACCTATTGTGATTTTAAGTAATTTGTTTATATTTCTGAAGGCAGGAGACCTGGTTTGTTTGTGAGATTTAATAAAGATGATTTTATATAGTTAAATAGGTTACATATTAATATTCTGTATCTAATAATTAAGCAGTTCAAGTACGTTAGTTAGATTTAATTGATAAATCGAATTAGAAATCAAACAAACATGAAGGCCGCCCGTGATGAGGCCAAATGGCCATTCAAGATCGTGGTACAAAATACATACAAATATACAGACAATACACGTACAAAACAATCGGCCAAGATACAAGTTTGAAAAAATGCATACAAAGTGGATATTACTGGGATAACACAAGAAAGTTGTTAACAAAATTATTTCCACTGCGGTAACTTTAACTGAATTGGGATTTCACGAGATTTTATGGTTTATGGTTATTATTTTTCCTGCAGTATGGCGGGGCTTAGCACGGTATGTGGTGTTGGTCATTGTCAAGGCAGAGTTTGGAGACGTTTGGTATGGGGTGTGCAAGCAACCTCTTGTCAGGAACATTTGGGAAGAAATAGGAATTCTAGACAAACCTAAATGTAATTTAGTGAGTCCTCAGAGTTTTTTCAAATTCCATCATGATTATTTTAGACACATAGACATACCTGATGTTCGGACATGGTATACCTTGTTATGTAATATAATATGTGTAGACCTATACTATTTTAGGTGTGTAACATTTAACAGCAGCAGGCTAAATTTGTTGCGTTCAAGTAAATAGATACGATTGAGATAGGAAAATGGATCTTAACCGTGCTGTCCTTACCAACTGAGGTATTTGCTACTGCTCCAGTACGCGTGATTTCAATCGATATGCATCCCTGTCCTTCTGTAATATTGTAGGATGCCTGCACGACGTTAAACACTGTCTCTGAAAATGCACACACAACAAATTGTAAATAATGAATTAGCGGTTTCAAGCTGATTACCAACTACAAAATGATCTGTAGTGTAAATGTCGACATTGTAGTAAATAGCCTTACGTTTCGACCCTTGCATACATGTATTCTTTGAAAAGACTGCTAAAGTCGAGACGTCAGGCCACAATACACTTTAATTAATGGTATATCACGTTACTGTGAGGGATTTGGTGCATTTTCGAACCGTTAAATGTTAACTTCTGCAATTATGCGAATTACTCATTCTACTGAATCATTGTTTTCCTCGTTGTACGCTGAAATCGAATAAGGTTAGTGGCGTACATTTGTTTTTGTGCCTATGAAATACAGTTTTATGAAGATACATATTTTGCCTATTAGGCATATCCATGCTTGTGGACAGCTTAAAGTCTATTTTTGATACCGTTTAGCGAAATATTTAAACTTTGAAAGTTTCCATGCTTATCCTTGACACATGAGGACGCTTTTTGTGACATCAGGAACTCAGTTTCACAGCAGCCTTAAACCTCCTATGTTATACGAATAAAAACTCAAACCCTTGCCCAAAAAGCGGTAGTTACCTTTGAAACGTTATATTGAAACATAATAAATAAATACATAAATAAATACATAAATACATTTTTTTAATTTATTTTTTATGATTCTAATCGAGAGCAAAATTAACAGTGTAATAGGTAGGATTTACAAAGAGGTAGCAAACTATGTGATGGGTAATGTACCGATACAATTTGAACAGACAATTTAAAAAACAGAAAAACAAGCATTCTTTTAATGAAAAAAATTAAACTAACCGTGACGTACTTAGGATTTTTAAATTAAAATATTTTTATTGCTTTGTGTTTTATGAATGTAGCGACTGCACAAAAGAAGAAATAAGAGTATTGTACCGACACCATTTAAAATTTATTGACAGACCCATGTGGACCAACATAGGTTAACATTCCCCATTCAAAACCACTTTCCCCATTCATATTACAGAAGCAATTACAGAAACACAATTCTTTGTAACAATTTCAAATTCAGAAGTAAAACTTACAGTAACAAAAGTGTCTATCATAATAATGAATGGAATTATGTAATATCGCTTTTCAGAAACACAAACATTTGTTTCTTTTAAGAAAAAAGTAAAACTTAGTCTGGTAAACTGACACTAGTCAATGAAAAGTATTTAAATTTAATTTCGCAGACTTAAGCATTGTTGCTATACCATATGATTCAAGGACAATTTTCGCATAGTATCACAAATGCCCATGATAACAACTATAGTATTTATCACCTTTCAAAATCATAATTACTGAAAATCACGATTACTGAAAAATGATTTACGACAATTAAGAGTGTTTTAGTTACTTGATTTCTGAAATTTCCCTCCTCTTTACGAAATGTATATTTCTTTACAACTGAAAAGGATATACATACCCATACAATGATCGTCAATAATGCAAACAGTAGCATTTCCTCCAATTCTGCCAACAGAAGGGTTTGCCAATGTCACCATGAAACACTCAGTGTCCTCTAATTCCATGTCGTCTGTTATATTCACGCAAACAGACGTCACAACTGTTTCATTATCACTCTCGAAGTCCACTTGGAGGTTTTGCAATTTGTCATAGTCAGCAGGTGAAGTGGCGGAACCATCTACAGTGTTAACTTCTACAATTGAAAATAGACAATGCAAACCATTGTTGATTCAATATCGAAGGATCACAAAAATACCATTATCTAGCAGAAGCAGACGTACATTTTGGCCAAATTCTAACAGCACGTTATTTTTTAATAATTTATTTCTGTTTGTAGTAACTGTTTGTAATAATGATGTTTGTTTTCTCCAAACTACCTATTGTGATTTTAAGTAATTTGTTTATATTTCTGAAGGCAGGAGACCTGGTTTGTTTGTGAGATTTAATAAAGATGATTTTATATAGTTAAATAGGTTACATATTAATATTCTGTATCTAATAATTAAGCAGTTCAAGTACGTTAGTTAGATTTAATTGATAAATCGAATTAGAAATCAAACAAACATGAAGGCCGCCCGTGATGAGGCCAAATGGCCATTCAAGATCGTGGTACAAAATACATACAAATATACAGACAATACACGTACAAAACAATCGGCCAAGATACAAGTTTGAAAAAATGCATACAAAGTGGATATTACTGGGATAACACAAGAAAGTTGTTAACAAAATTATTTCCACTGCGGTAACTTTAACTGAATTGGGATTTCACGAGATTTTATGGTTTATGGTTATTATTTTTCCTGCAGTATGGCGGGGCTTAGCACGGTATGTGGTGTTGGTCATTGTCAAGGCAGAGTTTGGAGACGTTTGGTATGGGGTGTGCAAGCAACCTCTTGTCAGGAACATTTGGGAAGAAATAGGAATTCTAGACAAACCTAAATGTAATTTAGTGAGTCCTCAGATTTTTTTCAAATTCCATCATGATTATTTTGGACACATAGACATACCTGATGTTCGGACATGGTATACCTTGTTATGTAATATAATATGTGTAGACCTATACTACTTTAGGTGTGTAACATTTAACAGCAGCGGCTAAATTTGTTGCGTTCAAGTAAATAGATACGATTGAGATAGGAAAATGGATCTTAACCGTGCTGTCCTTACCAACTGAGGTATTTGCTACTGCTCCAGCACGCGTGATTTCAATCGATATACATCCCTGTCCTTCTGTAATATTGTAGGATGCCTGCACGATATTAAACACTGTCTCTGAAAATGCACACACAACAAATTGTAAATAATGAATTAGCTGTTTCAAGCTGATCACCAACTACAAAATGATCTGTAGTGTAAATGTCGACATTGTAGTAAATAGCCTAACGTTTCGACCCTTGCATACATGTATTCTTTGAAAAAGACTGCGCTAAAGTCGGGACGTCAGGCCACAATACACTTTTAATTAATGGTATATCACGTTACTGTGAGGGATTTGGTGCATTTGCGAACCGTTAAATGTTAACTTCTGCAATTATGCGAATTACTCATTCTACTGAATCATTGTTTTCCTCGTTGTACGCTGAAATCGAATAAGGTTAGTGGCGTACATTTGTTTTTGTGCCTATGAAATACAGTTTTATGAAGATACATATTTTGCCTATTAGGCATATCCATGCTTGTGGACAGCTTAAAGTCTATTTTTGATACCGTTTAGCGAAATATTTAAACTTTGAAAGTTTCCATGCTTATCCTTGACACATGAGGACGCTTTTTGTGACATCAGGAACTCAGTTTCACAGCAGCCTTAAACCTCCTATGTTATACGAATAAAAACTCAAACCCTTGCCCAAAAAGCGGTAGTTACCTTTGAAACGTTATATTGAAACATAATAAATAAATACATAAATAAATACATAAATACATTTTTTTTATTTTTTTTTTATGATTCTAATCGAGAGCAAAATTAACAGTGTAA